>CM076575.1:460713049-461313049 GCA_034641835.2 Pinus albicaulis | reverse complement strand
CCAGGAATCCAACGCATTTTGTTTCATCAAAAACTGACTTCGGATGAAGAAGTTATAGCCTGTTGATCGTCGTTCATAACAAGAAAATTTAAAAAAAAAAATTGTAGAACAGTGAAAATTTGATGACATGGAAGCCCAGTCAGCATGCAGGGAATATTATTTAGTTTATGACCAGTGGCACTATGACAAGTGTCACAACAGGATTCGCTAGTTTGGGTTTGAGAAAGTGAAATTTCTTAATGTCCTCCAAGGTTGAATTTGGGTTCATGATGAATTATTATGTTTTGGAATTAATTTTTTTATTATTAGGGTTGGATATATATATATATATATATATATATATATATATATATATATATATATATATATATATATATATATATTATTTAATTCCAAACCTTCGTATTACGTATTCCGCATTTGCATATATATTGGTTCGTGGCATATATATTTCAAAACCAAGGTTTAGACACGAATCCGTTGGAAATTCATATTTCAAATTTATCAAAGTTTATTAACAATATGGTGGCATATATATTTTTGGAGCAAAATGTATGAGTTCGGTCGGAGGTCGGGGCTGGACCCCACAACCTCCCCCAACCTACTCTCTGCCCATACCAATGGACCATCAGCTTGAGTCTTAATAACATACGGCTCCGCCATATATTTATTATTATGTGAAATCTCTAGTGGGGGTTTGGAAGGGGAAAATCCCCTCCCATACGACCTCTCCATAGAGCCAACGACGCGGAAAATCTAAACATCAGATTAAATTTTAATTGTAGGATTATCCACTAATCTGATGGGTTAACACTAATTAAACCATGTGTTATGGAATGCGATTAAGAGTAGTTAAGATGTGCCTATCTATAGTTAAGTATAGTTTTAATGCTAATTAATATGGTTCTTAATGGAGGTAGAGTTAGTGGACTCCGCCAAATTTGGCGGGTTTTCCAATTTTGTCGAACTTATCTGGAGTCTTCTCAAGATTTGGAGGAGGATTCTAAGGAAAAAATGAATGAGCCATAGCTTGAGAAATTTTCGACCAATTTTGGCTCAGGAAGAGTCATTCCTAGAAGATTGGCATGTTGTGAACACATTGGAATAGGTTACAGAGGTAGAGAAGAAATTTTATAGGTGTTTTTGTCACTTTGAAGAAAATTGAATCCTAGAGCCATCAGGAAGGAAGGCCATGCCTAGATCAGTTGAAGGCAAAATGGAGTGAATGAATAGTCATTTCTCATATATTTTGACATTCTGAACTCATTGGATTATGTTTCAGGAGCATTTTATGCATGTAAACAACAATGTTTTTACTATTGAGCTAATACAGAGGCCCAAGCCATGGAAGTTGGACCAAGGAGATGTAGCCCAAGATGGGTGAACTCCTTCATCAAAACTCTATGTTGATGGATCAATTGTGATGGTTTGTTTTTCTTTATGTTGATGTTGTTAAACATTTTATTTTCATACTTTATTCTCTTGAATTCACTCATAAAAACTCAATTATTTTACCTGTTTAACACACATAAGAAACAAGGAAACATATGTACATCAAGCATAAGATCAGTACATAAATTTTAAATCTGAAGATGAAATTAGCACATAAAAACTAACATTCATACTTAGATAAAGTTTGTATCAAAGCTTGGTTGAATGGAAAGGTTATTTTCTTGATATTTTCTTGAGTTTTGTGCAAGTTTAATGGTTGCGAATTTGTGATGCTGACAAGGTTAAAGTTGCAGAAAGGTGAAGGGAAATTGTTTGTTGCAAGTCCTAATATTAGGACCAAAAGAAGGATAGATACAAGAGCACCATCTTCACCCAAATTTCCACTCATAGATGCACTTGAAGCACCTCAAGCTTTGTCTCAAGAAGCTGAGATTGAAGAGGTACAAGTTGTACAAAAAGCTGAGTTGATTGAAGAGTTACAAGCATCAAAATATGAGCTTGAATCCATAGCCATCATGTTAGGTGTTGGAGAGACACAAGGTCATTCAGAAGAGGATGATGTCAAGAGGGACTTCAATGACATAAAGAGGATGGTTAAAATTATGTTTGATGCATTTACTGCTAGGATGGCAGGAGAAGGTTCTAAGCTTCCACATGGAGAAGGAACTTCAGATGATAAGAAGGATGAAGAGAAGAGTTCAAAGGGTATTGGAGGAAAGCCACCTCCATCTCTACCATCTTCATAATCCTCAGAATCTCCATCAACATCATCTTCCACTTCCACCACAAAAACCACTCACACTCACTCAAATATCACAAGAGGAAAAACACCCTTACTCAATTTGATGTCAAATTTGAGCTTCCAATGTATAATGGCGAGGTAAATGCAGAAAGATTGGACAATTGGATACGTCAATTGGAGGTGTATTGTAGGATTCAGAACCTTCATGAAGATGACATGAATATTCAATTGGCTTCTTTGAGTATGGAAGGATCTACACTTGTATGGTGGGAATCAAGGACTCAAGAAGAGATTAAAAAATACGGTAAGATATCTATGTCTTGGTAAAGTTTTATTGATTCCATTAAAAGGAAATTCTATCCCTTAGCTTACATGAAAAAGGCAAGACTATACTCATGAATTTAGGAGAAGAGCTCTAATTTTGGGTATTAATTTATATTCTCAAGAAACTTTGTTAAATTATGTTGGGGGTTTGCACAATTACCTTAGGCACACTATTCTCATGTTTAATCCCACAAACATAGATGAGTTTTGTGTTAAATCCACACACTTAGAAGCAAGAGGGAAAAAAAACATAGATAAGAAAAGTGAAAATGAGGGTAAACGAAAGGGGAGGTTTTATGGAAGAGGAAAAAGAAATAGCTCTGTAAAAAGAGAGAAGGAAAAACTCACATAAAAAAATTGTTCAAAGAGTAGCCATGATGAAGACCATTGTTGGAAACTTCATCCAGAGTTGAAGCCAAACAAACTAAAATCCAAAGAAAAGGGGAAAATTGTTGCTATAGTTGAACATGACTTAGAGTCAGATTCAGGAGATGAGACAAATATTACAGCCATGGGTTTGAAAGATAAACATATAGCAATCACTAGTTCTTCAAATTGTTCCAATGTTACTCAAGATGAAGATACAAGAATAGAACTTTTCCATATTAGAATTGTCTCTAAACATACGAAGATTGATACACTTTTTGATAGTGGGTCACAAGCTAACTTGATTTCCGAAGACTTGGTTAAGTAGCTACACCTTGAAACTATTAGACATCCAAGACCATATCCTTTGGGTTGGATATGAAAGAATGCAAACATGCAGGTTACAAGGAAGTGCATACTAAGATTCACCATCAATTCAAACTTTCTTGATGAACTTGAACTTGATGTGGTGTTGCTTGAGATATCAGGTATTGTATTGGGAAGTCCTTATCTGTATGATAGGAAAGCAATATTTCATCGCCGTGAGAATAAGTATCACTTTTTTAAATATGGTATTGAGTACATAGTTAGAGTGCATAAGAAGAAGACAAGTTTGCCTCTTATACATGCAGGAGAAATGAATATGATAGTGAATGCAAGTCAGAATTTGACATTATTGATGATAAAACAAAGAGATGTTTTTAATCAAACCTTTCAAAAAGATTCTTATGCTTGTAATGAGATGTTTCAGGATTCTAACAGGTTGCCTTTGAAAGGAGGTGAACAAGATGTAAAACATTTGCAACAGTCAACATTAGTGTTGATCAGTGTTGGAAACAAGATGCCGATGCAAGAGAGTGAAAAGGTCAAAGAGAAAGCGACAAAGCAGCTTGGCAAAGACGGCATGGGTTCCACAAATGCTTATTATTGGTTTCCGAAAGGTACATTGCAATGGCGAAGATACTTGGTCAAGAGTCGACGCAAGTACAAAGAAAAAGAAATTAAGAATCGCCATGGTGACAGTATGCAAGGTGAGACACTTTTTAAGTTTCCTTTGATTAATGACTAAGGTAGGAACATGATGGTTTCTACAAGAATAGCTTACTGTTCTGCAAATTTAGAAAATTTGCAGCATGATTATGTTAATGACAATAAGAGAAGGTCGCAAGAATCAAGGAAAAAGTTAACTTTTTGTGAAAAGCTCCATGTGATGAAAATGGGAAAATTTGTGGATAGAGACTGAAAGGGTGAGGGAATAGTACCCTCATCCACATGATCAGTAATCAAAGAGATTTTGGGGTCCAAAATGCTTCTAGTGGGGAGGAATGATCAAGTTCTCAGTATATAAGCTAAAAAATTAAAGTTCTCATAATTTATTTGAAACTGAATGACCGCGACCGGCCCGTCGCCACGAATCCGATGCACTTTGTTTCGTCGAAAACCGACTCCAGATGAAGAAGTTATAGCCTACTAACCGTCGTTCAGAACACACAAATTTAAAAAAAAAATGTAGAATAGTGACAAGTTGATGACATGGCAGCCCAGTCAGCATGTAGGGAATATTATTCATTTTATGCCCAGTGGCATTGTGACAAGTGTCACAACAGAATTCGCCAGTTTGTGTTTGAGAAGGTGAAAATTCCCAATGTTCCCCAAGGTTGAATTTGGATTCATGATGAATTATAATGTGTTGGAATTATTTTTTATTATTATTAAGGTTGGATATATATATATATATATATATATATATATTATTTAATTCCAAACCTTGGTATTACATATTCTGCATTTGCATATATATTGGTCTATGGCATATATATTTCAAACCCAAGGTTTAGACTTGAATCCGTTGGCAATTCATATTTCAAGCTCATCAAAGTTTATTAAAAATATGATGGCATATATATTTTCAAAGCAAAATGTATGAGTTCGGTTGGAGGTCAGCGCTCGACCCCATGACCTCCCCCAACCTACTCTCGTCCCATACCAATGAGCCACCAGCTTGAGTCTTAATAACCTAAGGCTCTACCATATATTTATTATTATGCGAAATATCCAGTGGGGGGTTGGAAGGGCCAAACCCCTCCCATACGACCTCTCCATAGAACTAGTGGCATAGAAAATATAAATAATGGATTAAATTTTAATTGTGGGATTATCCACTAATCCGATGGGTTGGCATTAATTAAACCATGTGTTATGGAATGCGAGTAAGTGCGGTTAAGACGCGCTTATCTATAGTTAAGCGCATTTTTAATGCTAATTAATCCAATTTTTAATGGTGACATAGTTAGTGGACTCTGCCAAATTCGGCAGGATTTCCAATTTTGTTGGACTTATCTGGAGTCTTCTCCGGATTTGGAGGATTCTAGGGAAAATTTGAATGAGCCATATCTTGAGAAATTTTTGACCAATTTTGGATCATGAATAGTCATTCCTAGTAGATTGGCATGCTTTGAACACATTGGAACAAGTTGTAGAGGTATATGAGCAAGTCTACAGGTGTTTTTTGTCACTTTGAAGATAATTGAAGCCTAGGGCCACCACGAAGGAAAGCCATGCATAGATCAGCTGAAGGCCAAATGGAGTGAATAAATAGTCATTTCTGATAGATTTTGACATTATGAACTCATTGGAGTATTTTTTAGGAGCATTTGATGCATGTAAACAACAATTTTTTCACTATAGCTAAATAGAAGCCCAAGTCATGGAAGCTGGAACAAGGAGATGTAGCCCAGGAGGGGTGAACTCCTTCATCAAAAATCTGTGTTGATGGATCAATTGTGATGGTTTATTGTTCTTTATGTTGTTGTTGTTCAACATTTGATTTCCACACTTTATGCTCTTTAATTCACTCATAAAAACTGATTTATTTTACCTGTTTGACACACATAAGCAACAAGGAAACATATGTACATCAAGCATAAGATCAGTAAATAAATTTTAAATCTAAAGATGAAATTAGCACAACAAAGCTAACATTCATATTTAGATCAGTTAGTCTCTAGATTCCCTTATTACTTAAAGAGAAGGCATTGGGTGCTTGCTGGGTTTGGCACCCAATTCAGTATGTGTACAGAATGGATAAAGAAGAAAGGAAAAAACAAAGAATCATGGAAAGATAAGTATCAATATCTTATTTCAATTTTTTATTATGCATGTGATCTACGAGTTTGGTTATGATGATTACATGTGACTTATGATTCTGACTTATGATGGTTTAGTTTTGAGCTAACTGGACGTGATATGTTTATATATGATGATTTGGTCAAAAATATAGTTTTAATTTTTGTGATAGGAAGTAAACTGGATTACAAGTGTACCTTATTGATGGACCACCAATGAGGTATGATTTGAATTGGTTTCAATTCCTTTTAGTCTATTGGAAATTATGTGCATGGTACAGGAAAGCAGGGTAATGCCTGGGTGGCTGAAACTGACTACAAGGATTAGCAGCGGTGGAAAAATGAATTGGAAGAGGTAGTAATATTCTGGTAAAACACTTCAGGAGCAGGGCCATTGTGGGACACTGGTACCCAATCGTTTCCATTGATTTCCATGAGAATTCTATGGGCGGTATGATGGTTTTTAGGTAGGTATATTCCTTGGTTTGTGTATATTCTGATGCAAGGAAGCTTTGCTAAGGGATGGATCGCTTGGGATAGGGGACATCAAGGAACTTGGAAGCTGAGTGACTGCATAGAAGAGGGTGACCAAATTTCCTTAGGGACTGTGTAGCAGAGAAGGGAAGGCTGGGTATGGATTTTTTTTGGTCATTAGCATTTCCATATGGAATCAGATGCTCATTGGCAGTGTGCCCTCGAACAATGAGTCGGTAATTGTTCACTACGAGGAAAAGTGGCGTAGGATTGTAGCGTTGGACATTGGATGTCGGTTTGATTTTGGCGGTGGGTTCTCGACTTCCTAGGAAGGAGGTGAATCCTAATACTAGTTTGAGGGAGGAGGTGTGGTCCTCTAGACTCCCTTGTTGCAGATGTAGACGTAATATCTTTTTATTTGCTGGTTAAAGCAGCTGTGCATATGTATATATGTGTATTTTATTGTGAATATTGTATCAATCTAGATTTATTAAGCTCCATGAACAGTATGGTTATTTGTTGGTTGAAGAAAATTTTCATAAGTATATGTGGTTGTTATTGTAAATACCGTAATGACATGCATTATAAATCTCCAGTACACGGTATGATTGTCATGTTTTCAGTAGGATGTCATTGTAAATACTGCAATGAGCTAAGTTATAAATCTACATGGGAAGTATGTTTTCTTTTCATAGGTTTTTATGAGGTATTGGTGTGGTTTAACAGCGAGGACGTTGTTCCCCAAGGGGGAGGGTTCTGTAACAAACCCAGGCTAAAATTTCATGTAATAAAAGTTAATAAAGAAAAAATAAGACCACGTTTAAGGGACACTTATTCCATGCTGAATGTTGGGCAAGATATCCTAGTGGGCATCACTTGATGTGTTTATGGCTAAGGGGAAATTGGAAAAGGAAATGGCTAAGACTTTGAAAAGGAAAAAATGTATTTTTGGCACATTTATTTATGAAAATAAAGGAAATTAGGATAAAAGGAAGGTGAAAGGTTACCGGTTGCACGTGAGGAGGAAAATGAAGGAAAATAATGGAGAATGAAAAAAATAAAGGCCTTAATAATAAAAATCATTCTGAGGATCAATTGGAAAGCTCTTGGTCAGTTTAGTTTTGGAGCTCTCTCTCTATTCTCGCTTTCTCTCACTCTTGGACACTTGGAGTTTTCTTGGAGCATTCTAGAATTGGACCAAGAAAAGCAAAGGAAGGATAAGGAAAGGAAAGGGAAAAAAAATCAAGCAAGGAAAGGTTGGAACAAACAAACTTTAGCAGGAATACTTGTAGGTAATAGATTGCCCGTGTGATTTCCTAACTATTTTTGACATGCATGGTATTTGCATGTTGGTATTTGGTTCTTTTGCTATCCGTGGTATGGTTTGGCCTAGTTTCGACAATGGTTTTCAACCTTTACTTTCCATTTATGGATAGCCATGGTGTGATGGAATTGTTCTCAGTTTTGAGCAGTGGAATTGCTGGAAGGTTTTAGAGTTCGAGGTGGAGGTGGAGGTGGTCTCAGGAACATTCCCAAAGGCCTGGGAATCCCTTGACCAGTAATGGCAGGATACACAATAAAGCCTGAGGATGGATTCTTGGTTAGGTCCTAGTGATCCAGTGTGGATTGCAGTAAAGCCTAAAGACATGGAGATGAAAAATTCCTCAAGGGTGGTGAAGGAATCTGGAGGCATTCCAAGCTCGGTTTGGTTTTGTGATCTTGGAGCCGGTTTAGGTGAGATCATGGTATGGTGAGGGTGCAGGTGGTTTAACCCTTGGATTCCCTTGATTGTTTTGGATTGGTTTATTCCATGAGATCCCACATTCATTCTTAGAATATGGCACGGGGGTGACTGGCTGAAAGAAAGATTTTGTTCAACCATGTCTATGGTCGGGTGGTACATGGAAGTCCCGAACCTAGTTGGCTCTTGCCTATGTTTAATGAAAGCTAAGTTCTCTTACTTTTGATTTGTAAATGCACTTTTTATTATGTGGCTTTAATTATTGTTATATTATGGTTATTTATATGTTTATATTCTAGTTATAAGCATGGATATATGACTGGTTTAAGTCATGGCTATTTTAATGTTTTTAATTATAACTGATATAATAATGGATGCAAGCTGTAATTGATGTTAATACAGCTAATAGGAGAGGGTGGTGATCCTTCTTGTTAAGTCTCATATGAGTTTTTAGTCCCTTATGCTCAGACTTGCATTCATGACCTGTAGATTGAAAATCGACCAAGTGTTTGACAGAATGTCAATCCCAGTTGGGGATGGTCAGGTCTAGTCCTAGTTTGAGTTTTGGTTTATAATCATTGAAGTCATGTACTTTATGATTTCTGAAAGTTATATGGATTTATGGGCAGATTCTTAGCATCAACCCCAAAAAAGTGGCTTAATTTCCACAGTCGCTGGCAAAAAATAAAGCAAAAAAAGCCACATTCACACTGATGTAGGCTTATGGGAGAGACTGGGGGTTTCTAGTCACATGGAGGGCTTGGAAAGGGAGCTACTGGGGCTTTAGCTCAGGGAAAAGTAAGTTGGATCAGGGGATGGACACCTGGAGAGGTTGGGTTACTACTAGAGGGTACTGAGGTACCGAAGGGAAGTCAATAAGGTATGTTTTGTTGACTCCATTTCCTTGAGGTCACATAGGAGGTTGAGTCTTGTCATAACTTCTCCTCATCTCATGTTTACCCTGGCTGGTGAAAGTGGGTAGATGTGATGGGAGAGGTATGTTACAAAAACGAACTAGTGAAAGTGACAAATTATTGCAGGATGGTAGAGAAAACGTGGGAGCACCCACATCACAACACAAACATAGGAGGTCATCGGATTGGTACACTAGCTACATAGCTATGATGACAGAGCTAATATATAAAGAACTAACCTCATTCGAGGAAGAAATAGAGCAACCTATATGGGTTGATGCTATGGTAGAGGAATATGATTCCATTGTTGAAAACAGTGTTTAGGAAGTGGTCCCAAGACCAGTAGAAAAATTGGTGGTAGGTTCGAGATGGATTTACAAGGTAAGTCATGCAACAAACATAAGCATAGAGAAGCACAAGGCCATATTCGTGGCCAAGGGGTACTCTCAGGTAGAAGGGATTGACTATGAAGAGACCTTTTCTCCTATAGCAAGGTGTTCTTCCATCAAATCAATTATTGCTCTGGCTGCACAGATGGGGTGGAAGATCCACCAGATGGATGTGAATACAACATTCCTCAATGGAGTTATTGAGGAGGAGGTGTAAATTGAACAACCTGAAGGATTTGAGACCTTTGACAGAGAGTCACATTTTTGCAAACTCAAGCAAGCATTGTACGGGTTGAAGGAAGTACCACGTGCTTGGTACACCAGGATGGATAACTACCTCACCAGGTTGGGCTTCACCAAAAGTGAAGCAAATGCAAATATTTACCACATTTTGGTAGAAGGTAAATTGTTGATTATTGTCTTATATGTTGATGACTTGATTTTGACTGATGATGAACAACTTATCAAGTCTTGCAAGGAGGACCTTGCAAGAAGGTTCGAAATGAAGGACATGGGGCTCATGGACTATTTGCTAGGTTTGGAAGTATGGCAGAAAGAAGGGGAACTATTTGTCTCTTAGGGAAAGTATGCCAACGAGAAAGTATCAAAACACCATGGGATGAAAGAGTGTCGCTTTTGTGGTACTAAGAGAGTGGAAGATGAAAGACACTTTCTTCTAAATTCTCCGTCTTATACTCACATTTGATATAATTTTCATAACATTTATCACATTACCAACTTTTTTTTACCTTTAAGTTAGCCAAACTATAATAATCTTGTAATGCTTCTCTCATTTCCAACATAAAAATAAAATGTTAAAAAATAAATAAAAAATCATATATACATCTTAATAAACCTTAATCATCATCATTATAAATTAATTTATTCATAATTATTTATTAATTAAAAAATAAAATTTCTATTTTAAAAATGACACATATACTTTTATTTTTCTTAAAATTTTTATATATTTTTATAAAATTTAATCTATATATAATTCTGTAAATTTAATGGAACTAATAAAATTTTTATTAACACTAAAAAATATTTTTCTAATAAAAATGTTTAAATTATATGAAAATAAATTCAACACCACCAAAAAAACTTAACGATAAATAACACTTGAAAAAACATTCAATTACGCAGCAAAGCAAAAATATAAATAAATAAATAAAATCCATTTGAGTAGTTGAAATAATTCGTTAAGCTTTTAATTTGAGTAGTTGGAATAATTCGTTAAACTTTTATGTCATTTCAGAATAGACAGAGTGATATGTCCCACACAAATTTATCATTTATTTAATGAGATTTACATGATTGGGACAGCATTTAAATACATGAGATGTTTAAGATATCTTTACAGCCACAAGTTGCAATCGATTTGTTTATTTTTTGAATGGACAAGTGGGTCACCAACATCAGACAATCACACAAGTTTTTCTCTAATGTTTATTTAATTTTAATTTTTAAATTTAAAAATAAACTCATTTTTAAATATTTAAATAGTATATATTTAATAAAATAAAATTATTAAAATTTATATATATATATATGATGGAATTATTGTAATTTTACAAAGACGCTCTACATTAGCATTTAGAGATAATGTTTTAAGGGCAAATTGTTTAGGGCTAGGCCAATTTGAATATATATATATATATATATAATTAACATTAAATTTTTATTATTATTGATGATATAGTAATTAAAATTAATAATTTGATGAGGTTTCTTTTTAGTTAATACTAAATATTGTTATAGTGTAATTAATAGATTTTTTCTTTTAATAGGAGATTTTTTTTAATAAAAATTTATAGAGAATAAGTAATTGTAAATGGGTTGTTATTGACAAATTTAGACAATATAATATAGAAGAAGGAAAAACAATTGTTGAGAGCACACATAAATTCTTTTATTATGAGAGATATATATGTGTAGATGGTCAGTTACAAACCAGTTAAACACACTAGAAACTAATTTTAAACTAACATAACTGACTAACGATTAATTCTTTAACGCTCCCCCTTAATCTTCAGGGCTACATTGTTTTATGCCTAACTTTTGACATTGAAATTCAAAATTAACTTTTCCTAGAGGTTTGGTGAAAATATCCGCTAACTGATCCTTGGAATCAAAAAATTTGAGAACAATATCACCATTTTTTACGAGTTCACGAATGAGCTGAAAACGAGTGTCGATATGTTTGCTCGTTTGATGAAAGACATTGTTCTTCGATAAGTAAATAGTGGAAGTGTTGTCACACAGGATTGAAATAGGTTCATTTTCTGTATATCCAAAGTCAGAGAGAAGTCTCTTTAGTCACAGTGCTTGACATGATGCTGAATTTGCTGCAATGTACTCGACCTCTGTTTAAGATAGCGCAACTATGGGCTGCTTTTTGGATGACCATGAGATCAAGTTTCTGCCAAATAGAAAAGCATAGCCAGAACTGTTTTTCCGATCATTAATACATCCTGCATAATCACTGCTTGTATAATCAACAAGCTTAATGTCTGTAGAGGCTGCATACAATAAACCATAAGTAGATGTACTTGCAATGTATCTTAACACCCTTTTACCTTCTTTCCAATGACATTCTTTAGGAGATTCCATAAACCTGGAAATATAACTAGCTGCAAATGTTATATCAGGTCTATTAGCAGTTAGATACATAATATTACTAGCAAGTTGCTTATACAAAGTCAGATTAACACCAGTACCCACATCATCTTTACTTAACTTTGTACCAACTTCAATAGGAGTATCTACCAGTTTACACCTGTCCATCTTAAAATTTAACAAAATGTCAATAACATACTTTTGTTGACTCATAAAAATACCATCATGTGTTTGTTTCACTTCAATACCTAAGAAGTATCTCATTAATCCAAGATCTATCATTTCAAATTCATTTTTCATAGTAGCTTTAAATACATATAACTGCATGTTACCTGTATAAATTATGTCATAAACATAAAGACACAATATTAGCATATTACCTTGATGATTATTCTTGATATACAAAGTGGGTTCATGGTCGCTCCTTCTGAAACCATTATTCAGCAAGTAATGGTCTATTCGGCTGTACTAAGCTCTTGGAGCTTGCTTTAAGCCATACAATGCTTTCTTCAACCTGTACACCTTATGTTTTTGGTTTTTGATTTCGAAACTGGGTGGCTGATCAACATACACTTCTTCAATCAAAACACCATTAAAAAAGGCAGACTTTACATCCATTTGGTAAATTGGCCACTTGTTTTGTGCAGCAATAGCTAATACAAATCGAACAGTATCAATTCTTGATACAGGTGCAAATGTATCACCATAATCTATGCTAGGTTGCTGCGAAAAACCTTTGGCAACTAATCTTGCTTTATGTTTATCAACTTCACCTCTCTCATTTAACTTAGTTTTAAAAACCCATTTGACACCCATACAATTTTTATCATTAGGTAGATCAACCAAATTCCAAGTTTGATTTCTTTCAATAACATCGATTTCATTATTCATTGCATCTACCCATTCTTTGACCTTTATAAGCTCTTCAAAACAAGTAGGTTGAAATGAAAGAAATGTAAAATTTGTAATATCATCAACATCATCTTGTGCATAAATATCACTTAAGCTTCTCATTTTAGGTTTATCAGAATCAGACTCACTTAAAGATGATGAACTACTACTGCTTGATGAACTACTATTGGTTTTTTCTTGAACTTGTAACCTTGGAGTGCTCATTGTAGGTGCTTGATGTTCGTCTAACATAATAAAAGGGTTAGGACAAGTATTGTTCTCCATTTCATTCCAATATTTGTCTTCCATAAATTTCACATCTCGACTTACGACGAACTTCTTAGTTATAGGATTAAACAATCTATATGCTTTAGATTGATCACTATACCCTATAAAAATATACTTTTTGCTCCTATCATCAAACTTCTTTCTTAATTTTTCTGGAATATGAGCGAAAGCAATACAACTAAATACGCGAAAGTGTGAAACAGTTAAATTTTGTCCACTCCATGCTTCTTCAGGTACAAAAATTTGAACACTGGAAGTTAGTGATATATTCAAAATATATACCGAACATGCAACTACTTCAGCCCATAAATCTTTAGACAAATTTCGTGTTTTGAGCAGACTTCGAGCCATATTCATAATTGTCTGATTCTTTCTTTGTGCGACTCCATTATGTTGTGGAGTATAATTGGTTGTCATATGTTTGTTAATACGATGTTGTTTACAAAAATCAATGAATTCATTAGATTCATACTCAACTCCTTTATCAGACCCGAGAACTTTAATAAACTTTCCACTCTATTTTTCAGCCTCAACTCTGAACTCCTTGAACTTGGAAAATGTTTTGGATTTGTATTTGATGAAATACACCCAAATTTTCCTGCTAAAATAATCAATAAAAGTAGGAATATAGAGACTGCCAGCAATTGATTTTCTTGCATTAGACCGTAAAAATCTGTATGCACTAATTCTAGTTGTTCTTTGGCTCTATTAGAGGCTGATGCAAAACTATCTCGCTTATGTTTACCCATTATACAACTTGTACAAGAAGAGATATGGTAAGACAAAGTAGACAAACCTTTCACCATAGACTGTCTTTGCAATAGACTCATACTTTTGATAGGTAAATGACCATATCGCAAATGCCACAAGTCAGTTTCATTAGGTGTTGAAACATTATGGACATACAACTTCTCACTTTTCATTTGTAATTGATACAACATGTTCTTGGTCATTGGAATCTTTGCAGCAAGAGACTTATGTTGATCAGAAATCGTGCAAGTAGTGTTGTGAAAGCTAGCATCATAAATACGTGCATCTAACTGACCAACACTCAACAAATTATGCTTGAAATTGGGTACATAATAAACATCATAGATATTCTTCAAAACATTTTGTTTGGTTAAGACAGGTACACCACCATTTCTTGAAGCTTTAAGCTGTCGATCATCACCCAAACCAATAGAGGAACTGAAAGATGTATCAAGATGTGAAAACAAATTACTATGACCAGTCATAGGATTACTACATCCGTTGTCTACCAACCAAAAATCTTTATTAGGTACTTGCATAGTCACTTGGCATGCCAGAAATAAAGCATTTGATGTTTCACATTCAATGTTTGTGACATTGGGTGTGCTTTTACTTAAAACATACTGTAATTTTTGACACTCAGATTTATAATGGCCATATTTTTTGCAATAGTGACATTGAATTTTTGATTTATCTATCCACCTACGACCATGATCAGTTTGAGACTCCTCTGAATGTGTTTGAGCTACCTATGATCTATTATCAAACTGAGACTGTCCTCTTCCTTTTCCTCTCTTGCCATGAAAACCTCTACCTCTACCTCTATCCATAGAAGCTTTGGATTTAAAAGCATGCTCTAAAGTACCGACATCTAAATTAATTCTTGCTTCATGAGCCAACAAGGAACAAGTTAATTCTTCCACAGACAATTTTGTTAATTCTCTCGACTCAAAAATAGTAATGATCATGTCAAATTCTTAGGCAAACATCTAAGAAAATTTTCAACAATTCTTTGATCTTCTAGTTCTTCACTAGTCATTCGAAGATGATTAACAACACCCATAACTTTAGTCATGAAGTCATCAATTGTTTCTGATTTAGTCATTTTAAGTGTTTCAAATTGTGTTCTGTGAGTCTATAATTTTACCATCTTTACTTTATCATTACCTTGATAAGCAACCATAAGTATATCCTATATTGATTTAGAAGTCTTAGCAGTGGTGATTTTAGGAAAAATAGAGTCATCTAAGGAATTTAAAATGCACTACTTCGCTCTACCTTCTTTCTGTTTAAGTTCATCAAATTGTTTTCTTTGAGCAACACTCATTCCAACAATTATATTTGCGTCAAGTTCTATGAACCCCAATTCTACAGTTTCCCAACAACCTAAACCTTGTAAGCATGCTTGCATTTTAAGACTCCAAAAATCGTAAATTTTCCTATTAAATAATGGCGTAGGAATTGCAAACTGACTCGACGAAGCCATGTTGAAAACAATTAGAAATCCGGTTAAAAGCTTCAAAAAACAACATCACTCTAAAAACTTCAAAACAAATAGGGCACTCCCTTTCCCCTCAATTATTTCTTTGTTATTGAAAACTTTTGAAGCTGAACCATAGTCCTAAATATAGAAAATATAACAGTTCACTGAACATGTATACATATGTTGTATACAGCATTCCCGGGGCAAATGTCCCAACCTCAAAAACTAACTGAAAGAGGGTGCAACAATAAAGTATTTTACTAGCAAATGTTAATCAGAATTTTGATAATTCAAAAAACTTGTGCTTGGTGGATGCATGCCACTCTTGAACCGAAACAAAGAAAATGGGGAATAGCCCGTGCCAGGAAACAATGATTGTTTTTACTTGATTTTAGGTCTGGAGAAGACGTGCCTGACCTCAGATGTCTGAAGTGTTTACAGGAAATTGACCAAGAAACGGCATATGGAGAGGCTCAATGGCAAGGACTCTATGACAACAGATTCCGGAACAACGTCAGAGGCTGCAAAGATTCGATTTCAGGCTATTTAGGAGGCGTATTTTGTCCTCTCAAACAACAACAAATGCATGATGTACGATGCACGAGTAGACCATTCAAACGGCGGCATAATTGCCTCTTCAATGCAACAACAAAAAAATCTCAACAATTTGAACGCTTTGCAATCCATTGGCACAAACTACGGCGGAAGAAAATCTCGGCGGTTCGAACGCCTTTTGACATCTAGTAGTGAACGATCGCTCCTTCTCCCTCACCAACATGCTCCTCCCTTGATGGCAGGGTCTGATACTATGACAAATTTAGACAACAGAACACATAAGAAGGAAAAACAATTGTTGAGAGCACACACAAATTCTTTTATTATGAAAGAGATATATATGCGTAGATGATCAGTTACAAACCAGTTAAACAAACAAGAAACTAATTCTAAACTAACATAACCGACTAACGATTAATTCTTTAACAATTATTATTATTATACTAAATACAACTATTTCATAACTATTCAATTACATGTTTCTAGATATTTTAACAAAGCAACCTGAAAAATAAAATGTTCATAAAAAATATTTTAAAAGATAAATAATACAATTTTAAATAAAATTATAATATCTTATTCTTCACAATGTATTTTTTATTGCATAAATAAATTCATACCTTTTAAAATCCAAAACCAAAACGTTAACCTTTAAAAATCATACAACTCAAATTCAAAATTAAATTTAACGTAAAAGATACCACAAAAATATCAAATCATTTATTTATTAATTAAGCTACGCAAATGTTACACATATCTAATTCCACAGGGTATTTAATACTGGGGTGCCCTGTAATTATTGATCACCGTGCAATGACAGTGTGGTTGTTCAAATTTTAATGTTGTGGTACTAGCTCGACACACTATTATGGATCAATTCGACACACTATTTAATTCTGCACTGCCCTGTAATTATTGATGACCGTCCAATGACAACCCAATACAAACAGTTCTTATTAGCCAACTATATTTGAATCTTTTATATTTATTACGGGTAGTTTTAGTTTATTGGTTATATTTTTTAGTTAAATTTATTTGAACTTTGATAAAAATATTTGGGAATCACAAGTTTGAATTATACATTTTTGCATGTTTCAAAATCTTGAATTCACAAATACACTAAGAAACCCATTTTAAATCAAATAAAAAATATACATTTTAAATGAAATAAAAAATTATTTTAGAGAATAAGTTTAAGAATTTATCCATTTAAATAAAAGTCAAATTTGAATTCATTAATTTCATGATTACGTCTGTGTGTTGTGTGAGAATGCTCTGAACTGCTTATTATAAATATGTCTAGAAGAAGGCAGAACAGCCTGAAAGGAATAGAAGAAAAGCATTTCGTTTTTTGAACTGGCATGGAGAACCCTCTGAAGAAACTGGTGTACAGTCTGAAATCAAAGATAAAGGGGTTGAAAATGAAGAAACTGTACAAGAAGGTGGATAGGACTGCCAGCATGAGAATGGAAGCTCGAAGCAAAGCCGAGAAGCTGATCGCCGAAACTGTCTTTGAAGGCTTATCTGCTGTAAATTAAATTGATGGTCATTTGATTCTTTGATAGCTTTATGGGCTTTCTATTAAACTGATTATGGAATACATGGCAATCGGTTTGCTCCCAAACTCAAAATATAGAAAACCCGAGATTTGGCTTGAACTATTATTGCTAGTTTTTGCTCTGGTATGTGAACTTAGAATATTGTAACACTGTTATACAGAACGACTTGTTATTAGATTGCCGACTTGTTATTAAATGTTATTTTTTTAAAGAGAGTACATTATTAGAGATCTGTCTGTGTTATCATCTTATTCCTTATGTATCATGAAGAGATCCTTTAAGTTTATGAAGTTTTTATACAAAATCTCTTTAATCTATCAACATTTATAAAGTTTCTATATTTATAAAAGCAAACTGTATGTTTATATCCCATACAGATAAGATTCTGTCAAAAAGTATGGATGATGATGGTCGCCACCATTTCTGTGTCACTATTCATCTCCAAAAACAAAAACATGTCTAGAATGAAGATAGCAAAATATAATCAAACACTGAAACTTAATAGAAATTTATGCTACCAGCATTTACCAAGGAGTTCTAGACAAATGTTGAAAAGAAGAACTTCCCCCAATTCTTAATTATGTTTCTTTTTGATAAAAGATAGACAACTTGATTTTTTTTTTTTTTTGGTAAGCTTAGGTGATTCCTTTTATTTTCTATTAATAAAGTCGGGCAAAATATACAAAACTAGACCTCAACTTGCCCGCAGGAAACCAGGTATTTTGGCTATCAAAGTTCAAAGTATGTCAACCAAAACATAAAGAGTCTTAACAGTCTATACCATATCTGTCGATACTCAATATCTAAGTCTAGAGACAACAACATATACAAAAAGTGCTAACCACCAAAAAGAAAGTAAGACATTGGATCAAGAAAACCTTAATCTTCCTCAGATTCCACTGGCGCTGGATCTTTGGCTGTAGCCCCTGGTAAGTCAACTGTAACCTCCCGCATAGCCTTCATTTCCTTCTCCAACCTTCCAAGCCTCGCATATTGATGCAATTGATGCAAATTGATTTCCTGAATGTTCCTATTAATATTTGCCAAGGTTGATTCCAGCTTTGTCTCGGCTATCGACATAACTGCCTTGGCTAACAAGCATTTGATTAACCAATAAGTTCTAACAGATTGTTGAAACAGAGAGGTTCGACCCTGAGTGTGCCTAGGGTCATTAATGATAGTCTACATATCCTCCAAAGCTATATCATCTTCCCTGTCTATGTTATTTAGAACCTCAGTTTCCCAACCATAAATACAGGAACGAACTTAATTTGGAATTTCTGTCATAAAAGTTTGAGCCAGCGGTTCAAGATGTTGTTGAGTAGACTTTCTTCCTCTTTTCTGGTGCATTTCGGAAGAAGGCTGCTTTTCTTTTCCTCCAACAGACTTCCTTCCTCTTTTAACCATTTTAAAGAGACCTAACAAATCTGCTAAAACTACCATCCAAATAACAACACTAGTCAGCTTAATAGATAAAATGTAAGCCAAAGACCAAAGAACGATTCCATCTCCCAAGTTAAGCACCATGAGAAAGATAAGAGGTAAACAAATAGGGTGGACACTACTGCACCTGAACGGGTCACGAAAAGACTGAAGCGCAACCCACTTTCTAGAACCACTACCAAAGACCCAAAGATCATAACCAGTATGACAATCCTGTATGGGAAAATGACAATTCGAAGCCCTAATTACAGAGTTGCAAAGATTAAACATACAAAGGAGACACATAAGCTTTTGCATGAGGGTCCCCGACAAGCCTCGTAAGTTTGCAAGCAACAGAGCAAGGACCAGACCATACCAATTCTGATTTTCTATAGAGAAATAATTTTTAGAGAGAGCAACACATCTACAACCCAAGACCCATAGTATAGCATTAAACCCTTTTAGGAACCCATCACTAAGATGCAACAACCCAAAATAATAATATAATTCAATTCCCATAATTCTATCAATACTAGAATCAAGCAGAAGAAACAAAGACCTTGACAAAGTTGCAGATAGAGATTTGGAAGACAACCCAGAAACCTGTTGAAGAAAAAAGAGGATACAACCAACTTCTTGAACCTTTTGCATGTGTTCCTACCAGAACCGACCATACGAATATCCGCAGACGACTGTAGAGAAAAATCTGTAGTTGAGAGGGTAAGAACGAAGATACATACCACTTATGTACCTAAGCCATCACCCTGAAACTTCCCTGGTAAGAACCTCTGCAAGCGCTGCCTACTTCAAAATACAACCTCAGAACAAAACAAAAAATAATGAATTGCCGTTTAACCTTACTTTCCTTAACTCTGCACTGCCGACGCTTTTTCCAAAAATCTTCTGACATCCCTGCTAGCCAATCTAGTTGGAGCCTCCGAAGTGTACAATGCATTAATGAAGGTTGGTGCCGGAAGTCCCGTCAATTGTATCCTCCCGGCGGTTGCATGCTGTCACCACGTGGTGGTCGTCCTCCCCACGTGTCACCCAAGGGTCACGGTCATATTGGGTAAGCCCCTCTTTGCCCCTACCACACCCCGATTGGATAGACAACTTGATTTTTGTTCCCTGTAAATATCTAAAAAAAAATGTTTTGAAAAGTCCCCACTAAATTGTTTATGCTACTTATCTAGTTTGATAAAATGGCCTTTAGAGTTTCCATGACCATCCATTACCTCCAAACCCAACCATTTGGACCACATGAGAACTCCCCGTGATGCAATAATCGTTGCCATGTTGTTTATGCCATGTTCACTCTCCCACTAAAAAATAATAATATAAAAGCATCACATCCATGAACAAGCTCCATACAAAAACCCAACAAAAACGTAAAAATATTCTTCCATATGTCCTGTCCTTGTAGTTGATCACTTATTGTCAATCATTTTTTTCTTTTTTTATATATAATAAGTTAAATATTAAAACACTTATTTCATATAATAAATTAAATATCAATATCATTAAATATCAATATCAAATCACTTAGGTAAAATAAACCATATAAAGAATTTTTGTATTTTTACTTTTTTTTTTTTTTCATTATTTATAAATCATGAAATTTGAACTTTGGTGCGTATATCCTCTTGAAGAACCATGCCCATCTTTTGCTTACGGTAATTAAGGAAGTATGATACTAGCTTGATTTTGGTCTCGACTAAAATTTAGAGAATAAGATTTAGAGGGAAGGAGCATATGTTTGGAGAGCAGCAATCAGTCTAATTAATTAAGGAAGTATGATATTGTATGATTTTGGCATTGATGAAAATGTAGAGAATAGGATTTAGAGGGATGGAGCACATATATGTTTGGGGAGTAATAATAGTAAATGAGTATGGGTATATATATTATTATTAAATTTGGATAAAAAGAATTGTAAAATTGGTTAAATAAAATAAGAATGCATTTTTAAGAGAGAAAAGAGAAGGATATATATTTTCATTAAAGAATAAAATAGAAAATTGGTTGAATAAAAATGTAATGTTAAGAGAGAACAAAAAAAGAAATAAAATGTCAATATTTTAAATTGAGTTAATATTTAGTTAAAACTTTATAAGTATTAAGTTAATTAAAATAAAATAAGATTAAAAAAATTATTAAAATATAAAAAAGATGAATGGAAGTATGAGAGGAGAAAACTTCTACAATGTGGAAGGAAGTTCTCTCTCCCCTTACCCCAACACCCTCTTGTGTAATTCTCATTACTATGATGCCAAAGGTGGGGATTAGGGTCAAGGAAGATACGAGAATTTTGAAATGCACATTGTTTCATTTACCATCCCCTTTATACATATACATTGTCCATCCTCCTCCATGCCCACCTTCAAAAACTTTGGGAGAGACAGTGTACAACAATAGACCATATCATGCATCATACATCAAATTAACAATAACATTAACATAGAGAATATGGGACATTGTATTTACTTTTTCTTGTTCCAGGGGATATTATTGTACAAATAAATTTCCACCTATATGAAAAGAAATCTTAGTTGGGTGAAATCTTGGAGTTGGGTTAAACTTTTTGGAAAGAGAGGACGTGTTTGGGTCGAAAAAAGATGGCACAATCGGCAATTTAAGCACTAGTTCAAGTTTTTTTAAGCGCTTGATCAAGCTCCTCGAGCATTAGAATTCAACTTTCTGCAAACCAAAACAATTTTTCTGTTTAGAATTTCATTTTGCGATAAAAATAAAAGTTGTCCAAAAATTTTATTAGCTTTCTATTGCTTATTTTTTGGATTTGTTTCATACACATTTGATATGTCAACTTAGTGTTTCTTTGAGTGTGTGTTTTTTTAACAATCAAAGAATTCATAAAAATTCATGTTAATATGCGTTGGTGTATTTTTTGAAAACTTTGTGTTTTTTAGAAACAAAATGTGTTACAACAATCTAGAGATAGTTTACTTCGGTTTCGTTATATTTACGAAACCAACTGATGCATATCATAATTACTAGAATTTTTTGAACTAATCCAATATGAAAAAACTGCATAATTTGAATATGTTTCGACACACACAAAAATTTTCAACATATAAGTTATAAATTAAAAATCTTAAAACTACCCATTACAGACGACGGACCAATGTAATGCACCATAATTTTTTCAATTTTTTTACAGTGTATTTTGGAAGATACAAAATATTGATTTCACTGAATCATAATGATTTTCAGAAATTGTTTGCACCCGTTTTATTACAAAATTAATTAAAATGACTAAATATTTATGAAATTCCATAAAAGTTATATTTCCTGAAAGTAGATTGAATTCTGCAAATGTTTGTCTTGGTTCCGATAGTTAATTCACAAAGTTTCATGGAGTTTAATCAATCCAAATTTGAAGAAATGCATTCAGATCTTGGCTCTGCATATTTGCAGATGTGATAGTTCGGCCGAACTTTAAAAAAAAGTTTGGCCGAATTGTTCTTTGCCCCGACGGCCCGTCAACTCTAACGACACAAAATTTCGGCCGAACTTTTAATTGACTTTACGTCGACTAGAAAATTCAACGAATCCCCTCAAAAAAAACATTTCGTGGCAATATAAATTGACGTAAACGGATTCATTATTTTCGTATAATTTCGCGCATTTCTTCATTTGGTCTGATTTTGCAAAGGATTTTTTTGGATTTAAGGTCTCTTTTTGGCATCACATTCAAAGCATATTTCTTGGAGCTATGTGATACATTTTTTGGATGTTTTTTGGACTTCATTTTTATTAAGGTATTTTGTTTTTAGAGATTTTGGGCTTAATTTTCATTGTTTTTTTCTTAAGGTATTTTGTTTTCAGAGGTTTTGGGCTTAATTTTCGAAGGACATTTTTCTGGATGTATTTTGTTTTTAGAGGTTTTTGGGCTTAATTTCCAAAAGACATTTTGTGGAATTTTTTTGGACTTGATTTCGAAGGACTCTTTTTAGGCTTAATATTCAAAGGACATTTTTTGGAGGTACTTTTTAAAGTGATATTTTTTTAGAGGCTTTTTGGGGTTAATTTTCAAAGGACATTTTTTGGAGGTATTTTTTAAAATGGCATTTTTTAAGAAGTAGGGCTTAATTTTCAGTGGACATTTTTTGGAGTTATTTTTTGAAGTGACATTTTTTTAGAGTACGTGTTTTGGGTTGAAGTAAATCTTTTATAATGATTTTTTAAAATGAGTTTTTGTCTAACTTTTTAAATGAATTTTTTTTGCATAACTTGGAAGGAAATATTTTGAGCTTTATTTTATTTTTATACGACATTTTTTTCTTGGATTTTTTAAAGTGTGATCGAAGTATGCATTTTTTGTAAAAAATTTAAAATTAGTTTTTTTTTTTTTTAAAATAAATATTTTGTGATGTATTTTTTAATTGAGTTTTTGTCTAAATTTTTGAAGGAATGTTTTTTGAACTTCATACTCAATTATTATGGGAAATCGAAGGAATTGCAAGAGAAAATATGATCAAACAAGAGACCCTGAGGAACGTAGAGAACATGGGAGAAAATCTCGCAAAAAAAAAGAGAGGCACTCTCAAATATTGAAAGGGAAAATCAACCTCAACTAGAAAATGAAGTAGGTATGTAAATGTAAATATTATAAATTTGATATTTAAAATTTTACTAGTGTAAAATGTGAAGTTTAATTTTTATTTGATGAACTAATTTGAAAATATTTGCAATGTAAACAAAGAGAGATATTCCTCAAAACATTGATGATGAGATACATAATTTTGAAAGAGGAAGTGAAAGAGATATTGAACCAATGATTGAAGATGGTAAAAATGTTGAAAGAAATTCAAGTGAAGAAATTGAATCATGAGGTATATATATGTGTGTGTGTGTGTTGAACAAATGCACGTATTATTGAAATTATACATCTTTATTAATTTAGTTATTTATTTAATATGTAAACTTATTATGTACTATTAATTTGAATATGTACAGATGAAATGAATGTCGATGATGAGATGTTAGAAAATGTTGACACTCACACATATGGAGATAAAAGAGCTGACCATGTCATACAATATCGTGTTAATCACATTTTTTATACGTACTTCATAAAGGAAAATGTGGAAGTTCAAGCCCAATTTTTGAAAGGTCTCCTATCATTAAGGAAATTAAAAGAAGCTATGACTTTATTGGGTATTTGAAAATCAACAAAAGATAAAAAAAAATGAAGGAAAATGTCATGCAAAAATATAAATAGTGCTATAAATTCAATTGGAAGATATAGATAGGAAAATGTTTCAGTTTCACGTAGATCAATACATATGGCATTGGTTTCATCCAGTACTAAAGAGAATCGCTTGGTAAAATCTATGGAATGAGCATTAGGAACCTCACGAAAAAATTTGCACAAAAATCGGAAATTTCGGTTGCAAATATATATAAACGATGAACTCGCTTGTTGGAGAGCTATTTGTAGGCAACCATACAAAGATAAACTTGGAGAAAATGTTAAAAAAACAATATATGAATATTGGAAGAAAAATTCACGAGTTTCGCCAAATGAAAGGGATGTGATGCGAAGAAGAATAGCATGAAATCAATACGAAACACATTCAAAACATTTCTTGGACACCACTCAGATAAAGTTGTTCAACAAGTTCAAAGAAGAGAATCGTGAAATTGATGTCTCAATTAGTGATTTTGTGCAACAAAAACTATGGTATGTAAAACCTATCACTGTACGTGACACTTGTTGTTTTCATTATCATGTGGAATTTCAGTTATATTATGACACATTCCTTAATTTTGGTAGAACATTTTGGAAATATTCACCTCCTCCTTCCACTATTCACATTTCCATGTCTCACCAGGTTGTGGGTAAGAGAAACAAAGAATTATTTTCTATTAAAAGAAATGTGTTGGTGGTAAAAAATGGACATTGTGGAAATTTTACTCAAATTTCTGAAGAAGGGGTCAGACTTGACAGAATGATTAATCATTTTCCAACATGAAAGTGAAATGGAAGAGATATGAATATATCCATACATCAACAAAAATGTTGTACCATCGGATATATGTTTTATAGCAAAATAACCTAGCAGCTTTTCAAACCAATACAGCTGTTGTACATATCCGATATATATGTTCTAGAATGAAATTAATTGAAAGTAGCATTTCTATGTTCATTGATGAAAAATGTTGCACGTACTCAATATATATGTTATAGAATGAAATTTTAAAATTTTATGATTGGTTGACACATCTAAGAAGACCTATGTATTGTACTTCAATCGTTTTAACTAGTGAAAATGTGAAGTTGGGTAACACTTTTTGACCTTTTTTGAGAAGAAAATTTCATTTTTTTCTGTTCTTCAACTTTCTGCAAGCCAAAAAAATCTTCTGTTTAGAATTTCATTTTTCGATAAAAATAAAAGTTGTGAGAAATTTTGTTAGCTTTCTATCACTTATTTTTTGAAATTTTTTTATGCAAATTTGATATGTCAACTTAGCATTTCTTTGAGTGTGTGTTTTTTAACAAACAAAGGATTCATAAGAAGTCATGTTAATACACACTACTGTATTCTTTGAAACTTTGTATTTTTTAGAAACAAAATGTGTTACAACAATATAGATAGATCCTACTTTGGTTTTGTTATATTTACAAAGCCAACTGATGCATATCATAATTACTAGAATTTTTTGAACTGATCCAGTATAAAAAAATTGCATATTTTGAATATGTTTCGCGATGCATGAAATTTTTTAACATATAAGTTATAAACTAAAAATCTAAAAACTACCCATTACAAACGACGGACCGATGTAATGCACCATAATTTTTTCAATTTTTTTACAGTGTATTTTGGAAGATACAGAATTATGATTTCACTGAATCATAATGACCTTTAGAAATTGTTTGCACCCATTTTATTACAAAATTAATTAAAATTAGTAAATATTTATGAAATTCCATAAAAGTTATATTTCCTGAAAGTAGATTGAATTCTGAAAATGCTTGTCTTAGTTCTGACAGTTAATTCAGAATTTTTCATGGAGTTTAATCAGGCCAAAGTTGAAGATATGTATTCAGAGCTTGGATCTGCGTAATTGCAGACGTGTTAGTTCAACCGAACTTGTAAAAATGTTCGGTTGAATTATTTTTTGTGCCGACGGCCCGTCAAGTCTAACGACACAAAAATTTGGCCGAATTTATTATAAAATTTCGGCCGAAAATTTACTTGACTTTCCGTCGGCTGGAAAATACAACGAAGCCCCTCCAAAAAAATCATTTCGTGGCAATATAAATTGACGTAAAAGCATTCATTATTTTTGCATAATTTCACACATTTCTTCATTTGGTCTGATTTTGCAAAGGATTGTTTTGGGTTTAAGAACTTTTCTTGGAGGTACATTCAAAGGACATTTCTTGGAGGTATGTGATACATTTTTTGGATGTTTTTTGGGCTTCATTTTTTTTGAAGGTATTTTGTTTTTAGAGGTTTTGTGCTTAATTTTCATTGTTTTTTTTAAGGTATTTTTTTTTAGAAGTTTTGGGTTTAATTTTCATTGATTTTTTTTTTTAAGTATTTTGTTTTTAGAAGTTTTGGGCTTAATTTTCAAAGGACATTTTTTTGGATGTATTTTTTTTTTAGATGGTTTTTGGGCTCAATTTCCAAAAGAAATTTTTTGGTTTTAAGGTATTTTGTTTTTAGAAGTTTTGGGCTTAATTTTCTTTGTTTTTAGAGGTTTTGAGCTTAATTTTCAAAGGACATTTTTTTGGATGTATTTTGTTTTGAGAGGTTTTTTGGCTTAATTTCCAAAAGACATTTTTTTTGACTTAATTTCGAAAGGACTCTTTTTAGGCTTAATATTCAGAGGACATTTTTTGGAGGTATTTTTAAAGTGATGTTTTTTTAGAGGTTTTTTTGAAGTATTTTTTAAAGTGACATTTTTTAAGAAGTTGGAATTAATTTTCAATGGACGTTTTTTGGAGGTATTTTTTGAAGTGACATTTTTTTAGAGTATGTGTTCTGGGTTGAAGTAAATCTTTTATAATGATTTTTTAAAATGAGTTTTTGTCTACCTTTTTAAATGAATTTATTTTGCAGGACTTGGAAGGAAATATTTTGAGCTTCGTTTCATTTTTATTAGACATTTTTTCTCGGATTTTTTAAACTAAGTGTTTTGGATTGAAATATGTATTTTTTGCAAAATTTTTAAAATGAGTGTTTTTTTTTAAATTAAATATTTTGTGATGTTTTTTTTAATTGAGTTTTTGTCTAAATTTTTGAAGGAATTTTTTTGAACTTCATACTCTATTATCATGGGAAATCGAAGGAATTGCGTGAGAAAATATGATTGAACAAGAGACCTTGAGGAACGTATAGAACATGGGAGAGAATCTCTCAAAAGAAAGAGAGAAGCATTCTCAAATATTGAAAGGGAAAATCAACCTCAATTAGAAGTTGAAGTAGGGATGTAAATGTAAATATTATGAATTTGATATTTAAAATTTTCCTAGTGTAAATTGTGTTCAAGCTTAATTTTTATTTTATGAACTAATTTGAAAAATATTTTGCAATGTAAACAGAGAGAGATATTCCTCAAAACATTGATGATGAGATACAAAATTTTGAAAGAGAAAGTGAAAGAGATATTGAACCAATGATTGAAGATGGTGAAAATGTTGAAAGAAATTCAAACAATAAAATGAATCACAAGGTATATATATATATATATATATATATATATATATATATATATATATATATAGACCGTGTGTGTGTGTGTGTGTGTTTAACACAGGCGTGCCTGTTATTGAAATTATACATATTTTCTATTAATTATATTATTAAATATGTAAATTTATTATGTACTATTCATTCCAATATATACGTATGAAATCAATAACACATGATAGATGTTAGAAAATGTTGACACCACACATATGGAGATAAAAGAGTTGACACCATGTTAAATGATATCGTGTTAAACACATTTTGATACTGAGAAGAAAATGTGACAGTTCAAGCCCAAATGTTGAAAGGATCATCATCAAGGAAATTAAAAGAAGCTAACAATTTTATCGTGGGTATTTGAAAATCAACAAAAGATAAAAAATAAATGAAGCAAAATGTGATACAAAATATAAATAGTGCTATAAATTCAATTAGAAGACCTAGACAGAAAAATGTTTCAGTTGTACATAGAGAAATACATATGGTAGTGGTTTCATCACGGAATAAAGAGAATCACTTGGTAAAATCTATGGCACGAGCATTAGGAACCTCACGAAAAACTTTCCACAAACATCGGAAAATTCGGTTGCAAATAGATGTAAATGATGAACTCGTTTGTTGGAGAGCTATTTGTAGGCAACCATACAAAGATCGACTTGGAGAAAATGTTAAAAAACAATATATGAATATTGGAAAAAAAATTCACCTATTTCACCAAATGCAAGGGATGTGATGCGAAGAAGAATATCATGAAATCAGTATGAAGAACATGAAAAACATTTCTTTGAAACCACTCAGATAGAGTTGTTCAAACAGTTTAGAGAAGAGAATCGTGAAATTCATGTCTCAATCAATGCTTTTTTTCAACAAAAGCCATGGTATGTAAAACCTATCATCGTACGTGACACTTGTTGTTGTCGTTATCATGTGGAATTTCAATTATATTATGACACATTCCATAATTTTGGTAGAAAATTTTGGAATGATTCACCTCCTCCTTCCATTATCCGTGATTTCATATCTCAAATTCTATGTGAAAAAGAAAGCGATGAATTATTCTACGAAAATAAATGCGTTGGTGGTAAAAAATGTGATGATTGTGGAAATTTGATTAAATTTCAAAACAAATATCGTCTTGATATAAATTTCAATCATTGTCCAACATGAAAGTTAAATATAAGAGATATGAATATATCCATACATCGATTCAAGGTTCAATTAGTACTACGAGTGCTAGAAGAATTGATTTACAAGAAGAAATTTTTGTGATAGATTTTTTGAGAAATTTTGAGACAGAATTTATAAATACACAAAGCATTCCCATAGAGCTCGATGGCAGAATTTTCTATTCACAAAATCCTGTGCAGTTTTTCCATCAGGGACCATTTTGTTAGTAATTGATTTTGCAGAAAACTACACATTTATTCCACAAAAAGAAATTCACAACGAATACTATTATTCTGACCAAGTCTCCATGCTCATCCATATTCTATATAGACATGCTGAAAAAAACGTCGATCAAATAGAAAAAACCACTGAAAATCAACATGGTATTAAAGAATATCACTTTTATATCAGTGACGATCGTAGACATGATACATATTTTGTACAAAACTTTTTTGGAAAGATTTATGACTCCTTGAAAGTTGTGGAATAAAATTAAATGAACATTGGATATGGTCAGATGGATGCACAGGTCAATTCAAATCTTCACGATAATTATTTTGGTTATGTTATCTTCATAAGAAAACCTGCATTAAACATTGTTTGAATTTATTTGAGACTGGCCATGGAAAATGAGAACATGACGGTGCAGGGGCATGCATAAAACAAGCACTTCAGAGATATCAAATAAACCCCTCTGCGAACTGACTTGTGGACACTAAAGAATTTGCTCAATGGTGCATCGCTGCTCTAAGCCATGAGACTAACTGATCAAGGGAAGTGCGAAGGTACATTCAATCTAATTTTTATTTGATATACAATTTTAAACAGTGTACATTTATCACAATGATTATCTTTGATGGTATTTGATATCATATTTACATTATTCTTTGAATTTTCCATATATAGGTTTTTTTGGCATATTGGGATCGAAGATGTAAATATATCAATTGGAAATGACATTGAAACAATAAAAGGGAATCCAAAATTTTCTTCAATTAAAACAAAGTTGTCCACAAATGTGTTTGCATTGGATAAAAGAAAATATTATTGTTTTTGTTATATTTTCATATACAACACATAATCCAATGACTTTTGTGATTCAAACAAAATGTATGTAAAAGATTGGAAACATACATAACTAAATACAGAGGGGAAAATGTCTGTTTCAATGTTTGAAGAAATGTAATCAGAGGAGACTACAATATCATTTAATGGTGATCGAGTTTTTGATTTTGTTAAAGAAGGTAACAATTGAAACACTTTCAAATGATAGAGATCTAGAAATAGATGCTAAAATTATTTTAAAGTTAATTTTTCATGTTAATTATGATCTAAATTTAAATACATAAGTTTGTTAAGTTTGTTTTATTGTGCAGGAGATGTTTTTGCTGTAATTGCACCTACTGACAACAATGAAAATGCGAAGTATTGTTTGATGCATTGCACTGAACGAAAGATGAAATTATTAGAAAACTATAATGATCACGGGTTTCCATATGACAGAGGATCTATTATACTAAAAGGTTATTCTTTCAGAGAATCTAATCAAAGTGGGCATTTTGTTTACTTTGAAGACTATGAACCTGATGTCATAAGTTGTCAATATAGTCACTTGGTGTGTAAAGCACGCATAAATTTGATAGAGGTTCAATCAAAGAAAAAAACAAAAATTAAGAAATTAAAATGTCAAATCTGATTATGAATAGATCATTGAATATGGCATTCCACCGAATTTTTTTTGATTGAACTACCCAATAATCTCTTCTCTATGGATTCATGCTTAGAACTTCCATAACTCAACTAAAAATTGAGCTGCCTTGTTATGTTATCTATGCAAGTGTTTGTACATGTACACTGTTTCGGTACATGCACACTAGTATCAACTGAAAGTAGCTTTTCTATACATGCATTGATGAAAAATGTTGCATGTATTGGATATATATATGTTCTAGAATGAAATTCATTGAAAGTAGCTTTTCTATGTGCATTGATGAAAAATGTTGCAAGTACTAGATATATATGTTTTAGAAGTATTGGATATATATATATATATGTTCTAGAATTCAATTAACTAAAAGTAGCTTTTCTATGTGCATTGATGAAAAATGTTGCAAATACTGGATATATATATTCTAGAATGCAATTAATTGAAATTAGATTTTCTATGTGCATTTATGAAAAATGTTGTAGGTACTAGATATATACATGTTCTAGGAAATTAATTGAAAGTAGCTTTTCTATGTACATTGATGAAACATGTTGCACGTATTGGGTATAAATATTTTATAGAATACAATTAACTGTTCAAGTAGTTTTACTATGTGCATTGATGAAAAATGTTTCATGTACTGAATATATATGTTCTAGAATGAAATTTACTGAAAGTAGCTAAATTCTATTTGCATTGATGAAAAATGTTGAAGTACTGGATATATATGTTCTAGAATGCAATTAACTGAAAGTAGCTTTTTAAAGGCATTATTGGCACATGTATGTACCGGATATATATGTCTTAGAATGAATTTGTCTCAAAGTAGTTTTTCTATAAATGCAATGAGAAAATGTTAAATATTGATATATGTATATATTAATGTATATTTTAAAAAGAAGGATTATTTGATAATCTTATATGTATGACCTAGAATATTATAGATTGTTTATATATATATATATATATATATATATATATATATATATATATATATATATATATATATAAACAATCATAGGATTCTAGGTCTTTTTAGATTGCCAAACAATCATAAAATTATATATATATATATATATATATATATATATATATATATATATATATATAATTTTATGATTGTTTGGCAATATATATATATATATATATATATATATATAATTTTATGATTGTTTGGCAATCTAAAAAGACCTAGAATCCTATGATTGTTTATATATATATATATTGTACTTCAATTGTTTTAACATATATATATTCAAACATGTGTAAAATCATTTCTACATGTACCTATATTCATGCTATTTTTTTGTTTGTTTGGAAAACGACAACTTGAATTTTAGAAACAAAGCATAATATCATAATCACATGCCAAATGTAGTTCAACCATCCAAAAATTTTAAAAACAAAAGCATTATATTAAAACATTACTTCACATGCCATGCCAATTGTAGTTCAACTATCCAATAAAAACAAAACATTATATCACATTCAAAATGTGGATTAACCATCCAAAACTCAAGTTTTAATTTAACAAAAAATTATAGATCACAACATTACTTCACATGCCAAATGTAGTTCAACCATCTAAAAATTAAGTTTTAAAAACAAAACAAATTATAACACAACATTACTTCACATGCCAAATATAGTTCAACCATCCAAAACTTGAGTTTTAAAAACAAAAACATTATATCACAACATTACTTCACATGCCAATTGTAGTTCAACTATCCAATATAAACAAAAAATTATATCACATGCCAAATGTATTTAAACCATCCAAAACTTAAGTTTTAAAAACAAAACATTAATATAGATCAAAACATTACTTCACATGCCAAATGTAGTTCAACTATCCAATAAAAACAAAACATTATATCACATTCCAAATGTAGTTCAACCATCCAAAACTTAAGTTTTAAAAACAAAACATTAATATAGATCACAACATTACTTCACATTCCAAATGTAGTTCAACCATCCAAAACTTGAGTTTTAAAAGAAAAACATTATAGATCACAAGTATCAAGTATCAAGTAACATTACTTCACATGCCAAATGTAGTTCAACCATCCAAAACTTGAGTTTCTAAAGAAAAACAAATTATATATAACACTGTAACATTACTTCAATGCCAAATGTAGTTCAACCATCCAAAACTTAAGTTTTAAAAACATTATATATCACATTCACATGTAACAAATGTAGTTCACATAAAATATGTCCAAAATTTTTAGATCTCACAAGTATCAAGTATCAAGTGTCAAGTTATATATGACTACATCTAGATAAGACTATATATAAAAAAGTAAATTTAAGACTAAATCCATTGAAAATATAATGTTGCACATGTGCATGTGCATCATCCATCAAATACAGATGGATGTAGTGTCTCTCCTAGCAAAGTCACAATCCTCGAGCTATCCTGCGAAGCATGGGGAACCTGTACACAATTTGTACAAACATTAAAATTTGAAGTTCTCTCTCCATTTGTTGCTTGTCCACTAAAAATTCCCCCACAGGAACATCTTCAATAGTAATTTGTAAAACACACACACACACACACACACACACACACACACACATATATATTAAAAATTTTCAAATGAAAATGCATATATAAACTTATTTTCAATAATATTAAAAAAAAGTTAGACAACTTGTTCAAATGGTTGAAATGGTGTGGATGTTCCTATCTCCATCGCTAGAGTCCGTGGAGAAAAGAAATCATCTATAGGAACATAAAATTCAAAAAATTTAAAAGTATAAAATAACTCAAGATCAAGATCTCAATTTATAATAAAAATTTTAAACTTCAATTTATAAGTTATAACTTAAAAACATATATTTAAGGGAAAAATTGAATACTTCTGCTGGTGGATTTGGCACATCTCCTAAGAGTGGAGAGGCTCCAAAAGAAAATCTCCAAAAACCTAAAATTCAAAAAATTTAAAATAACTCAAAATCTCTAGATCTCAATTTATAATAAAACTTTTAAACTTCAATTTATAACTTATAACTTAAAAATATATATATATATATATATATATTTAAGTGAAAAATTGAATACTTGTGCTGGTGGATTTGGCACATCTCCTAAGAGTGGCTCAGAAAGAAAATCTCCAAAAACCTAAAATTTAAAAAATTTAAATAACTCAAGATCTAGATATATCTAGGTGAAAATGTGAAGTTGGGTTACACTTTTGTGAGAATCAGGGGCATAAATTTTTTTCAGCAATAGTTCGGCCGAACTATATGAGAAAGTTCGGCCGAACTCGTTCTATTGTTTAGATTGACGTCACATTGACGGCGTGGGAAAACCGATTTTTTGCCGGAGATGGGAAACCCGACACTAACAGTTCGGTCGAAATTTTAGTTTGACCAGACTATTAGTTTGGCCGAACTTTAAAAAAAGTTCGATCGAACTTATATTTTATAAATATATCACCCATGAACAATTTTCATTTTCGCGCGTCTCTGTTTGCATAGTCTGTTCACGGGTTTGTGTTTGAGTTTCTGTGGTGCGTCTTTGTTCGCATAGTCTGTTCGCACTCTACTGCTATGTTGCTAATTTAGTGCCCGCACCCACAAATTGCTGCTCAGGAGTTGCGCCGCTACTCAGGAGTTGCTCGAAGTAAGTAATTGCTCCATATTAGAGAAGTTCTTTGGTTTATTTGGCAATTTAATGGTGAAAAAAATGCTGCTTTAAATGTCAAAGTCATATCACCGCAACAATATCATCTTACTTTTACTATCTTTCTAAATTATTTTCAACAGGTATTAACTTGCTATGGGAAGTGTATACATTCTCCTATTTTTATGTTATTGTTACGATCTGGTTTATGTGTAATACAATTGTTTGAATGTAAAATACCATTATAGACCAGAGTAAGTAAAACATAGTAGAGGAGGATGCATTGTTTAAGTTTGGAGATAATTTTAGACAGAGTGATATTCAGTCTATTTGGGTGTTATTTGTTAATGTAAATCAGTCCACCATACGTCGAGGTACACATGACATGTATGATTACAAGATTGATGTTTGGTTTTTTCATTTCTGCAGAGGAAATTGTTGCAATTTCATATTACTTGAAATTCCATGTCTCTTGGCTGCTATATTTTTTCTCCATGTCGATTGGCCACCTATAGCCTTGTAGTGTTCACCTCCATACCCTCCAAAGACTCCTCAAAGGAAATTTATTATGGTGCAACTACGTGGTGGTGAATTGTGTTTTATTTTGTAAAGCAAGGGTTTTTTTATTTATTTTCAGGCAAGTAAAAAACACAGTTTATATTAAATAAAATAGTTACATGATTATAGGTTACAAGTGAGAAGTTTTGTTCAAATGATATACTACAAATCACAATATAGATAGGCAAGTGGTTCGGAGAGCTTGAAGGAACTAGAAAAAGTTCAAAAATTGATCTATGAGAGGCATATAAGCCGAAACCAGCTAAATAGAACACAGTCCCAAGATTTAAACACGTAGAAGTAGAAATCAAGGCATCGCATGTGCAAAAGATAACATATCAAAAATCCTGCACAAAAATCTAAGTAGGAATAGTCAATGTAAACGTAGAGCTAATCATCTAGAGCTCCAAAGAATACTAAAAACTGAAGAAAAATAAGAATAGAGGGGAATGTTCCCATAACCCAAGTAAATATAATTCTTGTAAACCTAAAAATATATCATGCCCACCAACATGGTGAGGCCCTCCTTTGATACTCTGTTCTTCGTGGAGTTCTGGACTCTTTGGATGTGAGTGAATGTGAGCTCCTCAAAACGCTATGTGAGTTCCCATATGCATTGTAACCGATTTGATACATGTGGAGGGTTGAAGCATGTCCTGCGGTTTGGCTAGTCAATAGAAACTTTAGAGTCACCAAAGACTGTTAAGGATTTAACGTATATCCACATAGCAAAATAAAAGAGTCCCCATAAAGCCAATATCTCCATTTTGGAATTGGTATTAGGACCACCATTCCAACAGAAATAATAAAAGATACTAGGAGCAGTGGATATGTGTACTCCACAACCACAAGTCATATTCTGAGTTGCACGGTCAAAGAATCCTACTAGGAATTTACACTAGCAATCAGTGGGTAGGATGTGTTTTTTAATCCCACTATCAGTCTTCTAATGGAATTCCAAGTAGTGAGATATGATTCTATTACAAATTATGTCAATGAGGAAATGATATGATGATATGATATGATATATTTTAATAACGTCCACGAGACCCACTGGTTTAAGGGACCCACATTCCACCTCAAACAAGACATCACATTCTCAAGTTTCCCTCTAGAGCAGTTCTTTCACTGTGAACAGAGAAAAAACCTTTTATATTCAATGTATGTAAAACACAAATTAGCCGTATCTCTAGAATAGATCTAGATAGAATTTTTTCATTTTCATATCCATGGTCTCAAACAATGAGAGAGAAAAAAACCTTTTATATTCAACATGTATATAGTATTTAGAAACAAAAAGTAATTTGATACAAAACATAGGTTTTAACCAATTATATAGTTTTTCATTTTCATATCCATGGTCTCAAACAATGAGAGAGAAAAAAACCTCTTATATTCAACATGTAAAACACAAATTAGCCATAAAATTTTCCCATTGAAACCATAAGTGATTTTATACAAAACATAGGTTTTAACCTAAGAGTAAATGCCCCTACAAGTCAATCAATCTCTCGAATAGTTTTTAATATAGAAGTTTTTCATTTTCATATCCATGGTCTCAAACAATGGGAGAAAAAACCTTTTATGTTCAATGTATGTAAAAAAAAAACTAGCCATATCTTTAGAATAGATCTAAATAGAAGTTTTGCATTTTCATACCCATGGTCTCAAACAATGAAAGAGAAAAAAAACCTTTTATATTCAACATGTAAAACACAAATTAGGCATAAATGTTTCTCATTGAAACCATAAGTGATTTGATACAAAACATAGGTTTTAACATAAGAGTAAATTTCCCTACAATCAATCTCCGGAATAGTTTTAAATAGAATTTTTTCATTAAGATATCCATGGTCTCAAATAATGAGAGAAAAAACCTTTTATATTCAATGTATGTAAAACACAAATTAGCCATATCTCTAGAATAGATCTAAATAGAAGTTTTTCATTTTCATATCCATGGTTTAAAACAATGAGAGAGAAAAAAACCTTTTATATTCAACATGTAAAACACAAATTAGCCATAAACGTTTCTCATTGAAACCATAAGTGATTTGATACAAAACACAGGTTTTAACCAAAGAGTAAATGCCCCTACAATCAATCTCTGGAGTAGTTTTAAATATATGTCTTTCATTTTCATATCCATGGTCTCAAATAATGAGAGAAAAAACCTTTTATATTCAATGTATGTAAAACACAAATTAGCCATATCTCTAGAATAGATATAAATAGAAGTTTCTCATTTTCATATCCATGGTCTCAAACAATGTGAGAGAAAAAAACCTTTTATATTCAACATGTGTAAAACAAAAATTAGCCATAAAAGTTTCCCATTGAAACCATAAGTGATTTGATAAAAAACATAGGTTTTAACCTAAGAGTAAATGCCCCTACAAGTCAACCAATCTCTTGAATGGTTTTAAATATATAATTTTTTCATTTTCATATCCATGGTCTCAAACAATGAGAAAAAAAACCTTTTATATTCAATGTATGTAAAACACAAATTAGCCATATCTCTAGAATAGATCTAAATAGAAGTTTTTTCATTTTCATATCCATGGTCTCAAACAATGAGAGAGAAAAAGACCTTTTATATTCAACATGTATATAGTATTTAGAAACAAAAAGTAATTTGATACAAAACATAGGTTTTAACAAATTATATAGTTTTTCATTTTCATATCCATGGTCTCAAATAATGAGAGAGAAAAAACCTTTTATATTCAACATGCAAAACACAAATTAGCCGTAAAAGTTTCCCATTGAAACCAAAAGTGATTTGATACAAAAAATAGGTTTTAACCTAATATAGTAAATGCCCTTACATTCAATTTCTAGAATAGATCTAATTAGAAGTTTTTCATTTTCATATCCATGGTAGTTCTATAGGCAGAGTTTGTAAAGGGCCAGGTAGCCTCTGGATCTCATCTTTTATGAAAGGTGACATATCTAGTAAATGCCCCTACAGTTAATCTCTGGAATAGATCTAAATGCCCCTACAGTCAATCTCTAGAATAGATCTAAATGCCCCTACAGTTAACATGTATATAGTATTTAGAAACAAAAAGTAATTTGATACACAACATAGGTTTTAACCAAGTATATAGTTTTTCATTTTCATATCCATGGTCTCAAAAAATGGGAGAGAAAAAACCTTTTATATTCAATGTATGTAAAACACAAATTAGACATATCTCTAGAATAGATCTAAATAGAAGTTTTTCATTTTCATATCCATGGTCTCAAACAATGAGAGAGAAAAAAACCTTTTATATTCAACATGTAAAACAAAAATTAGCCATGAAAGTTTCCCATTGAAACCATAAGTGATTTCATACAAAACATAGGTTTTAACCTAAGAGTAAATGCCCCTACAAGTCAATCAATCTCTCGAATAGTTTTAAATATAGAATTTTTTCATTTTCATATCCATGGTCTTAAAAAATGAGAGAAAAAACATTTTATATTCAATGTATGTAAAACACAAATTATCCATATCTCTAGAATAGATCTAAATAGAAGTTTTTAATTTTCATATCCATGGTCTCAAACAATGAGAGAGAAAAAGACCTTTTATATTCAACATGTAAAACATAAATTAGCCATAAAAGTTTCTCATTGAAACCATAAGTGATTTGATACAAAAAATAGGTTTTAACCTAAGATTAAATGCCCCTACAGTCAATCTCTGGAATAGTTTTAAATAGAAGTTTTTCATTTTAATATCCATGGTCTCAAATAATGTGAGAAAAAACATTTTATATTCAATGTATGTAAAACACAAATTAGCCATATCTCTAGAATAGATCTAAATAGAAGTTTTTCATTTTCATATCCATGGTCTCAAACAATGAGAGAGAAAAAAACCTTTTATATTCAACATGTAAAACACAAATTAGCCATAAAAGTTTCCCATTGAAACCATAATTGATTTGATACAAAACATAGGTTTTAACCTAAGAGTAAATTCCCCTACAAGTCAATCAATCTCTCAAATAGTTTTAAATATAGAAGTTTCTCATTTTCATATCCATGGTCTCAAATAATGCGAGAATAAACATTTTATATTCAATGTATGTAAAACAGAAATTAGCCATATCTCTAGAATAGATCTAAATAGAAGTTTTTCATTTTCATATCCATGGTCTCAAACAATGAGAGAGAAAAAACCTTTTATATTCAACATGTAAAACACAAATTAACCATAAAAGTTTCTCATTGAAACCATAAGTGATTTGATACAAAACATAGGTTTTAACCTAAGAGTAAAATGCCCCATACTAATCTCTTAATAGTTTTAAATAGAAGTTTTTCATTTTCATATCCATGGTCTCAAATAATGAGAGAAAAAACCTTTTATATTCAATGTATGTAAAACAAAAATTAGCTATATCTCTAGAATAGATCTAAATAGAAGTTTTTCATTTTCATATCCATGGTCTCAAATAATGAGAGAGAAAAAAACCTTTTATATTCAACATGTAAAACACAAATTAGCCATAAAAGTTTCCCATTGAAACCATAAGTGATTTGATACAAAACATAGGTTTTAACTTAAGAGTATATGCCCCTGCAAGTCAATCAATCTCTCGAATAGTTTTAAATATAGAAGTTTTTCATTTTCATATCCATGGTCTCAAACAATGAGAGAAAAAACATTTTATATTCACTATATGTAAAACACAAATTAGGCTCCATATCTCTAGAATAGATCTAAATAGAAGTTTTTCATTTTCATATCCATGGTCTCAAACAATGAGAGAGAAGAAAACCTTTTATATTCAACATGTGTAAAACACAAATTAGCCATAAAAATTTCCCATTGAAACCATAAGTGATTTGATACAAAACATAGGTTTTAACCTAAAAGTAAATGCCCCTACAAGTCAATCAATCTCTCGAATAGTTTTAAACATAGAAGTTTTTCATGTTCATATCCATGGTCTCAAACGATGAGAGAAAAAACCTTTTATATTCAATGTATGTTAGCCATATATCTAGAGTAGATCTAAATAGAAGTTTTTCATTTTCATATCCACGGTCTCAAACAATGGGAGAGAAAAAAAACCTTTTATATTCAACATGTATATAATATTTAGAAACAAAAAGTAATTTGATACAAAACATAGGTTTTAACCAATTATATAGTTTTTCATTTTCATATCTATGGTCTTAAATAATGAGAGAGAAAAAACCTTTTATATTCAACATGTAAAACACAAATTAGCCATAAAAGTTTCCCATTGAAACCAAAAGTGATTTGATACAAAACATAGGTTTTAACCTAATCTAGTAAATGCCCCTACATTCAATTTCTAGAATAGATTCAATTAGAAGTTTTTCATTTTAATATCCACAGAAGTCTAGTAAGTAGTGTAGTCTGTAGTATGGCCAAGTAGCCTTTGGATCTCATATTTTATGAAAGGTGACATATCTAGAAATGCTACCACACAAATCTTCCTAGAATAGATCTAAAATGCCCCTCAACAACATGGGTAGTATTTTAGAAACAAAAAGTAATTTGATAAAACATAGGTTTTAACCAAGTATATAGTTTTTAATTTTCATATCCATGGTCTCAAACAATGAGAGAGAAAAAACCTTTTATATTCAACATGTAAAACACAAATTAGCCATAAAAGTTTCCCATTAAAACCAAAAGTGATTTGATACAAAACATGGTTTAAACCTAATCTAGTAAATGCCCCTACATTCAATCTTTAGAATAAATCTAATTAAAAGTTTTTCATTTTCATATCCATGGTAGTTCTATAGGCAAAGTCTGTAAAGGGCCAGGTAGCCTCTGGATCTCATTCTTTATGAAAGGTGACATATCTAGTAAATACCCCTACAGTCAATCTTTGGAATAGATCTAAATGCCCCTACAGTAAATGCTCCTACAGTCAACATGTATAGAGTATTTAGAAACAAAAATTAATTTGATACAAAACATAGCTTTTAACCAAGTATATAGTTTTTCATTTTCATATCCATGGTCTCAAACAATGAGAGAGAAAAAACTTTTTATATTCAACATGCAGAACACAAATTAGCCATAAAATTTTCCCATTAAAACCAAAATTGATTTGATACCAAACATAGGTTTTAACCTAATCTAGTAAATTCCCCTACATTCAATCTTTAGAATAGATCTAATTAGAATTTTTTCAATTTCATATCCATGGTAGAGATATAAGTGTAGGTCCCAGTGCAGCGTTTCAAAAACTTGATCTTCATTCTTTAAGAAAAGGAAATATCTAGTAAATGCCCCTACAAAGGTTCCTCTGGAATATATTCAATTTCCACAGTCAATGGTATATGTGATTATAAAATGGTAAAACAATTTATTAAGGAAAATCTAAGCCTAGAATCAAGTATATAGTTTTTCATTTTCATATCCATGGTCTCAAACGATGAGAGAGAAAAAACCTTTTATATTCAACATGTAAAACACGAATTAGCCATAAAAGTTTCCCATTGAAACCAAAAGTGATTTGATACAAAACATAGGTTTTAACCTAACAGTAAATGCCCCTACATTCAATTTCTAGAATATATCTAATTAGAAGTTTTTCATTTTCATTTCCATGGTAGTTCTATAGGCAAAGTCTCTAAAGGGCCAATTAGCCTCTGGATCTCATCTTTTATGAAAGGTGACATATCTAGTAAATGTCCCTATAGTCAATCTCTGGAATAGATCTAAATATAATTTTTTTTATTCTTCCCATGTATTTTGTAATAAATGTCAATTTAATATATATATTTTTACTAATTTTTTTTTTTTTTATAGAAGAAGGAAAACCATTAAACATAGTTGAAAAAAATGGAAATGTTAAGTTTCTTGCTATCCCAATCCAGTGAATACATTGTATATGTTTTTCAATATCATGAAGAAAGAAATCTTCCAAAGGAAAATGAATATACCGGGAAGAACAACAAACAACTAGGCATATTATATTTGATTGATAGAAGGTTTGGGAACAACGATGGAGTATGGATCAAATGGAATTGTAGTTTTCACCAATTCTGAACTTGTATGTAGCCAGATGAATGACGTATACCAAGTTAATAAGGAGAGGCTAAAGGAACTGCATGGAATAGCAAACAGTATTGTTAGCCAATTTCAATTTTTTAGTATAAGGCATTGTACAAATGTGAATAAGATGTCTGTTGATTTATTGCATGGGGCAATGCAAATCTGTGGATTGATTCATCAAAGACAATTAGAATTATACGAGGCAATGCCAATGGAAGATTCATCTCTCAAAGATGAATTAGTTTTGAGACACTCTTCTTCAAAAATTCAAGATTCATCTCTCAAAGATGAACTAGTTTTGAGATGCTCTTCTTCAAAAATTCAAGATTCATCTCCCAAAGATGAATTAGTTTTGAGACGCTCTCCTTCAAAATTTATTGATCGAAATTGTAACATATCTTGGATATGTGTGTGTTGTGTACTTATAAATGCGTCTTTTTTAATGAGCATGTGTTTTTTTCAATTATATACCAAGTGTGCTCCCACCATACCATGTAAAGCACAACTTGGTAAACTTCACATTTGCAACAAGTGGTGAACTTCACATTTTTATGAAATTAAAATGCGGGGACTTCAAATTTTTTTTATTTAAATGGAGTTTCACTTATTTTTGAATGACAATGTATTTTTCTCAATTTTATACCAAGTGTGCTCCCACCATGTAAAACACAATTTGGTGAACTTATCATTTTTATAACTTTTTTTTCTTAAATTGAGTTTCACACATCAATTAGTGCTTTGAAAGTTGTGTTTTACATAATTTGTTTACACTAAATTACAATAATTTTATGAAATTTATTTTGAATTTAATTTAAGTTAGTTATTTAAAAAAATAATTGTAAATTTCCATCATAGATATATATATCATGGAGGATGAACGATGAAGATCAACAAAATCCCATTTCTCTACGAGAGGGGGGGATTAGGGATCGAGAGCTGTTCATGGTAAGTTTAAATATAATCTTAAATCTCCATTCATGTGTGTACATATGGAATTGATTTTTTATCAACTTTGTGAGTTAAATTAGTTGTTAATAAGTCTCATTTTTTATTTTTTAGGAGCTAATAAGAAGAGAAGGGTCTCTACTCCATCCATGGATTCCCATGTTTCACCCAGTCGTGGTATGGTTTTAACACAATTTAATCAATGAATATGCACATGTGTTTTTATATGTATGCATGTATTTTTCAATTGATTATAAATTCGTATTTGTTTATGAAGCTTATCTCTCCTCTCGAGAGGTTGGTGGTGGCTCAAATCCCCTCAGAGGGCCATCAATATGTGGTAGCAAGTTTTGTGAAGGTGGTGATATTTATTCCCGCAGAGGCCAATCAACGGCCGGTGGTGCTGGTTCTCAGCAGGGTCGTTCTGGTTCTCAATAGTTTCAGGGTGGAGAAGATGCTAGCCAACCACGTCGAGGTTTCCATCAATTTCAATATTTTTTTCATTGAATTTGTACAAATTTGTTTACATGTGTTTTTTGTAATATACAAATTATATGTATATATATTGATGCAAAGGCTGAAAATGCTCCAAATGTTGGTCAAAATAGACACAAGGCAAAATGCTACATTCAAGAAGAAGGTTGTCTACCCACCACAACTTATTCAGCTGACATTTCTGATATACCATGGGAAAGAAACATGGCGCAACGTACCTTAGAAAGGTGTCAACAACATCATGAAAAATTGCGGAGAGATCTCGTGGCTTTGACTCTACCTGTTGAGAGTCGACAAAGCCTCGAAATAGTTACACATTCATTGGGAAAACTAGTAAATGTGTACAAAAATCTTGGGCCAACGACTGATACATTTGTAGAAGCCATGAGAAAGAGAAAGGAAATAGTAATGGGTCCCGATAAATGGGAGGATGTAAAACAAAGAGTTACAAAAGAAATGGTGAAGTCAATGTTTAATTTAAAGGAAGGGCCAAAAATAAAAATGTTGAAGGTGCAATATTTCAAGCACCCCGATATAGCTCACTATTTGTATGATAGGCACCTTGCGATCTATGGAAGGCTCCCATGGAACGATGAGGTTCCTGTTTATTTTGCAAAATTGTTTTATGCATAGTTTTTTTTGAAAATGAAACCTAAATAAAATGACCTTCTGTCAGAATCCTTTGGTCTGGGGAAAGGTCATTGTGTGACCGTAGGGGCGCTAGGCGAGATGTGGAGTTGCCTCACCCTGAGCCACCATTGGTGATTCGACCTTTTTGGGTCGAAAATTTGCAGTGAGAGATGGATGCGACTTCTAAAATAAGTTGAGAAGCAAGGGATGTCGTCATCGACAATGGTCACAGCGGATTGGGTGGAGTCGATGTTTGTCTAAATCGACAAAGGGAATGTGAGAATGCATGTGCCAATTTTTCGTATTGTACAGATGAAGAGATTGACAACATGAATGTTGAAGATCTCAGAATATATGCAAAGAATTTTCGCAATGGTTGGCAAGACCTAATTCTTCATGAGGAAGAGGGCATGGAAATGGTATGTGTTAATGACCTTAGGGTTCAATTATTTTAACACATACATGTGTAAAATTTGTAATAAATACATGTGTATGTACATGTATACATTTATTTGTATGTACATTAATCTAACGAAAATGTATCATTATATGTTAAAACACCATCTGCAGTTGTCACACATGATGAATGACGAAAATGTTAATATCACGTTCGGGGCCTTTGGTTCAAACAATGAAGATGGGTCTTACCATCAAGATATGTTAACAAATGTTAGTGTTTTTTAAGTGATATTTTTAAAATAAATAATTGTGCACACATGTACATGTACATATATAATAATAAAATGTCTTAACATATTCTGATTCCATCCGATGTTTTTGGGATGGCAATACCTTCTTCTTCATTGGGAGATGTACCTTCTTCTTCCTTAGGAGATGTGCCACATCCACAACAAGGATGGACAATTTTTCACTTTTAAAATTTATGTTTAAGCTATATATATATATATATTCCACCTCAAAATGTTCCATTAAAAATTGATATATATATATATATATATATATATCTTGAGTTATTTTAAATTTTTTGAATTTTAGGTTTTTGGAGATTTTATTTTGGACCCTCTCTTAGGAGATGTCCCAAATTCACCTGCAGAAGTATTCAATTTTTCACTTTTAAATATATATATATGTTTTTGTAAAAGTTATAATTTATAAATTGAAGTTTATTTAAGTTTTATTATAAATTGAGATCTTGATCTTGAGTTATTTTATACTTTTAAAATTTTAAATTTTAGGCTTTGTTGTATGAACTTCTTTAATCCATGGACTTGTTGCACATGAGATAGGAACATCCACACCATTTCAACCATTTGAACAAGCTGTTCTAATCTTTTTTTAATATTATTGAAAATAAGTTTATATAAAAGCAGCATGCATTTTCATTTCGAAACTTTTTAATATATATTTAAACTGTGACATGAGTACAGGTTACTTACTGTTGGAGATGTTCCCATGGGGGAACTTGTGGCAAGCCAACAAATGGAGAGGGAACCTCATGAGGTATTGCATGATTTTTTATTTATTTATTTTTTTACATGAAGTTCTATATATTCTCACTCATTTTTAAAACATCAAATTTTAATGTTTGTATGTGCATTGTGTATAGGTTCCCCATGCTTCTAAAGATAGTGCATGGATTGAGACTCTGATAGGAAACACATTACATCCATTTGTATTTGATGGACATGATTTGTAGATTTTATTTCAATATTTCTAGTCTTAAATTTATTTTTTTATATATTATCTATATGCACAGTCATATAAATATATAACTTGATACTTGATACAGTTTGTGAGATCTACAATTTTTGGACATATTTTATTATAGTGTTATTATAATTTGTTTTGTTCCAAAAAGTTAATTTTTGGATGGTTTTAGTACTTTTGGCATGTGAATTTGAATTAATGTTGTTATATAATTTGTTTTGTTTTTAAAACTTTTAAGTTTTGGATAGTTGAACTCCTAGTAATGTTGTCATCTATAAATTAATGTTTTGCTTCTGAACTACATTTGGCATGTTATGTAATGATGTGTTATCATTTGTTTTGTTTTTAAAACTTAAGGTTTGGATTCTTGAAGTACATTTGGCATGTGAAGTAATGGTGTGATCTTTAGTTTTTTTCTAAATTAAAAGTTAAGTTCTGGGTGGTTGCAATCTACATTTGGCATGTGATATAATGTTAAATGTTTTTATTGGATAGTTGAACTATAATTGGCATGGCATGTGAAGTAATGTTGCATGATATATAATCAAAAAGTTTATAAAACTTAAGGTTTGGATGATTTCAATCTACATTTGGCATGTGATATAATGTTAAATTTTTTTATTGGATAGCTAAACTACAATTGGCATGGCATGTGAAGTAATGTTGAGATATAATCAAAAAGTTTTTAAAACTCAAGTTTTGGATGGTTGAAGTACATTTGGCATGTGAAGTAATGTTGTGATCTATAATTTTTTGTTAAATTAAAGGTTAAGTTGTGGATGCTTTCAATCTACACTTGGCATGTGATATAATTTGAAATGTTTATATTGGACAGTTGAACTATAATTGGCATGGCATGTGAAGTAATGTTTCACCATATATAATCAAAAAGTTTTTAAAACTTATGTTTTGGATGGTTTCAATCTACATTTGGCATGTGATATAATGTTAAATGTTTTTATTCGATAGTTGAACTACAATTGGCATGGAATGTGAATTAATGTTGTGATATATAATCAAAATGTTTTTAAAACTCAAGTTTTGGATGTTTGAAGTACATTAGGCATGTGAAGTAATGTTGTGATATAATAAAAAAAATATTTAAAACTATGTTTTGGATATCATTTCAATCTACATTTGGCATGTGATATAATGTTAAATGTTTAATGTTTTTATTGGATAGTTGAACTACAATTGGCATGACATGTGAAGTAATTTGCTTTGATATAATCAAAAAGTTTTTAAAAATCATGTTTTGGATGGTTGAAGTACATTTGGTAAGTTTAAAAAAAAAATTCACTCAAACAATAGTATGTAGTATGTAAAAATCTAAAACAATCTTAAGATTACTTTTAAGTATGATCAAGTGTTCTTGAAACATTTTCCCACATGATGATATCTTCATTGAGCTATGTACTAAAGTAGTTCATAGGCGATATGTTCTGCATCTTTCCCATATAAATCCCTTTAATTTTGATTGGAAATATAAGAAGTAGATATATGTTTGTTGAATTGGGGTCAATGTCATTAATTCACTCAACTAGGTAGCCTTGTTGATTTATAAATTGGTAAATTGATGGTCCATTCAATTTTAATTGCATTCTAGAACATATATATTCAGTACGTGAAACATTTTTCATCAATGCACATGGGAAAACTACTGGAACAATTAATTGCATTCTAGAACACACATAGATATCTCTCTCTCTCTCTCTCTCTCTCTCTATATATATATATATATATATATATATATATATATATATATATATATATATATATATATATATATATCCAATACGTGTACAACATTTTTCATCAATGCACATAGAACATATTCGACCATTGGACAGACAAATTTTGTACTAGATTTTCAATCAAGAATAGAGATGTGGGTCAAATCCCACCAAAAGTTGAAGAAGTGCTCCGAGTCTCTTGTCTGAAAGGAACCTTCGTACAAAATTATATTGTGGATGATTTATTTACATTGTTGATACTTTTTACCAAAAAATTCCACAAGAAAAACTAAGTGTGCATTGAGTTCATGTATATATCAAGTAGATGCAACATTTTTCATCAACTTACATAGAAAAACTACTTTCAGTTAATTGCATTCTAGAAGATATATATTTAGTACACGAAAATTTTTTCATCAATGCACATAGTAAAACTACTTGAACAGTTAATTTCATTCTAGAACACACACACACACACATATCCAATACATGCAACATTTTTCATCAATGCATGTATAGAAAAACTACTTTTAGTTGATACTAGAGTGTGCATGTACCAAAACAATTTGTACATGTGAAAACACTTACAAAGATAACATAACAAGGCAGATCAATTTTTAATTGAGTACTAGAAGTTCTATAACATATAATCCAAAGAGAATAAATTGTTGGGCAGTTCAATCAAAAAAATTCCAATGGAATGCCATCTTCAATAATTCGTTCATGATCGGATTTTGACATTTTCCATTTCTTAATTTTATTTTTTTTCTTTGATTGAACCTCGATCAACTTTATGCGTGCTTCACACACCAAGTGACTATATTGAAAACTTATGAAATCAGGTTCATAGTCTTCAAAGTAAACAAAATTCCCACTTTGATTAGTTTTTCTGAAAAAATAACCTTTCAGTATAATAGATCCTCTTTCATATGGAAATCCATGATCAATATAGTCTTCTAATAATTTCTTTTTTCGTTCAGTGCAATGCATCAAATAATACTTCACATTTTCATCATTGTTAGGAGATGCAATTACAGCAAAAACATCTCCTGCACAATAAAACAAACTTAACAAAATTATACATATTCAAATTTATTTCTAGATCTTTATCATTAGAAATCAATTCAAATGTTACCTTCTCTAACAATATTTGAAACTCGATCACCATCGGATGATATTGTAGTCTTCTCTGATTACATTTCTTCAAACATTGCAATGGCCATATTTCCCTTTGTATTTAACTCTGTATGTTTCCAATCTTTTACATACATTTGGTTTTCACAAACGTCATTGGATTTTGTGTTGTCTTTGCAAACATGACAAAAACAAGAATATTTTATTTTATCCAATGCAACCACATTTCTGGACGAATTTGTTTTAATTGAATGCAATTTTCGAGTCCCTTTTATTGTTTCAACATCATTTTCAATTGATCTATCTACGTCTTCGATTCCAATATTCCAAAAAAACCTTTATATGGAAAATTTAAAGAAGAATGTAAATATGATATCAAAATAAAATCAAAGATAATCATTCTGATAAATATACACTGTTTAAAATTAGATATCCAATAAAAATTAAATTGAATGTACCTTCACACTTCCCTTGATCGGTTAGTCTCATGGCTTAGAGCAGCGATGCACCATTGAACAACTTCTTTCACGTCCATAAGTTGGCTTGAAGAGGGGTTTATTTTATATCTTTGAAGTGCTCGTTTTATGCATGCCCCTGCACCGTAATGTTCTCCTTTTCCATAGCCAGTCTCAAAGAAATTCCAACAATGTTTAATGCAGGTTTTCTTATGAAGACAACACAACCAAAAGAATGATCATGCAGATTTGAATTGTCCTGCACATCCGTTCGACCATATCCAATTTTTATTGAATGCTATTCCATGATTTTTCAAGGAATCATAAATTTTTCCAAAACAATTTTGTACAAAATATGTATCATGTGTACGATCGTCACCGATATAAAAGTGATATTCTTTAATAATATGTCGATTTTCACTAGTGCTTTCTATATGATCGACGTTTTGTTTAGCATGTCTATATAGAATATGGATGAGCATGGAGACTTGGTCAGAATGATAATATTCACTCCGAATTTCTTTTTGTGGAACAAATGTGTAGTCTTCTGCAAAATCAATTACTGACAAAATGGTCCCTGGTGGAAAAAATTCACGGTATTTTTTGAATTGCAAGACTTTCCATCGAGCTCTATGGGAATGCTTAGTGTATTTGTAAATTTCTTCCTCAAAATTTCTCAAAATGTCTATCACAAAAATTTCTTCTTCTCGAAATTCAATTATTTTAACACTATTTGCACCTTGAATATGTTACCCATCTATAAATTTTGTTATATCTCATGATGGATAAAAAGGTTCTTAAGCTTTCAAGAAACGAATTTTTATGAAAAAAATTTGTGATTTCTTGAAATCCCACTGTGTCTTTATCCTAAGTCTACCAATTCACTGAAAATATTCAATCAAAGCCTTTAAGTTGCCCTACTGATACCAAAAGAGACTGTTTCCTAAGCCTATTTCATTCATTTTTCCCACTCATTCTCACTTATCCAAATCAATCATTTTTCTCTGAAAAATCCCTTTAAACCCTTTCATTTACCCCTTTAAACCATTAAAACCCCTTTATAATGGTTTAAACCTCCTTTTTACACTTATCAGAATCCTTAAAAAGCTTAAAAAACCCTCTTTTGGCCTATTTTTTTCCCATTTAAGAAATTAGGCTTTAAGCCCTTTTCGGACTTAAGCCCCAGCTCTTTTTCCAAAAATCCTGAGGCTCATGACCATGGACTAGGACTAAACCCATTTTTCCCTAGCCCTTGTCCCTTTTCCCCCCCACATGACCATTCTCCGCCTTTTAAGGCCCCTTTCCCTTCTTATTTTCAAACCTCTGCCCCTTTCCCTTCACCCCCACTATGAAGATCTTGACTGTTAATATATCCAATCCGACAGTCGTCCCCAACCTTCCATTTCACCCACGGGCACTTTTTGAATCCACAGGTCAACCCTTTGGTGCCCCCGCAGTTGACGAGCTTGACTACGAGAGATCTCAGATGAACGGTTGAGATTCACTGCGAAATCACAAGGCTGGAAATTGGTCCATACCTTCATGGTCCCCTCGCAACATATCTTAGCCGTTGATCCTTGTCATCCAATGATCATCGCTCAACTTCACCCTCTAACCTCCCACCTTTTCATTTCTTTTTCCTTCGTTCCGCTTCTTTTTTTCCTCAGACAATATCGACCGTAGATTAAAGGCCTCAGGCCCTGATTCAACGGCCACCATGCTCCTGCCTTCCATCCCATCTTCCAACCAAACCCTCATTACCCGACAAAATTTCCCACCTCACCCATTTGGCCCCACCTTCCACTTTCCTCCCGCTGTCTAATCCTGTCCCGCCAACTGTCTTCCACCATTCCCATCCGCCGAGCATTTCCCCCCATCGTGCTCCATTCTCCACCGTAGATCTGGAGCTCCCAGATCTGACGGTCTGGAATCGATTTTGCGTTCATTTTGCCTCTGAGATTTAAACACCTTTTTCCGCGTGAAATAGGTGGTATTGGCCTGGACGCGTGGCAATCTCTGAATGGTATCATGTCCATTTGGGCCTTTACCGCTTACCGCCAATTGTCAACGCGAAAATCATTCGTGGTTTTCCAAAACCGCCTCCACTATTTCGTGCCAATATTCAAATTTTCCCCTGTTCCGCATAATTTCATCCATGAAATCCTTCCCTCTGCATATTTTTTCTCCCTCAATGCACCTCCGACACCTCCCAATGCCTCCAATGCAGTTTATCCAATGCGCAGGATTATATAAGGGTTTGATTATTTGTTTACAGGTTTTATGGAGGCCAGATACACAGGGTCGAGGGTGACAATCCTCGAAGCTTAATCAAATGCAGAAAGAGACAAAAAAGGGTCGAATTTAAACGTTTTAACCAATTGTTTCATGAGCATTGGTTATGTATCAAAACCCTCTAGTGCCAAGAATCTCCCTGTCAGCAAACAGTGAAGGATATCAAAGATAAAGTTAAATAGTTAAGTATAAAATTTGAATATTAAAGCTTAATCTGCAGTTCAAAGGATAAAGCATAGTTAAGATAGGTAAATTCAAAGGCTAAAACAATGTTTAAAGTGATAAAGATTGAAGATGATTAAAGAAAGCCTTAAAGCATAATCAAAGGAAAATCAGAGTTAAAGGCCCATTACCAAGTTTGATGATGAAGTGAAGGAAAGATAAGCTAAATACAACATGTTAATTTATGAAAGAAAAAGGAAAATTAGGCCTAAAGATAGCCTCAAACACATCAAAAGGGAGCAGTTATTTCATTTTATAAATCAAACTCACACCTTTGGCCTACCCTTTATCTGTAAAGAAAATCAGCAGTTATTACACAAAAGAATATATTTTAAACTGTCAGGACAGTTATTTTAAATATGAGGATAAAGCTTCAAAGTCAACTTTTTCTTCTACAGTTAAGACAGAGTTATTAACAGAAAATTAGTTTCACACATGTTCCTACCTTAGGCCTTGCATGGTTTTCAAGGCTAGGAACGTATTTACTCTGTCATTAATAACATTTTGAACCCTAGAAGAGTTCCACCTCCTAATTTGCAGTATAAATACTGCATTGGAACTCATTGTAAATGTTGGATTTTGATGATTGATGCTGGAATAATACATAGTACTTTGTGTTAGGAATTTACCACAGGAAAAATAAAGAATTTACTAAGAGAGAAATAAATATAAAGAGGCCAGCAACAAATCACATAAACATAAACACATATGTTTATCCGGGAAAACCCCAAACTCCGGGGAAAAACCCAACCAATGAAATTTCATTAAACATTGGCCAAAACCCTGGCCAATCCGGCCAAGTGACCCTTCACCGCTCACCTCCAGGCCTACATTACAATGAAGTATTCCCAGCCTCTTATAGGCTCCATTACATGCAATACCATGGGCCAAAACCATGGGTGCACAATACCATGTGCCCCAAAAACACTACTGTTTACCCTAGTCAATATTGACTCTACCCTGAGTCATGTTTACCTAACAATTCCCCCCTTAAAATTGACTTGGGGATTATTGACTAAATCCAGCCAAACCTGCTAAATGAGACAACCCCGCTCACTCTAGCTCTTCACCTCTCAAATTGTTTCCCAGGGAAATTGTTAACTTGACATCCCCCCTATCACCTAGGTCTAACCCAGAATTTACCAGTGATTCCCCAGGGGTACGCATGCCATACCAGGTCTTACAGCAGTATGCCCATTTACATGTAAATTTTTTTTTTTAACTCCATTATAATATTTTTTATTTTTTTTTCATTGTTGCTATTCTTTGTATGACCATTCTCTACATTCATTCATGATGTCCTCTCCAAAGAGGACATCATAGTTGTACATGAATCTGCCCTTCAAATGAAATAAAATAAATTATTTTTTCATGAGTGTTTCCATGGCCACTGCTGTGCTGTGCATCTCTTCAGTGCTACGATCTTTTTTTTTTTTTTACAGGAGATCCTTATAAAAAACCAACGCCTCCTTTGCATGTGCCCTCATTTGCTCTGTCTCCTTTCTGCACAAATCCTCATGTATAAGTATCCTAGAATTTTAGGACTGATATGTTTTTTGAGTTCCAATACACCTTTCTCTAGCTGCAACAAGCTTCTCAACTCGAGCAACAATATGTTTTCCATATGTGTATTTTTTTTTTCAGTGCATTCAAATGCACTTTGATTCGAGAAAGAATTAGTTCACGTTGTTGATCATCACAAGCCTCTAAAACCTTCTGTACAACATAATTGGCAAACTGATCTTTCATCATTGCCTGTAGGGGCTCATTTTCATCTGTTAAGCCAAGCATCTCTTTGATCAAATACTCTCGCTCGACGGGACCTCCAAACACTAAACATTTTTCTACAACATTTGAAGCAAACTTATATTGGATCATTTGAACTATTTGACCTGCTAGTTTCTTAATTACAGCAAAACGTTCATGTGATTTTCCATGCTCAAGTACGTGTTGCACAACATAATTCCAATACTGATCTTGTGCATGAGTACAGACCAATTGCAAGATCTCTTCCATCATAGTGCAATGCTCCAACACCCTCTGTATTAGACGACATCCATATGGATGTGTGGACAAGGCCACGACTTGTCCAAAAAAATATGAAATGATAAACTGAATTTTCTCCTGGGGAATACATTCAATGCACTTCTGGATGACATGGTTCCCATTTTGATCACGAACACAGCGCATGACATGCCATTCAAGCTCCAAAACCATCTGTGCTTGTTGATCCGCATCAACAACCTTAATGGCCTTCCGAATTACACGGCAACCATAAATTTGAAGACTAAGAGCTAAAATATGGCTAGAAAGCTGATTTGCCAGGTCTTTCATTTGGCTTGCCGTACCATGCTCAAAGAACTTATTTATAACATAATACCCAAAGACATCTGTCATAAGAGTTAATTCCTGAGGGAATATCTCCTGAAACACCATGTTTTTCACGCCATTCTAGTGTGACCAAAGTTGCAATTTCATTTCGATTAACGAACACCTTATCTCGATCTGCCTCTATAAACACATTGGCTCACCAACGACAACTTCACATAGTTTTTTAATATCATGCAGATCTACGCATGACTAGACAACAACAGGCTTTACGCAGTCTGGAGAAAGCTTCATCGATAATGCAGAACCGTATGGGATTTAAAATCTATGCAGCTCAAGCCTGACATCGAGTTCTTTAGCGCAGATCTGAACGTTAAGAGAATCCCTTCTCAACTCCATTACTTATTTTCCCCACTGATATGATGCTTCAACTTTCAAACATGGATTCAACGTTGTATATTCCAGCATGGATCTCTTTTGCACGCTCAACCACAACTTATTTCTCAGCTATGAGGATCTAGCCATTTGGTTTGAGATCTAGATTTGTATCAGCACAACAGGTCATATCTCCAGTCACAGGCCAATAAAACCATGACAACATAAGCGTCTCTCTGAAGCCAAATATGGCTCTGATACCATTTGTTAGGAATTTACAGCAGGAAAAATAAAGAATTTAATGAGAGAGAAATAAACATAAAGAGGCCAGCAATAAATCACATAAACATAAACACATATGTTTATCCGGGAAAACCCCAAACTCCGGGGAAAAACCCAACCAATGAAATTTCATTAACCATTGGCCAAAACCCTAGCCAATCCGGTCAAGTGACCCTTCACCGCACACCTCTAGGCCTAAATTACAATGAAGTATTCCCAGCTTCTTATAGGCTCCATTACATGCAATACCATGGGCCAAAAACATGGGTGCACAATACCATGTGCCCCAAAACCACTACTGTTTACCCTAGTCAATATTGACTCTACCCCGAGTCATGTTTACCTAACACTTTGAAGCTCCTGAAGATAAATTGATGTCTTGGAACTCATGCATGATCTGATTTGCTTGTTGATGGAGAAGGATTGCTTGCAGGATCCATAGGCTTGGTTGATGGTGAAGTTTTCTTTTGTTTATGTTTTCTAGTTTTCCATTATGTTTTCCATCTTGCTATGTTGCAGTAGGACAAAGAATTTAGATTAAGAAATGTTTTCTAATGGCACCTTAAATCTGTTTGTCCTTCATTGCCTTAATGTTTTCTTCTGCTAATATACACTAGAGAAGTCATTTATTGCTCTCTAACAAGTTCTTAGCTTGTCCATTTCTTGAATAATTTAGATCAGTTAGCATCAATTATGATTTATGGTTAGCCCTGCATATTGTTGCCACTGAAATATTTTGTTCTTGGAATCATCTTTTTAAAACAACCTTGTCTAGGTTTGTCAAAGAAGTATGTTTAAAATCATGCTCTTTTCCTTTACTTAGCTAATTTTTTTTAAAGTAAACCTTATAGCTATAACTTTGGATGTTAGAGTTTTCTCTCCTTCTATGGTTATAGTTACTTGTGTATCCTAATTTTTTTCCTGCTCTAGATGATAAAATATCTGAAATTTGGATAAGTTTCTTAACTTTCTAAGTTTTTATCTGAATGTTTGTCTTGGTTAATTATCTGTTTTTTAGTATGAAATCAAATGGATTAGGTTCTGCTTATGCCTTTGATTCTCTTGCTATTCTTATCAATTTTATAACTCCCTCAGTTTACAAGTATATATAGGATTCGGTTTCAACCCTTTATTACTTTGTTGTTCTCAATCTTTATGTCCATTTCATAAATCCATCATAACCTTAAAAGATCCACCAACCAAGTAAACTTTCCCTGCAAATGCTCTTAACACCATTGATGAACTTATCTGGACCTTGTTAGACTCCATTTCCCAATAACTTAACAATCTTCCATGTTTCCTATCTAAAATCTATCAAAGTATCAAACCCAACCAAAAACAATCAAAATACCTTGCACTTAACATCTAGCCTAAAAGACATTTTACAAGAAAACAAGTCATATCTTTGCAAACAATTGCGAGATCCCTCTCTGAATCCAGGAAGGCTAGGTCCTTGGATTCCATAGCTTGGTTTGATGTTACCCTTGTCAATTTGTATCTCAATCAATCTAGAAAATTACGAGGAGCTAACATAGTGGCGATCACGGTGGGACTGAGTTCATAGTAGCCTTACAAATTCTTATAGACTCATATACATCCCTAGTTTGACTTAAAAACCACCCCATAGCCAGAGTAGAAACTAATTACTTCATCATCCTAGCAAGATAATGACTTAGTTAGGGGATACTCATTAACCTTATGGCTACATAAAGAAACTAAAAACCCAAAGTACTCACTAGATTGGTTTTTTATCAAGAATTTGGTGGTGGACCATTTTATACATATCTTCAAAATTTCAAAAAAAAGAAAAAATCCACCTGGCGACTCCACTAGCCTCTAGTAGGCCTTCCTCATCCCACTAGTCCCATAGGTTGTTCTAGGATTGTGTCAAATCAGTCCAAAACAGTTTTTAAGGCCTGGTTACACCTTGTGTCAATAAAGAGATCTAGCTTCATGAAGGATCTATATCGGATCACACCGGGACCCAAATCCTCCTACCATAGTTGATAAACCAGAAAAGATTTTGTGGCAAAATCCTAAAGCTGGAAACTCACCCACTGTTAGGACCATCCTTAGAGAAAGTTCTGCACCGGAACACCTTACAGTTTCACAATATCCTCAGTTTTATTTGCACCATACCAAGAGCCTATTCAGGACCAAGTCACAAATTAGGGTTGACCAAGTTGACTTTGAGCCCATAGATTTGCAGCAAAGCCCCAGTAGAGATGCTTCTCCTTCCACTCCACCTGATTTTTAGCTTTTGCATCACTTCAGCCCTTTTTATCTCAAATCTACTTAGAATCAGTCTTCCGATCCAAGTACCTTAGCTACACCCATCCATATCACCAGTGTGAAAACCACCTCACTCCATTCTCCTCCACCTCTCACAAATTCTCCCCTTGTAAATCAGCCCTTGTTTCCTTTCCCTCCAATCATGGCAGCCTGGTATGCTCCACTGTTTCTACAACAACCACTATTACCTTTTCCAAATGACTATCAGTCCAAAATCCCTCACTTCATAGGGACTGATTCCATTTCTGCTCAAAAACATGTAGATAGAATTAATGATGCTTTTTACTATATGGAGATAGAAGAAGAAACCATAAAAATGAGGATTTTTTCTTAGAGCCTAAGGGGAGAACCCAAGAAATGGTTTAAATACTTACCTCCTAACAACATTCATGATCTCCCTACTCTATACCAAACCTTTGTGAACAAATGGGAAATCAAGAAGAACCCCCTCCAAATTCTGTCCGAGTATACCAATCTTAAGAGAAATCTGGGAGAAAGTGTTCATGACTACTCCACTAAGTTTAACAGTGTTTACAATGCTCTCCCACCTCACATGAAACCTCCCCAAGGCTTGGCTTTAGTAAAATATCATGAAGGCTTTGATGCTGATATGGCCTATCAACCAAGGGAGAGAGATTACCAAACTTTAGAAGACATGCAAAAGGGAGCTGTAAGTGTAGAGGCCAATTTGATTGAGAAAAGAGCTAGGGTGAGATCAAAAAAAAGGGTGACTTATAGAGATGACACAACATCTTCACCCTCCTCTTCTAAAACCAAACTTGACTCCATAGTTATGATAATGGAGAGAATGATGGAAAAATTCAGTGTGAATGAGAGAACATCTCCTAGGGAAAATCAAGCCAATCTTCAAAATAGAAATAGAAACCAGAATTTTAAAAGAGACCCTCCTCAAATTAGACCCCCTTTCCAAGACAACTATGTAGATGAAGAAGAAAGAGAGCCTGAGCAGTTGGAAGAAGACCATGTAAATGTCATAGGTTAGGATGATGAGGATAGCACATTCCTTATTGAAGAAGAACAAAGGATGTTTTCTTCAAAACCAAATGAGAAATCATATGAAGATTCCGAAGACTAGAGATTAGGATTTGAGAATGCCATAATGGAATTCCATAGGTAGTATAACCTTAGGAGCAAGAAAAGTCAAGATGTTCCTAAAATATATCAGCCAAACACTGCTGTTAGAAAAACCTCTGAGCCTATTCCTAAAAAAAACAGCAAAAAGCACAAATACTACGGCTAAGAAGACTGAACTAAACAAGCAAAAGACTAGCCAGCCTAGTAATGATTCAAGTTTCCATAGTACTTCAAATAGTGGCCCTGAAAAAACCTTACTGTCCAAACCATCAAATCAAACTCAGCAAATTGAAAATGTAGAAAATTTCATGGCTGATAAAACTAATGTAAATACAATAAAGACACCTGCACCTTTCAGTTTTGAGGGGGAGATTGCCAAAATCAAGATCACTATACCCCTCACTGAATTGGTAAACCAAGATGTATATAGATCCCAGATTTTCAAAGTGTTAAACGTAGGCAAGGATACTAATACCTTAAACTTAGCTGATGATAAACCAGAACTGTTTTTTGGCACTGAAGTAGAGGGAAGATATCAAGAAGGAGAAATCCCTCCTTTCTATGTAAGTCTGAATATACATGACAAAATTATGCATAATGCTATGCTAGACTCTGGTGCCTCACACAATCTCATGCCAAAGGTTGTGATGGAAAGATTGGGCCTAGAAATCATAAAGCCCTACAAAGAATTGTATTCTTTTGATTCCAGTAGGGTTAAGTGTTTGGGCCTAATCAAGGATCTGTGTGTCAATCTGACACAAATCCCCGCTAAGAGTCTAGTCATGGATATAGTTGTGGCTAGAATCCCCCCAAAGTATGGCATGCTTTTATCTAGATCATGGAGGGCCAAACTCCAGGGTAGCCTTCAAATGGACATGACCTATGCTACCATCCCGGTCTTCAATTAAAAAATAAGATTGTACGGGGAATCCCACATGAAATACATGGTGAGTAACATAGATAGGCCAAATAACACACTAGTTTATTCCATTCACTCAAACCTCGACTCCTTAATCCTGTACAATGAAAATGACATAAGTGAACAAGTGAATGACAATGAGAGAGAGCTAAGTCCCCCAGAAAAATCGAACCAGCTCTCTAACCAAGAAAATGACTCCCAAAACTCTAGCAGCCCCGAAGTACAGAACATTGACAAAAATGAAATTGACACCCTTTGGCATATGAGCTTTGATGGTTCTTATGGTAGGGCCGAATCAGGGTCTGGTGTTTGGATCCACAACACAAATGAAGGCCATTCCTATAGGTTATATTTTCAATGTACCAATAATGTTGCAGAGTATGAGGCTCTCCTTATTGGTCTATACTTACTTAAAAATCTCAAAGCCAAGAAAATCTTGATCCAAGGAGATTCTAAACTAATCATCAATCAAATTAAGGGAGAATATTCAGCCAATAACCCTAGGTTAAGGGAATATAGAAATTCTGCCCTAGACCTTCTCAAAACCTTTGATAAATATGAGCTTACTCTCATCCCTAGGGCCCAAAACTTCCTTGCCAATAAGCTTGCCTTTGCTGCCAGTAATTGCTCTTTACCTTATGAAAATAATCAATGCCTTATCAAAATAAAGAATAGGCCTATTGTACCGGAGAACTTGAACCATTGGTAAGATTTTGACAATGATGACCAAATAGATGATTTTCTGCAATCCAGAAATGACTTTGCAAGCACAAAACAGAGTTTGAGATTTGAAAGAAATAATTTCGCTGAAAAATAAACTCCCAAAATAGAGCTGCCCTTTGATGATGATATAAACCACCTTCAAAACCCTTGTGTTGTAGAAGTATTTGATAAATCAGATCGAAGAGAACTTGAAATTCTGCAGTACAAAGATGACACCTTTCCAAGAGGCCTTACACCACTAGAAGAGTTGTTTGATTTTAATGATGTAGCTAAAAAACCCAGGATGGAACCCACTGAAAAAAATGTAGAAGAGTGTAACATTGGAGGGATGAAAGAGCCCAAAATATTCAAGTTGTCCACAACTCTCTCATCTCACACAAAACAGAAATACATTGAGCCTTTTAGAGAATATAAAGATGTGTTTGCTTGGGGGTATGAAGACTTGAAATCCTATGACACCAAAATCACCCAACATAAAATTCCTCTCAAAGAAAATCAGAAATCATTTAAACAAAAGTTGAGAAGAATAAACCCCCTCTTGTTACCCTCAATTGAGAAAGAAATAAAAAATATGTACGCTGTCGGGATCATAGACACTATACGATACTCAGAATGGGTGTCCAACCTTGTGTCATTTAGGAAGAAGACCAGGGAAATTAGGCTTTATACTGACTTCAGAAATTTGAACAAAGCCCCCTTGAAAGATAATTACCCCTTTCCTAAAATGGATCAGATACTCCAAAAAGTAGTTGGTTCACAAAGAATCTCATTGCTAGATGGCTTCTCAGGTTATAACCAAGTTTTAGTCTTTCCAAGTGACCAAATTAAAACTGCTTTCACTACACCTTGGGGTACTTTCATGTATGTTAAAATTCCATTCGGTTTAATGAATGTAGGGGCTACTTTCCAAAGGGCAATGGACATAGCTTTTTCCGAAGTTCATTGTCATATACCTTGATGACATCACTGTCTACTCTAAGACTGATGAGGAGCACTTAGTCCACTTGAGAAAAGTCTTTGAAAAATGTAGAAAGTATGGCCTATCCCTAAATCCTAAGAAAAATTTGTTTGGCATTCAGGAAGGAAAACTCTTAGGTCACATCATCTATCAGGAAGGAATCAAGATAGATCCCAAAATAATAGAAGGCATCTTACAAATCAGCCATCCTAGGAACATTAAAGAGCTGCAATCTTTCATTGGAAAGATTAACTTCCTAAGACCATTCATCCCTAACCTTGCTGAGCTCCTATGAAATATCACGAATATGTTGGGAAAGGAAGTAGGAGTGAAGTGGAATATGGAAGCGAAACAATCTTTTGAGCTGATAAAACAAGCACTCACACAAACACCAGTCTTAATCAACCCTGACTTCACCAAGGACTTTTACATTTTCTCCTTTGCCTCTGAACATGTTATGGCAGCAGTATTGTTGCAGAAGAACATCATGGGGCAAGAGCAGCCCATATATTTCTTCAAAAAAGCCTTAAGGGATGCCCCTATAAAGTATAACATTATGGAGAAACAAGCCTTTGCCTTAATCAAAGCTTTGAAGGATTTTAGAGTTTATATTTTGCATTCACATATTATAGCCTTTGTCCCAAACACAGTTCTCAAAGATATACTTAATCAAGACCCTGATGGTAAAAGAGACAAGTGGATTTCTACCATTTTATAATATGACTTAGAGATCAGGCCCACCAAACTCATCAAACGGTAGGGATTAGAAAAACTCATGGCTAAGTCAAACTTCCAAGCTTTAGATATGAACATGGTTGATATTTTGGAAGAGATAGAAGAATGCACAACACCATTCATTGAAGAAACATTCATGAACTCTCCTTGGTATGCTGACATAATATATGTGTTGCTTTATCTGAATGCTCCTCCTTCTTTGTAAAAAACAAAAGCTAGATTTGTCAACAAAAGAATTTAAATTATTGTATATTAGATGGAGTTTTGTATTGGAAAAATGTTGTGGGGATTTTACTTAAATGTTTACTTGAGGTTGATGCAGAAAAAATCATGCATGAGCTACATGAGGGAGAATGTGGAGGACATCTTAACTGGGAGACCACAGAAAACAAGATCCTCGGGTCTGGTTACTATTGGCCCACCCTCTTCCCAGACACCCATAAGTTAGTCATGTCCTGCCATAAGTGTCAATTTTTTGATGGCAGGAGAAAACTCTTACCACTACCTTTGCAGCCTATCAGTGTTGAAGACCCCTTTCAACAATGGGGTTTGGACTTCATTGGGGAAATTCACCCATCTTCTTCAGCCCAACATAAGTGGATCCTCACTACCACTGATTATTTTACCAAGTGGATAGAAGCCATACCTTCTAGGAATGCTACTGACTCTGTCATTATCAAGTTCCTTGAAACTAACATACTATCCATATTTGGTTGTCCTAGAAAAATTATCACAAATAATGCTGCTTCTTTCAAGTCTAAAAAAATGGTTGATTTCTGCTATAAATATCATATCACATTGGGTCATTCTACTACCTACTATCCCCAAGGGAATGGATTAGCTGAATCCTCCAAAAAAATCCTTGTCAATATTATCAAAAAACTGTTGGAGAAGAATCAGAAATCATGACATAGTAATCTTATTCATGATTTATGGGCTGATAGATTAACCACCAAAAAATCAATAAATATGTCTCCCTATTAGCTAGTTTATGGTATGGATGCAGTATTCCCAACATCCTTAGGAGTTCCAGTCATGAAACTTCTTCAAGAAGCACAAGCTGAAGAGAATGATATGTAGAGAAGAATCAACTAGACTATTCATTTACAGTAGTCTAGAGAGGAAGTATATAAGAGAACACAAACAATCCAAGAAAGCATCAAGAAGTTATTTGACAAGAGGACTAAAGAAAATGATTTCCAAGTTGGAAATATAGTTCTAAAGTGGGATTCTGAAAGGGAAGAGAAAGAAAAGCATGGAAAATTTGAGAATCTGTGGAAAGGGCCCTACATCATTCATTCTATAAGGGGCCATAATGCATTCTTCCTGCAAGAACTGAATGGAGGAGATCTATTTGGAGGTCCTCTCAATGGCAGGATGCTCAAGCACTATCTCTGCCAAGAATCTTAGTTTCAATTTTTTTTTTCATTGTATATAACATTGTTTTTTAAAGATTTGAAAATGAAAAACACAATAACAATAGAAAGAAGAAAAAGAGGGTAGTCAAAAGAAAAGGTACAGCCCCATACCCAAAAAAGAGAATTTTATGAAAGTGTGCAAGTCTAAATGCCACTACTGTTTCAAAATGATATCTTGTTCAGTCTTCTAGCCTAATCATGGCTGAACATGCTTTAAATTTATGTTGATAAGTTAGTATAAGCACTGATTGATAAGATTATTTCAGACTTGGCTTATCAGTAGAATAGATTAGGATAGAAAAGAAATAGTTCTAAAAAGCTCAAAACCTGAACCAAAGAAAGAAAGAAGGATGTTCATAATTTTCAGATCTTAAGACTTCACAGTTTTGTTTAAAAAATAAAAATAAAAAAATAAAATAAAATAAAATAAAATATTTTTTTTTGCAAATAAAGTCTATGTGCAGCTTGTACATACAGCCATAGACACCATAGAAAATTAGACAGTATAATCCAGATTTGACTGTGTTTAAATTTCCTGTCTTAGAAATAGAGAATAAAATCTGTCAAACAGCCTAATCTTGACAGGTAGATAGTTTGGTAGAGAAATAAAGAGTTCAACAGTTTAATATAGACTCTTGGAAGAAATAAGGATAGGATTAGATAGTTTATTTCTGTTTTCAAAAATAAAATTTAAAAGGGTTTGCAAGTCCAAGTGCACCCACTGAAGAAAAAATGCTTGGACAAGCAGGATTGGGTAGGTAGTGATGCTGCTTTAAAGAATGTCATATGCTATAGATTGCTAAAATGTTCTCAAATCCAAATATAGCCAACAAAAGAAAGAAAAAGATAACGTGGATCAAAACAGATCATTCTTTCCAAAATTCATCTTTGAGTTGACACCTCTAAAAGAGGCGCCTTCAGTGACTATGTATTAACTATATAATTTTAATTAGATCTATATTGATGGCTAAAAAAGGTTCTAAAAACTTTAAGAAATGAATTTTGAAAAAATTTGGATGTGAAAGCCTTTATTGTTCTTTATCCTAGATCTCACAATCATTGAAAATCTTCAATCAAAGCCTCTAAGTTTCCTGGTACAAAGAGACTATTTCCCTAAACTGTTTCATTCATTTTTTTCCCACTCATTCTCACTTATCCAAATCAATCATTCTTGAAAAATCCCTTTAAACTCCTATCATTTGCCTTCAAACCGTAGCCTAAAAACCCACTATAATGGTTTGCTAACTCGACCCCCTTATGAATCAATAAAAAGCTTAAGAAACCCTCTTTTGGCCTATTTTTTGCCCATTGAAGAAATTAGGCTTTAATCCCTTTTTGGACTTAAGCCCCAACTTTTTTTCCAAAAAGCCCAAGGCTCGCAAACATGGACTAGGACTAAACCCATTTTTCCCTAGCCCTTGTCCCTTTTCCCCCCCACATGACCATTCTCTGCCTTTTAAGGCCACTTTCCCTTATTATTTTCAAACCTCTGCCCCTTTCCCTTCACCCTCACCAAGATCATCTTGACCGTTAATCTATCTGATCCAACGGTTGTCCCCAACCTTCCATTTCACCCACGGGCACTTTTTTAATCCACAGGTCAACCCTTTGGTGCCCCCTGCAGTTGACCAGCTTGACTACGTGAGATCTCAGATGAACGGCTATGATTCACTACGAAAGCACAAGGCAAGAAATTGGTTTGTACCTTCATGGTCTTCCTGCAACAGATCTTAGCCATTGATCCTTGTCATCAAACGATCATTGCTTAACTTCACCCTCTAACCTCCCACCTTTTCATTTCTTTTTCCTTTACTCTGCTTCATTTTTTCCTCAGGCCATCTCGACCGTAGATTAAAGGCCTCAGTCCTTGATCCAATGGCCACCATGCTCCCGCCTTCCATCCCATCTCCCAACCAAACCCGCATTACCCGAAAAAATTTCCCATGTCACCCATTTGGCCCCACCTTCCACTTTCCTCTCGCCATCCAATCCTGTCCCGCCACCTGTCTTCCACCATTCCCATCCGTTGAGCACTTCTCCCCATCATGCTCCATTCTCTGTCGTAGATCTAGAGCTCCCAGATCTGACGGCTCGAAATCGATTTCACATTCATTTCGCCTCCGATATTAAATGAATTTTTCCACGCGAAATAGGCGGTATTGGCCTGGACACGTGGAAATCTTTGAATGGCATCACGTTTGTTTGGGCCTTTACCGCTTACTGTTGATTGTCAACATGAAAACCATTCGTGGTTTTCCAAAACCGCCTCCACTATTTCGTGCCAATATTCAAATTTGCCCCTGTTCCGCATAATTTCATCCATGAAATCCTTCCCTCTGCATATTTTTTCTCCCTCAATGCACCTCCGACACCTCCCAATGCCTCCAATGCAGTTTATCCAATGCGCAGGATTATATAAGGGTTTTATTATTCGTTTACAGGTTTTATGGAGGCCAGATACACAGGGTCGAGGGTGACAATCCTCGAAGCTTAATCAAATGCAGAAAGAGACAAAAAAGGGTCGAATTTAAATGTTTTAACCAATTGTTTCATGAGCATTGGTTATGTATCAAAACCCTCTAGTGCCAAGAATCTCCCTGTCAGCAAACAGTGAAGGATATCAAAGATAAAGTTAAATAGTTAAGTATAAAATTTGAATATTAAAGCTTAATCTGCAGTTCAAAGGATAAAGCATAGTTAAGATAGGTAAATTCAAAGGCTAAAACAATGTTTAAAGTGATAAAGATTGAAGATGATTAAAGAAAGCCTTAAAGCATAATCAAAGGCAAATCAGAGTTAAAGGCCCATTACCAAGTTTGATGATGAAGTGAAGGAAAGATAAGCTAAATACAACATGTTAATTTATGAAAGAAAAAGGAAAATTAGGCCTAAAGATAGCCTCAAACACATCAAAAGGGAGCATTTATTTCATTTGATAAATCAAACTGACACCTTTGGCCTACCCTTTATCTGTAAAGCAAATCAGCAGTTATTACACAAAAGATTATATTTTAAGCTGTCAGGACAGTTATTTTAAAGATGAGGATAAAGCCTCAAAGTCAACTTTTTCTCCTACAGTTAAGACAGATTTATTAATAGAGAATTAGTTGCACACATGTTCCTACCTTAGGCCTTGCATGGTTTTCAAGGCTAGGAACATATTTACTCTGTCATTAATAACATTTTGAACCCTAGAAGATTTCCACCTCATCATTTGTAGTATAAATACTGCATTGGAACTCATTGTAAATGTTGGATTTTGATGATTGATGCTGGAATAATACATAGTCCTTTGAAGCTCTTGAAGAGAAATTGATGTCTTGGAACTCATGCATGATCTGATTTTCTTGTTGATGGAGAAGGATTGCTTGCAGGATCCATAGGCTTGGTTGATGGTGAAGTTTTCTTTTGTTTATTTTTTCTAGTTTTCCATTATGTTTTCCATCTTGCTATGTTGCAGTAGGACAAATAATTTAGATTAAGAAATGTTTTCTAATGGCACCTTAAATTTGTTTGTCCTTCACTACCTTAATTTTTTTTCTGCTAAGATACACTAGAGAAATCATTTATTGCTCTCTAAAAAGTTCTTAGCTTGTCCATTTCTTGAATAATTTAGATCAGTTAGCATCAATTATGATTTATGGTTAGCCCTGCATCTTGTCGCCACTGAAATATTCTGTTCTTTGAATCATCTCTTTAAAGCAGCTTTGTCTAGGTTTGTCAAAGAAGTATTTTTAAAATCATGCTCTTTGCCTTTTCTTAGCTAAAATTGTTTTAAGAAAACCTTATAGCTGTGAATTTGGATGCTAGAGTTTTCTCTCCTTCTATGGTTATAGTTACTTGTGTATCTTAAGTGTTTTCATGCTCTATATGATAAAAGATTTGAAAGTTGGATAAGTTTCCTACCTTTATAAGTTTTTATATGAATGTTTGTATTGGTTAATTATCCATTTTTCTGTCTGAAATCAAATGAATTAGCTTATGCTTATGCCTTTGATTATCTTGTTGTTCTTATCAATTTTCTAACTCCCTCAGTTTACAAGTATATATAGGTTTCGATTTCAGCCCTTTATTAGTTTGTTGTTCTCAATCTTTATGTCCATTTCATAAATCCATCATAACCTTAAAAGATCCACCAACCAAGTAAACTTGCCCTGGAAATTTTCTTAACACCATTGATGAACTTATCTAGACCTTGTTAGACTCCATTGCCCAATAACTTAACAATATTCCATGTTTCCTATCTAAAATCTATCAAAGTATCATACCCAACCAAAAAAAATCAAAATACCTTGCACTTAACATCTAGCGTAAAAAACCTTTTACAAGCAAACAAGTCATATCTTTGCAAACAATTGAGAGATCCATCTCTGAATCTAGGAAGGCTAGGTCCTTGGATTCCAAAGCTTGATTTGATGTTACCCTTGTTAATTTGTATCTCAATCAATCTAGCAAATTACAGGGAGCTAACAGAATCGATGTATGGAGATATTCATATCTCTTCCATTTCACTTTCATGTTGGATAATGATTGATCATTTATATCAGTACGATATTTGTTTTGAAATTTAGTCAAACTTCCACAATCATCACATTTTTTACCACAAACACATTTCTTTTCGTAAAATAGTTCATCGCTTTCTCTTTCACATAGAATTTGAGATATGAAATCACGGATAGTGGAAGGAGGAGGTGAATCCTTCCAAAATGTTCTACCAAAATAAAGGAATGTGTTATAATATAGTTCAAATTCCACATGATAACGACAACAACAAGTGTCGCATACGGTGATAGGTTTTACATACCATGGGTTTTATTGAACAAAAGCACTAATTGAAACATGAATTTCATGATTCTCTTCTTTGAAATTGTTGAACAACTCTATCTGAGTGGTTTCCAAGAAATGTTTTTCATGTTCTTTTGCATAATGATTCATCACTATTCTTCTTGTGAGAACATGCCTTGGAGTGCGAAACAAATTGTTCTTCCAGTATTCACCATCTTCTTTTTTAACCTTTCTCGACTCTTATCTTTGCCGTAATAATATTGCTGTCGAACCTCGGGGTGAAGAGCAAATGGGGGTATTTCAACTCAACCCGCTCGGCCTTGTGGCCCCAGCCCTACAGACAGGAAAGGGCTCTCTGCGGCAGAATAGATGTTCATACTGTAAAATGGCGATTTTAGGCTATATATATAAATGTGAAAGAGGTATTTTAATAAATGACTGAATTTTCAGGGATGTATGGGACAAAGGACATCATGAGATGAGAAATTAAATCCAAGACATAGAGTATTTCATGGGGCAAGATAGGGAGGAGGTTTAGCAATCAAGTTGAAATAAGATGGAGTGGAAAGACTATTGAGAAGCTGAAAAGGGAATAATAAATGAATCCTTTTCAAACAGAAGAAAACACACAAAATATGAATGATTTCCCAAGGCAGAGCATATAAAATGGATTCTACCTTTCTAACTTGAAAAAATTCAACTGGAAATGTTTATGAATGAATGTTGCAACATAACAATGTACATATGAAACACAAAGAAGAGACATATGCTAAAACTCATACCACATGAATCCCACAAATCAGAGCTGCATCACTTTATTAATTCCCTGCCAAACTGTACAACAGAGCGCAGAGCTCACTGCCACACTATTCCCCTACTTCTGAGTTTTCAGACCTTAGACTGTCAGCCCCTTTACAAATATTTAGCATTTTCCATAAATAGAAAAATTTTGTGGGAATATAGATCGATGGGAAGAGGAGAAAATCATAACTGAAGATGGAAAACCAAGATCTAGAACTCTCTCCGTAAAGGAAGAGCTGCGTTACATTATTTCATTTGAAATTTTTGGATGTCCAATGAGGAGGCGGAACCCTGTAGTGTGGATCCTCTCAAATCATCACTAAAGATGTGACTGTTACAATTTGGTATCTCTGCCTCTGACGTTTTGCTTTCCATTAGCCGTTTTGAAGAAAACTGACTTTTTATTAAACTGCCGTTGAAAGGAGACAGACTGAAATTACATGCTTTTGTGAATGGAAGCCAATTGTTAAAGGGGAAAGAGGAAAGGAAAGGAGGTGAGACCCATATGGAAATCACAATCGCAATGAACCAACGGAGGGGTATATTAGTGTAATCGCAGTCGGAATGGAGCGGGAGCGGAGAAATAACATACAATAACATAATTTGTGATGCGATTGGGGAGACCCCTTTGTAGTAAACAAAACAGATACTTTTTAATTTTTACAAAGGGAAAAGGGGTTTTATTATGAATGGCAGAAAGATCGTATGGTGGGACCCAAGGGTCAATCGCAATCGCAATATCGGAGGGGAGCGGAGAAATATATATATGAAACAATATTTCTGATGCAATTTGGGGAAAACCCTTTGCATATAACTTAGAACTAAATTTCAGGTTTAACAAAGGAGAAGGCATTTTGGTAATACAAATGGGCGGATATATTGTGGTGGGCCCCGCAGGTCAATCGCAATCTGATATCGGGAGCGAGGAGTAATCGCAATCACAAAACTTGCGATGCGATCAATCGGAGGGGAAAAGCGATCGGAGGGATCAGGAGAGGAGTTGCGATTGGGGCAATCAGAGCGATGGTGCGATTGGGTGGATCAAAGTTAAGTTGTGATTGCGATGATCGGAGTTTTATGCGATCGATCGCATCGCAAATATTTGTGATGAACCGATCAAAACACTTTATATAAATGTTGTGATTGAAAACGTTTTGCGATTGCGATTTAAAAGCAGCGGGGTTTATATAATATAAAACTTTATAATAAAGTTTTATTATATGCATGGCGGGGATGGAAAGGGGAAGTGGTTATTAACAACGGGACTTTGTAATATGAAGTTATTTATTATAAAGTCCTAAGGCATGGAGGGGAAGTGGTTTGGTAATTAAATCACATATGTATATAAAGGATCTATAATGCGATGTTGTAAATCGGAAATGGGGAAAAGGGGTTTTTTTAAAGGGATATAAAAATTTAACAAAGCAAAGTTGAAGGGAAAAATGGGAAATAGGGGGTAAAGGGAATTTTACTTCACTTGAGCATAAATTTCAATCCAGAAGTCAGTTTTGAGAGTGTAGTATACCGTTGGAAAGCTCTTTACGAGCTTTTTCTGCTAGATCTTCTTGGAGAATGATTTGATTGCAAAAATGCTGCGAAAAAATTCTCTGAAAGGCAGAGTGATGATCTTGTTGGAGATGACAGCTTCTGAATTGCGACTGAAGGGCAAAGTATTACGCTTTCACCTCAAAACATGGTTTTGAGGTGAAAATTGCATCAAATTGAATAAATGATATCTCTGATCTTCCTGGTGCTGTGACTTTGTATTTATTGACTTCCTCATGACCTTTCTGATCTTTATTTGACACTTGATTTATTAATTTGACCATGGTGAGACCTTAGAGACTAATGGGACCAATCCTATGACCTACTGACATGATTTTGGGAATGAAAGTGACTAATGACTGAAGACCATAGGAAGGAAAATCAGCAAGTACCTCATGAGGGATAATTGATAAAAAAAAAAACAACTACCATCAATGAATCCATGACCTAGCGGAATGGTGAAATTTATTCGGTATGAGACACCTAATATGCAAATGCAAAAGAGTAGTTTTGATCACTGATGGCAGTGTGACTAGACTGACACTAACAGTATGGTTGCCTACAAATAGCTCTCCAAAAATCAAGTTCATCATTTACATCTATTTGCAACCGAAATTTCCGATGTTTGTGAAAAAATTTTCGCGAGGTTCCTAATGCTCGTGCCATAGATTTTACCAAGTGATTCTCTTTAGTACTTCATGAAATCACTGCCATATGTATTTCTCTACGTACAACTGAAACATTTTTTTGTCTAGATCTTCTAATTGAATTTATAGCACTATTTATATTTTGTATCACATTTTCCTTCATTTTTTTTTATATCTTTGGTTGATTTTCAAATACCCAATAAAGTCATAGCTTCTTTTAATTTCCTTAATGATAGGAGACCTTTCAACATTTGGGCTTGAACTGTCACAATTTCTTTTATGAAATACTTCTAAAAAATGCGGTTAACACGATATCATATATAAGGGTCAGCTTTTTTATCTCCATTTGTGTGAGTGTCAACATTTCTAACATCTCGTCATCGACATTGATTTCATTTGTACATATTCGAATGAATAGTACATAATAAGTTTACATATTCAATAAATAACTAAATTAATAAATATATGTATAATTTCAATAATACGTGCATGTGTTCAACACACACACACACACACACACGCACACACACATATATAGATATGTACATACCTTGTGATTCAATTTCTTCACTTGAATTTCTTTCATCATTTTCACCATCTTTAATCATTGGATCAATATCTCTTTCACTTTCTCTTTCAAAATTTTGTATCTCATCATCAATGTTTTGAGGAATATCACTCTCTTTTTACATTGCAAAATATTTTTCAAATTAGTTCATCAAATAAAAATTAAGCTTCACATTTTACACTAGGAAAAATTTAAATATATCAAAATCATAATATTTACATTTACATACCTGTTTCAACTTATAGTTGAGGTTGATTTTCCCCTTCAATATTTGAGAGTGCTTCTATCTTTCTTTTGCGAGGTTGTCTCGTCTCTTCTCTATGTTCCTCAGGGTCTCTTTTTCGATCATATTTTCTCGTACAATTTCTTTGATTTCCCATCATAATAGAGTATGAAGTTCAAAATATTTCCTTCAAAAATTTAGACAAAAACTCAATTAAAAAAAACATCACAAAAGATTTAATTTAAAAAAAAACTCATTTTAAAAATTTTGCAAAAAATACATACTTCAATCCAAAACACTTAATTTAAAAATTCAAGAAAAACATGTCTTATAAAAATGAAATGATGTTCAAAATATTTCCTTCCAAGTCCTACAAAAAAATTTCATTTAAAAAGTTACACAAAAACACATTATGATTTCCTTCAACCCAAAACCAAAAAATGTCCTTTCGAAATTAAGTCCAAATCCATACTTAAAAAAAAAATGAAGCCCAAAAAACTGTATCACATTCCTCTAAGAAATGTCTTTTGAATGTACCTCCAAGAAAATTCTTTAAACCCAAAAAAATTCCTTGCAAAATCAGATCAAATGTACGAAAATAATGTGTCTCAAAGAAAAGTCCTTTGAATGTACCTCCAATAAAAGTCCCTATACCAAAAAAAATCCTTTGAAAAATTAGATCAAGAATTTTCTAAAATCAGACCAAACGTGCAAAAGTATGCGAAAATAAAGAATGGTTTCGTGGAAATTTATATTGCTGCAAAATGTTTTTTTGGAGGGGATCAACAGTACTTTCCGGCTGACGGAAAGTTAAGTAAAAGTTCGGTCAAACTTTTAAGAAATAGTTTGGCCGAACTAATTTTTCATTTGACTTAAAGGGCCGTCGGTGCAAAAAATAGTTTGGTTGAACTTTGTTTAAGAGTTCGGCCGAACTAACGCATCACTATTTACGCAGAGCCAAGCCCTAAATACATTTCTACAACTTTGGATTGATTAAACTCCATGAAACATTCTGAATTAACTATTGGAACAAAGACAAGCATTTTCAGAATTGAATCTACTTTCAGGAAATATAACTTTCATGGAATTTCATAAATATTTACTAATTTTAATTAATTTTGTAATAAAACAGATGCAAACAATTTCTGAAGGTCATTGTGATTAAGTGAAATTAAAATTCTGTATCTCCCAAAATATATTGTAAAAAAAATTGAAAAAATTATGGTACATTACATTTGTCCTTCGTCTCTAATGGGTAGCTTTTAGATTTTTAGTTTATAACTTATATGTTAAGAAATTTCTTGTGTCGCGAAACATATTTAAAATATGTAGTTTTTCATATTGGAACAGTTCAAAAAATTCTAGTAATTATGATATGCATCCATTGGCTTTGTAAATATGAAAAAAATGAAGTAGACTCTGTCTATATTGTTGTAAGACATTTTGTTTCTCAAAACACACAAATTTTCAAAGAATACAAGATTGCGTATTAACATGACTTCTTATGAATCCATTGATTGTTAAAAAACACACTCAAATAAACGCTAAGTTGACATATCAAATGTGTATAAAAAAATTCCAAAAAATAAGTAATAGAAAGTTAAAAAAATTTCTGATAACTTTTTTTTATTTATCGTAAAATGAAATTCTAAACAGAAAAATTGTTTTAGCTTGCAGAAAGTTGAAGAACTGAAAAAAAAATGAAATTTTTTTCTCAAAAAAGGGCAAAAAGTGTAACCTAACTTCACATTTTCACCCATCTCATTTTTGAATGGAACTTTTTGAGGTGGAATATATAACTTAAAAACATAAATTTTAAAAGTGAAAAATTGTCCATACTTGTGATTGTGGATTTGGCACATCTCCTAAGGAAGAAGAAGGTACATCTCCCAAGGAAGAAGAAGGTACTGCCATCCCAAAAAATCGAACGGAATCATAATCTGTTAAAACATTTTATTATATATATATAGAAGTAGGTAGCGACAAGGGTTGTAAGGTACTTGGTGTCTTCAATTTTCCCCTTTGTTTCACTGGCTGACATCACATTCAACTGAAAATGTATTAATTTCCTATTTAATCCCTTCTCAAATGAAGGAGTAGCATGTCCAAGCATAAGTCTTGTAAAATATAGAATGTCCTACGATGGGTGAGGAGTCCATATTTGCTAGGATACGTGGTTTGAGAGTGGATTTAGGGGATAGAACCACACGAACCTTATATCGAAGACTATCTTCCTACCAAGTGTAACCCACCGGGGGGGTTAGGATCCACTTGTAACCTTTGGATTAATTGGGAAAGAGATGGATGGGAAAACCTTTCTTTGATTGCCTCCTCAATCCAAGTTGGTATGGGAAAGGAAAAGGACAAGAGGGTGTCGTCCTCATGAAATTTTCATGACAAGGAATCAACAAAAATATTGTATAAAACCTTCTTATAGACTATCTCGTAGTAATAGCCTGACGTATTGACAAGAAATTTATTTTTCTACGAAGAGGATAAGGACTACTCCAGAAAATAGTTCATACTATGATGGTCAGTTCAGATCTAGAATCGTCTTCCAATCAATTATGGTTTCCAAGTTTTTATTGCATGTAAGATGGCCATCATTTCTTTCTCATAAGTAGATTGAACCAAATTCTTGCCATTTAATTGTTGACTTGTGAAAGCTATTGGTCAACCTTCTTGTATTAAGACTACTCCAATGTCAGTCCCTAAAGCATCAAATTCGATCACAATGGGTTTTGTAAAATGTGGGAGGGCCAAAACTGGGGTGGAACACATGACCTATTTGAGATCTAAGAAGGCCTATTGAGTTTCTTCTATCCAGAGGAATGCATTTTTCTTGAGAATATTCGTCAAGGGTCATGCAATGTGTCCATCATTTTACAGAATTTATGGTGTAGATTCACAACTGATCATGAAGTTTTAATCAAAATAACAAGACACAAACCTAATCTACTACTCTGCGGAAAGTAATTCACAATATAGAACAAAATTTTTAGATATGCAATAATAAATAACACACATGCACACAATATTTTTCTTAGGGAAAGAAATTTCCTAAAAACCTGAATGCCTGCTTGCATTAATCTGATGAATAGAGATGTATTACAATTTATTTTCTCAATTGAGCACACTCTATAAGTGAATAACTTATATCTCATATTACCGAGAATCACTAACCTAGAATTAATCAATTTATACCTCTTATTGAGCCTCTATTTCCTTGTGCAATTCCTTGAGAAATTAGGCCCCTACTATTTAGCAATTTCTCCAAAATGGATTGTGAAATTCCCAAGGTTAATCCTCAAGTTGCATGAAACCTATACACTTTGGAATAGTCTACAAATAATGTTACACGACCTTGGAATCTCCACCAAAATTGGGTAACTCAAATTCTTTGCATTCACTAGCTATTTTGGGTTGATTAGTTAGTTAAATGGAGGATCACTGAGTTTGACTGAAGTCCCAATGCACAACTAGCTTTCCACTAGTTCCTCCAATAGTTGGAACTAGCTTAACTAAAAACAACTTGAGATAACTAACTTTAATTTCTATAAATTAGCAATCACACATGCTTAATTGAACTCTAACTCCTTAAACTCAAATTTACTGAGTAAACTAGGTGACACAAGCCATGTTATGCATGTTAACTGCATCCAAGTTGTTTTTTTATGTGGAAATTCGATTTTTCTCAATTTAATCAAGGAAAAATCAAATTGAGAACTTCCTGGTGAATTTTCAACACTCCCTCTTAGAAATAAAGGGATTACCGACCATCCCTATCCTGCACCTATGGAACTTGAATTTCTCTCTTCACAAGGTATTTGTCAAAATTCAATCATCTCATTCCTATGTTAGAATATATTATAGCAACATTATCCACCTCTGCGCACAATATCGTAAATGATGATACCAAATATTTATATGCTTGGATAAATCATGAAAAACAAGATTCTCAGAGAGCTTGATGAAACTTTGATTATCAAAGTATATCACAATTGGATCCATCATCTGACCAAATAGTCCAAAAAGTATCTTTATCATCCAAATCACCTCACATGATGCTTGACTTGCAACCATGTATTCTACATCTGTCGAGTTGAGTGCCACAAATATTTTCTTCCTACTATACCAGGAAAATGATGTGGACCCAATGCTGAAAATTCCACCTGATGTACTGTTTTGGTCTAATGGACTCCCTACCTAATCTAAATCCATGAAGCCACACAACTTGATTCCCTCTATTCGTATGTACCATAGTCCAAACTGGGTAGTGCCTCTGACATACTGTAAAACATGCTTAGTTTCCTTCCAAAATAATTTGGTTTTCCTAACCATTGCTTGGATCAGGTGGTTGACTACATAGCACATATCTGGTCATGTGTTAACAAGATACACAAGTGAACCTGGTAGCTGCCGATAAATGGTAGCATCCACTTCCTCACCTAAAGTGGCATCCTCCTTCCTCAATTCGGTTTCTAGAGGTGTCTTCGAGGGTTCGCAACTCTCTATGTGGAACCTATGTAGTATATCATTTGAATACTTTCCTTGAGATATAAAAAGTTCCCCATCACCTTCCTATGATTCCAACCTGAGGAAGTAGTGCATGAGACACATGTCCTTCATTTGAAATTCTAATCTGATCAGCTACTTATCACTAGTTAAAATAATATCATCAACATATAAGACAATAATCAACAAATTACCTTGTACCAAGATATGATAGAGGTTTGTATCTACTTCATTTTTGGTGAATCCAAAACTGGTGAGATAGTTATTGATCTTGGTGTACCAAGCATGTGGTGCCTGTTTTAGACCATACAATGCTCGCCTAAGTATGCACACATGAGAATCTTGATAAATAGTCTCAAAGCCATATGTTTGCTCAATGTAAACCTCCTCCTTAATAAATCCTTTTAGGAATGTTATTTTCACATCCATTAGGTGGATCTTCCACCCCATCTACGCAACTAGAGCGAGAATTGATCTAGTGGATGAGTACCTTGCTACAAGAGAAAAGGCTTCATCATAGTCAATTCCTTCAACTTGAGAATACCCCTTGGCCACAAATATAGCCTTATACTTCTCTATTCTCTCATCTACTACATGATAGATCTTGAATATCCATCTCGAATCCACAATTTATTTATCTGTTGGTCTTGGGACCACTTCAAAACACTGTTCTTTATGATGGATTTGTATTCCTCCACCATTGCATCCACCCATGCGGGTTGCTCTATTGATTCCTCAAAAGAGGATGGCTCATTCTATACAATCTCTATCATTAGATCCATGTATCTAGTGTACCAATTAGTTGACCTTCTTTGTCTGCATTGGTTTGAAGGAGCACCCACATTCTCCCTCGCATCTTGCACAAGTATATCAAATTCCCTAGTTATTTTTTTGTCCTTCTCTGGATGGTTCTACTTGAGCGTATTTCTCCACTCTCTTTTCCTCAATTTGTAGTTGCTCCATAAATTCTTGAGATTCCTCCTTTGGAGCTAAAATATCCTCTTTCGGTGCTATACGAAGCTCCCTCTCAAGAGATCACCTCATCGATTTATCCTCATCAAATTTTACATCCCTTCACACAATTTTCATTTTGAGGGATGGAAAGTACACAAGGCAGTTGTGTGGAGTTTCCGTGTAACCCACAAATATCCCCAACTCTACTGTCGGCTCAAGATTCTTCCTTGATTCTTTGGAGACATGGTAGTAAACAAAGGCTCCAAAAGTCCTAAAGTGTGATACATCTGGCTTCCTCCCTGAGAAATACTCCTCTAGTATAATCATGCCTAGAATCCAATGAGGACTATGTTTCTAAAAATAGACTATTGTGTTGGATGCCTCAACCACAAATGCAGAGGTAGGCCTTGGTCATGCAACATCACCCTAACTTCTCCCACAATGCTATGGTTATTTCTCTCAACCACCCCATTTTGTTGTGGGTTGTGGGGTGTTTTAAACTCTCATTGAATGCCTTCTTTCACAATTTTTTTTTAATTCATTCGACATGTACTAACCTCCATTATTGCTCCTAAGTGCCTTCACCTTATTGCTAGTTTCTTTCTCAACCAGTGCCTTGAATTCTACAAACTTGGATAATGTATCATCTTTATTAACCATGAAGAAGATCCAACACTTCCGTGAGAAGTCATCAATAAAAATGACAAAATATTTGTGTTTGGAAGTGAGGTTGTTGAGAAAGGTCCATAGACATCAGAGTGGATCTTTTCCAATATTGCATGTGCTTTGTTGTCTCGATCACGGAATGTGGGTTTTGTGTGCTCCCCAAATTACATCATTTGCATACATATCTCTCCTCAAGTGCTCCTTTTGGGAGGAATGTGGTTATTTGATGTATAATATTCAAGGCACCGTGATGAAAATGGCCAAGTATTTTGTGGCAAAGTTCACTTACATCGCGGATCTGTACTTTCTCCACCCTAGTGATTAATGCAACACAATCTTCCACATCTAGCTTATGCAAGTTCTTCACATGAACCCTAATATTCTTGACCTGTCCCGTGACTACGTGTCTCAGGAATGCCTTTCCTTTGTTGAATATCACATCATAACCACGGTCTTCAAAAACTGCAAGAGAAACAAGATTTTTCTTTATACCCGGAGTGAAAATGATATCCTTGAACCTGAGGGGGGAGCCTGACTCCCTCTAAAAGGTGATTGTACCAATCCTGGTTGTCCTATACCTTCCATTGTCCCCCATCTAGATGTGCATCTGCAAATATTTTTTTACATGTCACTAACAAAATGTCTACACCATGTCATGTGGAATGATGCACCCGAGTCCAAGTACCACACACTCCCCATCACTATGTTGAACATGCATGCGATAAGGGTAAAACAAAGCTCGAACTATGAATCCCTTCACGTGATGATCCTCCTAAGGTATTCTTGCTTGCCTTTTTGTGTGGACACTTTGTGGCATAATTCCCAAATTCATGACAATGGAAGAATTTAATTTTGGAAAAAAATTTCTTCTTGCCCCCTTCATTGTATTATAGTTTGGGTTGAGATTTATTCCCTTTTCCCTTCTTTTCCTTTCAAATCAATGCAAATTTTTCTTCATCCTTTCCCTTGGATGAAGTCCAATCTCTAGTATTCCACCTTATTTCCTCATGTACCAAATCAGACCATAAGCGCTCCCAATTCGATAGTTTCTCCCTCCCATTCACCGAATATTGATAACTATGCCAACTCTTAGGAAGGCCCAGAAGGGCTAGGATTACCAAGTCTTATTCAGGGACATTAGCACCAACCCCGCCAAGTTCATCACGACATTTTTTGAACTTTCTTAGATACTGAAGAATAGCTCCATTCTTCATTATCTTGATACTTCAAAGTTTATCCTTGAGCACTAGTTTCCTATGGTCATGTTGTGGCCTCATAAATCCGTGGCAAAAACAAAGGGGGATAACCACCCGGTCCATACCTTAAAGAAACTCATTTTCTGTTTGGGGTAGTGGCTCTAACTGGGTGTGATGGGACCAGTTTACCAGTTTTTGTTTTTGGATGATAACTTGTTGGGTTTCTACCAAAACATTTTGGAATGATGAATTACTACAAACTAAGACAAATTTAACTCTAAATGCAAGACTTTGAATTAAGTTTAATCTAACCTGGGATATAATATCTCAATGCGATCTAGAAATATATCTATTGAATCTGTCATGAAATCAATTCAAATTTAATAGAATTATAACCATGTAATATGATTCTCTTGAAAAATTAGTTAATCAAAATAAAATGAAACATATATCGCATTGTCTAATGACCATATATAAAATAACTAATCTATGTCTTTATACTGTACATTAGTGCAACAGATATTTCAAACATAAATAATTAATTTCATATATGATTCATGAAAGCTCTGTTCATCACTAATTTTCAGAAACAGAAATAACATACATCATATTAGTACCAGTTGTGCATTACTCTGTCTATCAGATTAGTGATAATAGGTCATATCCAATCCTTCAATCAAAGAGTTGTTCAAAGAATACAAAATTGCACCAGGCATTGATCAACAAAATGATGTTTATAACTGAATAAGATCGTGTTCCATTATTTCATCAAGGCATTCACAAACCTACTTATAATTAAGCATTCTTTGCAAATGTTATTAATAAAATTTTGGACCCTTCTCTAAATGCATGAGAAGGGTTTAAATACTAAAACTAACTACAAACTAAATTAAATATTTTACAAAAATGTAGAGGAGGTTTCAAACAACCTTCCTCTAACTTGAACAATAATCTAGGAATTAAAAACTGATAATCTTGATTCTAAAGATTTTGCATCTTTTCTGGAGTATGGTCACGAAATTTGCGGATATCTAGCATTGTCTTGAGATGAGGTGGCTAAGATATTCTTGAACATATTTGATTCTTGAAGATGGAATTTGAAATTGTTGACTGAGACTTTTTAGCTGATTCTGTGAGAAGTAGAAGAGTTTGTTGCTGATGGTAAGGTTTGATCAGAAAATTCCAAGAATTTTCTTGATCAAACTTATTAACTTTCCTGATTACTTCTTCTTGTTGTTCTGATCTTTGTGTCCATTTCAATTCTATTTCTTTTGTTAATGAAAACACATCAGACGTGTTTTCTTCAATAAGTCTTGTTTTGAACAATTGGTTACATAAAAGCTGTATGACCTCATTTGAATTGTTGAATGTCTTAATCGTTGCTTTCTCTACCCGGGAAATTTATGGTTTCCACTCTGTAAATAATAATTCTCCATGAAGCTTATCTATCTGAGGTAGATTAGCTTGTTTTACCATATTTGAATCTTGCCATTGAATATATTCTTCAATTTGTTTTTGAAGTTTCTCACATTCAAGTTTTTGAATGGCAATTTGCTGAATCATTATTTTATTGGAATCACATTAAGAATCAAACATAGCAACTTGATGGAAAAATACCTTTTTTTGCCTTTTAATCATTGTATTTATCTCAAGTGCTTCTTTAATGAAATTTTCTGATTGTGATTGATTCTGTAATTCTGCCATGGTTCTCTCCAGCTATGTATGTTTATCTTTAAGCTCTGTATGATGTTCCAACTTAAGTTTTTCAAAATCTTTATGGAACTGTTCTAAATTTGCTCTGATCTGTTCTGTAGACTTGACTTTCTATGTATCTAACATATGTTCCAATTCTTGTATCCTATATTCCTTCTGCTTCAACAGTGTTTTGATTTCACTTGCCTTATCTACAGTAGCTGTAGCATAAGCTCCTTCATATTGTGATAGTTTAGTCAAATTGTCAGTGGGATCCTCTGATGAATCTTTCTAGAGGACGTCAACTAATTCATATATAGATTTAAGAGTTGTTTCATCAGTCATTTTTCTCTTATTTCTTTTGACCACAACTTTATGGCTGGGACTGTAGAAGATATCCAATGATGGAATGTCTTCTATTTGAAAAATTATTTGATCTATGGAGTAGGCTGGAATGATTTCTTTGCTCTGTGCTGATGGGATTGTTTGTAAAGGGTTGACAGTATGAACTATCATTTTGGAAGGCTCTGGCATTTGAAAACCTGCTTCTTGATCAATATTGACATTTTCTTTAGAAGTCTTTATTGCTTGGGAAAATTATTCCCATTCATTTATTAGGTATTTTCCTTCAGATGATTTAGATTGATCTTCTATGATCTGATATTTTGGAACTAATTTTGTATTTGATTCAGTGGCATTGGTGTTTGTTTTTTCTTGCAACTCTATGTCTTGAATAATCTGGTCAATTTCCAAATTGGTTTTTTTAGATTCAGACTCATCTTTAGATTGATCTGCCTTATCAGATTGCTGTTTAGACTGACCAGATTCATTTTTAGAATCATCCTTCATTTCTTCATCAAGACTAACACTTGGAGTGTGTTTTTTTTCTTCCATGACTAACAAATTAAAAGGGACATTCTTTAATCTCTTATTTCTGTATTCCTGAAAAGCTTCGACATCTTCTTGACTTGATTGATTGGAAACCATTTTAATAACATTTGAAAAATCTTCGACTCCTTGAAAGAAGTCATCAAATTGATCTTCTTCTTTTATAAAAGGCTTTGTCTTAAGTCTTGCCATGTAATTCTTAATTTCATCATTGGGATCATACAGTCTCCTGGGCATAAATGCTAGATTTAACATCTGAATATTAGGAGCCTCTTTGTATGTATGGCCAATATTGGCCAAAGAAAAAGTACCACATTATACAGGGAATGAAGGCAAAATAGCCTTTTTGTCATCCTTTAACTATTTGGTGACACCATTAATAAGTTGATAAGCTATTTCTCTCCCAAACAATCTATCTAGAACATAATATGGCAAAACATGTGGAAGAGCGCAACTTCCAAATACTCGAACATATGTAAATTTCTCTTCAACAAACCATTGGGCTATAGGAACATTATCTCTACTGATTTCCTTGGAAACCCTAGGGATCTTTTTATCGAAAATCATTTGATACATAGGCAACATAACTCAATAACAGACTTTATAGAAATGCAAGTGGTATTTGGAATCCCAGAGTTCTTTATGGTAAATATGGATAGGTGTAGGGTTTGTAATGGTCCATTTCCAACCCATGATTGGAAATGTAGAAGTATAACAGATGGAATCTGTAGCATAAGCGGACATGAAAAAGGGTGAATTTTCTTGAGGTGAAGCATTCCTTTTATTCCTATATTCAACAATGTGTTTGGCTAAATAATTAGATAAAAGGTCTGCCCAATTCAAAATGGATGAATTGAAGATTGTGTCAATTAAGGGAACCCAGTCTCTAGAGAACCTAGTACTATTAGGTCTAGCAAATAACCTACACAACATACCAGTAGAAAAGCAATAGGGATGAGGGATTTGTGCAATGGGGTACATAATAGATTTGTCTTGCTTCAGTTTTCCCTCATTGTCCTTCCACTCATGGATGACCTTGATGAGATCTGGATGTTTAGCTTTGAACATTTTCACATATCTATTTTCATACTTTTGTTGCGGAGCTGGTAAATGATACATGGCTACCAAATCTTCAACTTTAAAAGAACCCATAGTCTCTCCTCTGGAATTCTTAAACACTCTGTCTTCATTATTCATATTTTTAACTACCCACTTGATCATATCTGTGTAAGGCATAATCTTTGGTATTGCGGCTATATTATGAATAAAAAAGCATGCAACATCAAAAAGGGTTGCATCGGAAGTGATACCAATGCCTGTTGTAGATATGTTTGTTATCACTTTTTTCCCTTCATCCTCAAATAGTTTGTACATAGCTTCCCATGGTGCGACACCGCAATCCTTGTTACAGACAATGTTTGAAAATAGTGAAGGCATATTTGTATCTTCTAAGGATGATGCTTGAGACACTTCTTTACCTTTCTTACTCATCTCAGTGTCTCTCAATTCGATAACTGATTTCCTGATAATGAAATGAAATATATAATATAACGAGTATTTACAAAGATGTATCACAAATTTATTTCAAACTCATGCAAAAGACTGTCAATATTATCAATCATCTCTTCATAATTCATTATGATTTCAAAATTTAATGCTTGACATGGCTTCACCTGGCTTTGCATGCAATACTTATTAATCGTTTAAAGCTGTTAAGATCGAAAATTCAATTTGATATGACATAAGTTGATTTTCACATGCTGATATTATTAAATGCGCAAATCGCAATGATTTATTATAATATTTCATGATTGTCTCATAAACATTGCGAAATGAAATCTGCGCAAATCACAGATCGCAAGATTTAAAAGATATATTTAAGTCTATATTATAAGTCACGCATGATGCGATTTGCGAAAGCGAAAATGGATGCGATGCGAAAAAGATTTATATTTTTGAGTTTATTCGCTTCATCGGGTCTGCGGTCATCACAAATTTTATCACTTTATTCCTTTAAGTCTTAATTAAATCAAGTGTGATGCGAAAAAGGAAAGTAAAGCTTTCTAAAGAGCGCATCTCGTTGTTCGTAGATTTTATGCTTTAAGATTTCTTTTTGACAAAATAACATATATGATAAGAGATGCGCTTTTTGGGAAGGAATTTTATTTCCTAAGTGTTTTTTGAAAAAAAAAAAAAAAAAAGGATTTTCCTATTTATTTATAAAGGGTCCCTATTTATAAAAATAAATGGGGGGTTGTTGTATAGTACAATGGGTCACTATTATTGTCAAAAAATTCTGTTAGTGATTTCTACATTACGAACAAAGTTTTTTTTTTCTTGGAGATTTGAGACAATTTGATTTCGTACTCCCTCTAATATTATTCTCCTCACCTTGGCTACATCTTTCTTCCACTTAGCAAGGTTTTCGGCATCATATTCCAGTGGTTTTTTGAAGTATATCTTGATATATTCTAGCAACACATTGTCATCCAATACTTCCTCCATGAGATCCTTCCATGCAAAAAAATTAGAGGTGCCTTCCAAGGCATACTCTAGCCTTAGTCCATTGAAGGCCATCTTCTAATATCTAAATAAATCCTACTGCACTACACTCCAAATTCAAACGTCCTGAGAAATAACTTTGAAATTCCTTCTCTAATGTGAAATATGCTCCGATACCATGCAAAAATTATGTTGTATATTTGCAACTTCTCATGAAGTTTTAATCAAAATCGCAAGACATAAGCCTAATCTACTGCTTTGCAGAAAGTAATTCACAATATAGAACAAAATTTTTAGAAATCCAATGAGAAATAACACACATGCACACAATATATTTATTGGGGAAAGAAATCTACTGAAAACCCCAATGCCTGCTTGAATTAATATGATGGATATAGATGTATTAAACTTGATTTTCTCAACTAAGCACACCCTGCAAGTGAATAACTTATCTCTCTGCTCACTAAGAATCTCTGAACTAGAATTAGCCAATTTATGCCAATGCATGAGGCCCTATTTCCTTTCATAATTCCTTGAGAAATTAAGCCCCTATTATTTAGGAATTTATCCAAAATGGATTCCGAAATTCGCAAGGTTGATCATGAGGTTGCATGAAACACCTGTACACTCCAAAATAGTCTACTACCTTTTTTACTCTACATTGGAATCTCCACCTCAACTGGGTAACTCGAATTCTCTTCATGAACTAGATATTTTGGGTTGATTGATCAGTTAACTGGATGATCACTGAGTTTGACTAAATTCCCATTGCACAATTGACCTTCCACTAGTTCCTAAAACAATTCGAACTATTTTAAATGAAAACAACTTAAGGTAACTAACTTTGATCGCTAAAAATTAGAAATCACACATGTTTAACTGAAATATAACTCCTTCAACTCGAATTTACTGAGTAAAACTAGGTGACACAAGTCATGTCACACTAGTTAACTGCAACCAAGCTATCCATTGATGTGGAAATTCGTTTTTTCCCAATTTAATCAAGGATAAATAAAATTGAGAATTTCTTGGTACATTTTCAACAAATTTCTGATAAATTTGTGATATTATCCCATGAGACCCAAAAATCCTTGCACACTTTTCAAGGTCCAAGGTTGTGGCCAATCTTGCATTTCCTGAATCGTTTTTGGATCCACCCATACTCCTTCGCAGTCCACAATGTTTTCCAAGTATTCCACCTCTTCCATTCCAAAAGAACACTTGGACATTTTAACAAATAATTTAGTATCCTTCAAAAGTTGCAATACATGGTCAACATGTTAAATATGTATTCCCATGTTTTGTTGTACATGAGTATATCATCAAAAAACGCTAGGAAAAACTTTCTAAGTTATGGATTGAGAAGGTGATTCACGAGAATTTGAAAGGTGGATAGGGAATTAAAAATACCAAATGGCATAGCCAAAATTTCATAGTGAAATTCATGGGTTTTTAAAGTTGTCTTAGGAATGTTTGGTACTTTCATCCTTATTTTGTGATAGCCTAAGTGGAGATCCAACTTGGTGAAGAATTGGGCACCATGGAGTTCATCAAGGAGATCATCGACTACTAGAATCTGGAACTTATCCTTTATGGTGAGATTTTTGATGACCTTGAAGTCAGGACACATGCACCACTCACCATATTTATTTAACAACATGACCCCTGGGGATGAATCACGCTTGCTTCTAGTAGCTCCTTAATAGTATTTTCAATCTCATTCTTTTGTGCAAATGGAAACTATAGTGGAAGCCATTCGGTGGTTGGATACTCAAATCAAAGGGATGCTATGATCATGCTCACCTCAAGAAGGGTATATAGTTCCCTAGGTTTTTCAAACTCCTATTGACAGTGACTCAACACCTATTGTAGGTGTGTTGAATTTTGGCAGGGCTTTATTTAATGGATTGGATTGCATTGAACTGAGAAACTACCCCATGGTGTCCCTTTTTAAAAAGTTTCTCCATTCTATGCAAGCTTATGATAGTAGGAGCCCCTAGAAGGAGCCCATAGAGTGTATGAGTGTGTTCACTTTTTTTGAAGCTCATATATAGCTCTTGGAAGTCCATGGTAATGGGGCCGAATGTTCGAATCTATTTAGATCTGAGGACGATGTCACAACCTCCCATTTAAATGGAAAACATGTGTGTTTTAAGGTGATAGTCCCACATTTGGATCTTTATGTTCTCGTAACACACGTCACATTTCATGGCCCCCCCATCGACTATGAGGACCTAAAAATTAGATATTTCCCGCACAAAAATAATGCATGGCCATAGAAACCAATTTATGGACAAGATTATGTTTGTTTCCACTATCATTCAATACTACCACTAGTCGATGATTAATAACACCTATAATTTTAAGCGTTTGTGGAGAAGAAATACCTACTAATGAAAGAGTGATATAATCGATTCATCAAGTGGTGTTGAATTATGTGTTTTAGTATACATTGTAGTATCTTGGGGTTCCTCTTCATACTCCTCAGAAACTTCAGCGAGATGGGCCTCATATTTTGGGCTATTTTTAGTGGCATCAATATGAAAGAAATTTGTTTCCTTGCATCTGTGGCCCGAAGTATATTTGTCATCACAATAGTTACATAGTCCTTGTCTTTTTATTTTGGCAATTTCTGTTGGTGACACCTTTTTCCCCTTAAGGGTTTGGGTGGGGCCACTCGTAGGTGTAGGATGTGCCTTTGATGGGAATGGAGGATGAATAGAATGGGCATTAATAGAAAATTCTGCATCTAAATCTTTATGGAAATATTCCAACCAAGCAGTTGATTGATGCATTCTAACATGTGTTTGGATGGTTTCCATTAGACCATTGATGAAACATTCCATATAGAAGGTGTCCCCTAGGCCCTTGGTATGAATGACCATTTGTTAAAATATTTTTATGTAGTCTGAGATTGTACCAGTTTGTTTGAGATTCGTGAGGTGACCTAGAAAGTGAGATTCTCTGTCAAAACAACCATAAGTGGTTTTAGAGAATATATTCCAAGTTTGTTTTCCTTTGTAGAATTGTTTATGCCATTTTCACCACTATGAGCATTCTTGGTCCAAATAAAGAGCTCCCACATGTAGTTTGGATTCATCATCCCATATATTGTTGATTTGAAAATATTTTTCCATTTGTGCCACCTACACTACCAGGTTATAACCATCAAATTTGTGCATGTCAATCTTGGGTGTCTTATTGCTAGAATATTGGTGACCCTAGCGGAAATGATGATACCCCTCATATAGATAGTGGAAAAATTATAATTCTAGGCTTCCATTAACATGGTTTCTCTTGCCCATGGGGCCTTTATTCTTGATGTATGGTAGTGTGGGTTCCATGGCCATTTTAATTGTGCCTTTAATTTTTGTGGTGATGCTTGCTTTGATGTCTTTGTTGTGTAACCAACTCCAAAAATAGAAGAAATGAGATATCAACGCCTTAGAAATAAGCCACTTCGAGGGGGCAACCTCCAATACATTACATGAATGAACAATTCTTGGATGATACAATTTACAAAACCTCCTTTCTATATATAAGAGTCCATGGGGCCATAATGCAATCCTAGTGGGCCACAATGTAATCCTAGCCGACCTAACAATAATAATTTAAGGGCACAATAATAACAAAATGGGGGTTACAAGGGTACAATAATAACAATAAGGGGGTTACACTAACAACAATAAGGGACTATACTAGTAATATAGGGACCTAACATGCCCCTCTCCTTCAAAAAAAGTGTTGTCCTCAACGCTTGAGTAGCTCTGGGTGCTTTTGCATAAAATTCTCATCCTCCCATGTAGAATCTTCAGTGGGTAAGTTCTTCCACTTGATGAGATACTCTGAAATTGATCGATTCCGTAGTTGTCGAGTTCTTGTTTCCATGACCGCTTCAGGTTCCAATATGATTTTTCCTTCCTCATCAAGTTCTCGCAATATTGTTTGAACTGGAAGATTTTCACCTATAACCTTCTTTAAGCATGAAACATGGAAAACTGTATGTACTCGTGAAGAAGCAGGAAGCTCCAATTTGTATGCCATAGTACCAATCTTTTGCAACACCTTGTAAGGACCATAGTACTTTGGCGATAATTTATTATCCTTCTTAGCTTGCTTGAGGGACATTTGTTTGTATGGTTGTAGCCGTAAAATACCCAATCTCCTACATCAAAACTTCTCTCGCTGCGATGTTGATCTGCCTGTTGTTTCATTCGATTTTGTGCCAAATTAAGGTTATCCTTTAAGATTTGGAGAACTTCTTGCTGATGCTCGATGTGATCTTCGACTGCTTGAACCTTCGAATTTTCCCTTAAAGATGATGTAATCGATGGTGGATGATATCCATAAAGTGCCATAAATGGGGTCATTTTTGCCGCAGTATGGAAGGAAGTGTTATACCACCATTCAGCGAGAGGTAACCACTTGACCCATTGTGTTTGTTTATCAGATACAAAACAACGAAGATATCCTTCCAAACATTTATTTACTATCTCAGTTTGACAATCGGATTGAGGATGATAAGATGAGCTATGAGCTAATTGAGTACCCAAACAAGAAAATAACTCCGTCCAAAAATTTCCAGTAAAAATGGGATCTCTGTCGCTCACAATAACCCTTGGGTTTCCATGTAGCTTTTGAATTCTATCCATAAATGTAGTAGCAACTGTACTTACTTTAAATGGATGAGATAATGCACAAAAGTGTGCATACTTGGTAAGTCTATCAACTACCACCATGATGACATTCTCGCCTTCGGACTTCGGTAAACCTGTGATAAAATCCATTGAAATCTCCTCCCAACGTTGACTTGGAATGGATAAAGGTTGTAGAAGTCCTGGGGTCTTAATTGTCTGCACTTTATTCTGCTGGCAAACCAAACATTCCACCACAAACTTTTGAATATCAGATTTAAGGCCATCCCAAAAAAAATCTTTCTTCACCCTGTGGTAAGTTTTTAAAAACCCTGAGTGTCCTCCTAAAGGAGAAGTGTGCAATTCCAGAAGAATATTTTGTTTCAGTTGGGAATTCTTACAAAGATATAAGCAATCTTTGTACCATAAGAAATCATTTTTCCAACTAAATGAATCAGATGTACTAGGATCTTGCTGCAACTTTTGAATGAGTGTCCATACATATTTGTCCTTATTCCATTCATCTCTTGCTTCGGTTATCCAATCTGGTTGGATAATAGAAATGGCACAAAGCAATGCTTCCACCTCTTCATTCTTTCTTGAGAGTGCATCCGCAACAACATTAAGCTTTCCTTTTTTGTAGATTATTTCAAAGTCATAACCCAACATCTTTGTGACCCATTTTGCTGCTCTTTTGATGATAGTCTTTGTTCCAAAAAGTGTTTAAGACTATCATGATCAGTTTTTACCTTGAAGTGTCTTCCCATTAGGTAAGTTCGCCATTTCTTTAGTGCATGCGGTATTGCTAACATTTCCTTCTCATAAATAGGTTTTTGTAAATACTTTCCTTTGATTGGACGACTTTCAAAAGCAATGGGTCTTCCTTCCTGCATTAAAAATGCACCAATTCCATTTCCTGAGGCATCACATTCCACAATAAAGGTTTTTGTGAAGTCTGGCGTAGCTAAGACCGGTGCTAGGCACATTGCCTCTTTAAGATGTTCAAAGGCCTTAGTTGCTTCAGGAGTCCATGAAAATGCATCTTTCTTCAATAATGTTGTTAGAGGTGCCGCTATTCTCCCATAATTCTTAACAAACTTGCGATAATACCCTGTTAACCCGAGAAATCCTCGCAATTGCTTCATGGTCATGGGGACTTTCCATTCCTTAATGGCTTTAATTTTGTTAGGGTCTACTTTAACACCCTCGTGAGATATAATATGACCCAGATATTCCACCTCTTGTACTCCAAAGAAACATTTGGATGTTTTTGCATATAATTGTTTCTCCCGCAATAGTTTGAGCACCCTGTCAACATGTTCAACATGATCCTTCCAAGACCTGCTGTAGATTAGTATATCATCAAAAAATACTAGCACAAATTTTCTAAGGAAGGGTTTGAAAATGAATTCATCAACCCTTGAAATGTAGAAGGTGCATTGGTAAGGCCAAAAGGCATGACCAAAAATTCATAATGACCCTCATGAGTTCGAAATGCTATTTTTGGAATATCTTCAGTCTTCATTCTAATTTGATGATATCCCGAACGAAGATCCAACTTGGTAAAATAAATTGCTCCATGTAATTCATCCAATAATTCATCAATCACATGAATGGGAAATTTGTCTTTAATGGTGAGCTTATTGAGCTCCCTATAATCCGGACACATTCGCCATGATCCATCCTTCTTGTGTACCAATACTACAGGAGCAGAGAAAGAACTTGGACTAGGTTGAATTATACCCGCCTCTAACATTTCTGCAATCATACGTTCAATTTCACTCTTTTGGAAGTAAGGATATCTATAAGGCCTGATGTTTGGAGGAACACTTCCCGGAATCAAATGAATAGCATGATCATGATCACGAATAGGTGGGAGTCCTTTGGGAGTTTCAAACACCTTGGAATGATTGTCCAAGACTTGTTGGAGATCTGCAGAAATAGATGATTTTGATGTCGGAACTTCTAGTGAGCATAATTGTGCAATTATGCCTTGTTGTTCTTTATTTAGAATCTTTGTCATGACATTAGAGCTTATTATCCTTCCTGGCTTCCCTTCAATACCCCGTAATTCGACTTCCTTTCCTTCTGAAAAAAATTTCAAGAAAATTTCTTGAAAATTAAAAGCTACCGTCCCCAAAGATTGTAACCATTGTACTCCTAGTACAACATCAGCACCTCCCATAGGAATGGAAAGTATTGGACTATTCAATACATATTCCCCCATGGTTAGCTTGATATTATGGCATTTTCCAGAGAAATTTATAGTTCCTCCATTTGCAACCATCACTTGAAATTTTGGTGCTGGGTATAGGAAACAATTCAATTCCTTGGCTACCTTACAATGAATAAAATTATGGGTACTACCCGAATCAATCAACACTATTACCTTTTTCTTCTTGATATGTCCTTCTACATTGAGAGTTTTAGGAGTGGTAATTCCTACTAATGCATTACATGATATGGTTTTATTCTATTTCCTCCATAAAAATTGACCAAGTGACAATTTTTTTACGGGAGCAAAGCCATTGATACTATACAAATGTATTTTGTTCTAAATGTAAAGTTGCAATGCGTACCTTTTGTGTGTTTTGCACATTATGGAGATCAAAATATTGCTCCATCTGTAGTATCCATGTTACAGGGTCCTTTCCATCAAACTTCCTCATATCCATCTTTGGAATATGGTGGTTCTTCCCGCCAACATTAGAGTTTATGAAATCACAATTAACATTTATTTTGTTCTCATCATGAGGTTATTCTACTATCTTTTCACCATTAGGAAACCTTTCTTGTATAAACTTTGTCAAACCTTCCATGTCTGCTTTTAAAAAATTCTTCATGTTTTCCATTTTCTCATCGATCTTAGCTTCCATGTCATCAATCTTAGCTTCCATGCCCACTTCCATGCCATCCATCTTAGCTTCCAAACCAATCATCTTAGCTTCCACGCCTTTCTTCAAACCATCCATCTTAGTTTCCACGCCTTTCTTCAAAACTTACATTTCATTTTTTGTTGTTCTTTGCGAGAGCGAAATTTGCTCTTGTAATTTTGATATGTCATGTTGCCATTCTTCATCTTCATGAGTCATAGTAGAGCCTTTTGAAGGCTTAATGGGTGTTGAATTCTTTTTAGGGGCCATTTTAGAATCCAATTCTGATATCTATTCTACAATATGCCCTTGGGATCAATTTAACTTGATTATTCAAACAAGACTTGTACAATTTGAAAAAAATACACACCTTTTTCTTGCTTTGAGGAGCTTGATATTGAAATTGTATTATCTCTGTGATTGCAGATCTTCAATATCTTAAATTCAGCACTGTAGTATCCCTCTGAATTTTATTTTGAATGCCATATGTATGACCTGATTTGGATTCTCCAAGACAAAGTTGTGTCCAATCTCCCACAATGACCTAATTATGGACTGGTTCAGTAGAGCGAATTTGTACGACTTTACACGTGTCACTGTTTCATCCTTTGTCTCTGAAATTGATATCCAATAAACTACATTCTGTGTACTTGCGACCAATTTTTACGGCACTCCAATCCGATGCCCAGAGAGAGAGTTATTGAACTTTTCCCACGATCACCTCTTTGAGATGCAATTCAGGAGCCTGAAAAAGCACTACCTTCCACAGATCATATCTCCAAAAATATTGTGAACCAAGCTCTGAAATATTTTTACAAATTTCCTCAGGATTTCAGCTTCACACCATATGAATTTCAGATTTTTAACCTTCGTAGAACAAAATTTATAGCGAAAATGCCACGATGACCTGTTTAGGAGCTTGAAAAAAGACCTAACTTCCACAGATGATATCTCCAAAAATATTGTGAACCAAGCTCTGAAATTTTTAGAAAAGCTTCCTCAGGATTTCGGCTTTGCACCCTAAAAATTTCAGCTTCTGAAACTTCGTAGAAAAAAAGTTATAGCGAAAATTCCACGATGACCTGTTTGGAGCAGCGAAACCCTAGAATCCCAAGCTCTGATACCAAATGTTGTGTAACCACCTCCCAAAAATAGAAGAAATGAGATATCAACGCCTTAGAAATAAGCCACTTCGAGGGGGAAACCTCCAATACATTACATGAATGAACAATTCTTGGATGATACAATTTACAAAACCTCCTTTCTATATATAGGAGTCCATGGGGCCATAATGTAATCCTAGTGGGCCACAATGTAATCCTAGCCGACCTAACAATAATAATTTAAGGGCACAATAATAACAAAATGGGGGTTACAAGGGTACAATAATAACAATAAGGGGGTTACACTAACAACAATAAGGGACTATACTAGTAATATAGGGACCTAACAGTCTTCCACTTTTTTCTAGAGGTTCTCCATAGCCTGAACCCCTTGTAGCTACCATAAAATTTCCTGGGTCGAAATTTTGGTTTAATTAAAATTTGTATGGCTTAAATAGGTGTAAGACATGGATTTTATTGATGTAGGTCACTTGAAAGCACCTCGAAAAAAATGGTACCATGGGAAAAATATTGGATGATTACTAGTGGATGGTATCACTGCGATAAGGTCATCATCCTGAATCTTGCGGATTTGGTCTCTTGCAAGTGGAATTTTGGGACCACCATTTTATTTTTTTACTCCAAGAAGAGTATTTCATCTGATCAATACTATGGTGGTTGACATCCAAAAATATCGATATTGCAAATTGTGTAGGAATTTGGCAGTCCCAATTGTTGGATATGGGAAAATGTGTAGGAATTTGGTTGTCCCAACTGATCAAGGTTGCGGTGGCAGAATCTCCAACTTCTAGATACTTCAAAATGTGGCGTCCAATCAACAAGAAGTGAGGGAAATATGGAAATAAGGAGTGTCAGGTGCTACATGTCATGATATACAATATGGGTCCAACAATAGTACTCGACTAGATATTTCAGAGCGCTAACTAAGGAGGATCGATCGTTCGCTTAGCCATACTACCTAAGTTATTTAGGTACATGTGAGTAATATCCATGAGTGTTATTCTTGGTGTACTATAGCAACAAGATGACCGACGACTTATTTAAGGTTGGTTTCAGGAATTAGAGGAAATTTTAGCCTGAAAGTGCCCATGAAAATTTCACGTAATTTCCATGTCATAATATCTAAACCAATCAAAATCCTTTAAATTTAAAAAGGGGTACATGTAAATATTTTGGAGGGAAAAGAAGGAAAACTATTTTTTAAATTGTATTTTTGGCTTATCTCCTTATAGGTTTACTCAAATTTCAAGTTTAGACACTCATTGGATGAAAAATTAAATGTCACATCCAACGAGTATTCATTATGAATACTTTTAAGAATACCCACAATGATAAAAATTCAAGATACATTAAAAAAACGTGTTCAACACGTTTTTTTTAATGTACCTTGAATTTTTATCAATGTGGGTCTTCTCAAAAGTATGCATAGTGGGTATTCATTAGATACATAATTTAATTCTTCATCCAACGAGGATCCACATTTGAAATTTGAGTAAACCTATAAGGAGATAAGCCAATAATACAATAAAAAAAGTAGTTTTTTTCATTTCCCTCTGTTATGGGACAAAACACCCTAGAGTATGGCTTGGAAACCCCAATAAAGAAAAGGGAATTTAACAACAAGAAGCAAGCAAATAAGCAGTCCTAATTCTTAAGCTACTAAAATGGGATGAAGAGATAGTACCCATAGGTCCTACATTTGAATGTGTTCCTGCACGGTTCAAACCCTCTACTTCCTCCAATTCTTCAAAACATGCAACTCATTCAAGAAAATCATATATACTAGAAGTAGTTCAAAGCATGTTCAAGATATGAATGTTAGATCATATAATAATATAGATATAAAACATTAAATCACACATAATTATATCATACTATGAGTCAAAGCATAAATATCATAACTATCAAGCACATGACATAGCTTCTTTATTGATGTTTAAAAATACATGTGGAGGAATACCACCTGATTCAACCACGACTCCAAGTGAAATCATCCTCTGGATCTGTCCAACCCAAGCCTCAACAATCCTCATCCAAATGCATACACACAGATGTCATATAAAGGAGATGAACATCTCTATGAGGAAACAAGGGTTTCTTATAACTGGGAGTGTAGGAGGCATAGGGATAAATCAGACTTGATCAAGGAAAAATTGACTATAATATCAATATCTTATCTTTCTCCTCCCTTTAGGCCTTCCCATGAGGTGTATTTATACCACTCCAAAAGAGTTGTTTCATTTGGGATACAGTTAGGCCACAGGCTCGTGTAGGTGGGCTTCTGGTGTAACCCGTAAACCCCATCCAAAAAATAGGGATTTTATATTTTTTTTCATATTTCAAATTATATATGTGGGTTAGGTATAGATGGATCCACGTATGTACGTGATTTTTGAAGGGAAGAGTCACGTATGGAATTTAAAATAATGTTTTTTTAGAAAAAGGACCAAGTCTAAAATGAAAGGGCTTCCCAAGGCCATAACTCAGAGAATCAAGTATAAAAGGGTGGAAAATGATGTTATAACAGATTTACCCTAATATATGAGGTTAGAAGGGGTACATTATGGCCAAAATTTATTAAGTGTATAGAAAGAATCGCGCGAGGACTTAGTAGAAGATCACCAGATTCCAAATTGCCAAAAACCAATGGAAGAGATCATAAAAGAAAGATCATGTATGAGGGGGGCATACCCATGCTCAAAGATAGTATATCATGTCCACATATCAAGTGTAGAGCAGATCCAATATGTATACAAGTACAAAGAAAACTGAGAAGTACATGGTGGTTCATTTGATCACAACCGCAAAAGTACATATCAAGGTCATGTTATAATATCACATATAGAAGAACTAATCAATGATGCTGAAGGAGATATCTGATCACTTATGTCACATAATTGATCCTCAAAGTACCAAGTCATAAAAGTGGAGTAATTGTATTGCACACAATTCATGTGCCAACATATAATTTTCTGCTCCGATGAACTGCAACATATAAAGTGGATGGTGTCACTGGTAGAAACCTGGAGGTGATGACAAGTGAACAAAAAAATGTTGATGCAAACCTGAGGTCTTCACCTATCACCATGGTACATTTATACACTTATGGGAATAAATTATTTAAGGTCGACCATGTGAGAAATCGTTTGATTACCGGTCATTAATGTATATTGTAAACAAATGCAAGACAACTCATCGATAATGATGATGAGAGTCAAGGTAGCCCAATACAATCTAAGAAGTGTGAATAAATGAGATGAAGTCAAACACTTGAGGTAATCTACTAATCAAGAGACATTTATGTATTCTCACTGTCGATAGTGAAGGGGTCTTCCATTGATGACTGCAAGCCCTAAGGTACTGAAAAAGGACTCTAGACCTTATTTCGAGAGTAATGAGTTGGAGTCGATGGGAAAATATCTATTGGAAGGAAGGCATTAGGGAATCCCACATAAATCTAGTATGAGTGTAACCCACAGGCCAATAATTTGGAAGTAATTGAATGAAGAAAGATGAAGTGACAAGATGTGGCTAACGCATGACAGAAACCCTATGAACCAACCAATAATGAAAGCTTACACAAAGGTGAGGAATCCACCAATAACGTCAAATGGAAACCAAGGTACTACATGAATCCCAATGTGTGATAATGTTAGTTGACGTCGAACACAAGGGAAACCACTCAATCAAAGACCCATGATGCTGATCGATGTTGAGCACAAGGTCACCTATCAATGATGGATATAGGGCCAGGGTGTAGCTTTAGGCCTGCTCTCAGAGAAATTTGTCAAATTCGATAAGAGCAGACCTGTCAGCAAGAAGTCAATGGAGACCTTCTTAACTAGCACGAGAAAAAGACCAAATATCTGATGTGATAGTGAACATAACTCTAACAAAACGCGTATGGCCAACTGAAAATAAGTCAAGAGACATCGCAAAAAGGCCGACTTAGGTTTACTTCCCTTGAAAAAAAGCACGAATCAAATGTGACTATATGGCAACATATGATAACTTTGTATAAGTTTTTCATTCAGGAGGCATAAAAAAACTCTACATATGATTGGAAGAGATAACCAACCAGAAGAGTAATGACTCAATCACAAGGTTATGCCTCTCCTAATTCAAACTAAATCCCATCCCAATGGAGGAAAAATGTGCTTTTGAGTGGTTTGTTCAAGGGTGACACAAGTGACTCAATGATGCCATAAATTATGGAAGTAATCTCATTCCTGCTCTTTTTGAAATATATGATTTTTTGTCTTTTTCATATTTAAAATCTTGAAAAAGAATAAAAGAATGCCGGTGGTATAGTGGAAAGAATGAGTGTCTGAATACAGATGTGTTAGTTCCTCAGACTGGAGCATTTGTATGTTCAATGCAAGGTGATGAAACTGGTCAATGACACTCAAAGGAATGTTCTTTCCACGGGCATAAGGTGTTGAGTTGTAGAGGCTAAGTGATTGCAGGGTTGATTTTGCAAAAATACATGGTCAAAAAATGGCTCATACACGAGTCCAAGTGAAGTTGGCTTAAGGCCAAAAGGTACAAATATTCAACATACAATGAAACAAAAAAACTCAACATGTGGGAGCCTCTAGGGTATAAAGCCAAAAATATAGCGAAGAAGAAGGAGAATGAAGCTTCATAAAAAAAAGACATGGCAGGACTAAAGAGGGCTCCCGAGCCTACTCAATATTTGCATCATGGGAAACATATGCTAGTGAGGATCTAACTAGGAATCCCATGTAAAGGATGGTTCTACCATCATGTCATGATTTTATAAGTCGGAAATTAGAAATATCTTAAGAATCATAACATAATGGGGTCGACCCTATGGCAACATATCGCAATTGGGAGGCTATAATGCATAATTCTACAAAAAAATGATCTTCCCTAACCTATATTCTAGTGATGAAAACGATACCTGCCATGACAGGTCAATGGTCATGGAATCGAAGTGGAAAAAATATCTCAAAGTATTCATTTTGTCTTGAAAAACAACCTATCCCAACGCTTAAAGCCAAAAAGGTCACAAAATTTATAAAATTTGTAAAATAAAAACATAAACTTTATAAAAGTGGGTTTTTTTTTTAAGAAATGAATATTCAATTATAAATAGACCTTTTGAATTACAAATCCTCATTTGTGTTTTAGAAAATTGAGTGCAAGAGCTCTAGAGAAAAACCCTAGCAACCAGAATCCACCAAATTTCTCAGCCACAACAGTCATAAATTGTTGGCATGTGTTGTCCTTGATGGAAACCTACTTGATGAAATGAGATTGTTGGCTATATGATGCAGAGTGTTGTTCTTGATGGCAACCTACTTGATAAAGTTGATGACAACCTAACTTGATAAATTTTTCCTTGATGGAAACCTACTTGATGAAGTTAAGGGGAAGATTGTTGGCAATGTGATACAATGTGTTGAATTTGATGGAACCTGCCTGATGAAGTTGTCCTTGATGTATCTATGTGTTAAACAGATCTACAGATTAGCTCAGAAGTAACAGAAGAAAGGAAAAATGATAAATATGATGTGTCACAAGGTATACGCGGGTTTGTTAAGGAGAAGTAGCGTATTCACGCGGAAAAGTACGTACCAAGTAGCGTATGGCTATTTGCGCTCTAAATTTATAAATCCAGGGGTGTTACCATGGTATTGACCCATTGTATTGAGCGTTGGATAATCTATTTGATCCCGTCCAGGAATACCATCGGAAGTGGTGTGGTTTTGGCTCATGGTATTGATAAAGGCTAAACCTATATAAGGAGAAGAAGATCATTGTGCAAGGGTGTGCAAGTGTCTGGGCATTAATGAATACTTCACTCTGAAGTATATCTACATGGTTGAATTCTGCTCTTAATTGATAGATCTGAATCTATGATGCACCTATGAATATGATGAAGGTTCAAGATCTTTAGATCTAGAAATGATGAATCTCTAGGATGATCTAAAAAGAAGTGATGAAGACCTGACACAAATCTGATGAAGAAATTGAAGAAATCTGGGTAATTTCATAGATCTGATCTGTTCTGCAAAGTTTATCTTTTATAGATCTATACGCAGGTTCATTTCATGAAAAGCGCGTGTATACGCGGATCTGGTTCAATAAAAGCGCGTATTGGAAGTTAGGTTTTTCTTTGAAAAATGCACAGATGTATACACGGGTTCGTTTCATAAAAAGCGCATGTATACGCGGGTCTGATTAAATAAAAGCACGTATGGTATCTAAACTAATGATTGCTCAAGGTTGAATGTGTTTCTACATATCTATTCTGAAGTCTGGGTTATCTCTGATATTCTGGTTACAGTGGTTTCACTGTTCTGTTTGAAGCATTGGGCGAAGTATATTTGTTGATAAGTGAAGGGTTGTGTTGAAGTTGTTTGATCCAGTTTGAAAATTGATGAAACGTGGTCAGTAGTAGTGTTGAGGGTTGAAGCCTTCAGTAAGGGGGTAGTAGCTCCCTTCCAGTGGTAGCTGGTAAACGAGAGCAGGGGGTAGTAGCTCCCTTCCAGGAGAGGCTGGTAAACGAGAGCAGTGGGTTGTAGCTCCCTTCTAGGAGAGGCTGGTAAACGAGAGAAGGTTGTATCCTTCTGCAGGTGGGTGCCTGCGTGTTGGTATAAGTCTGCGCCAATACATGATTGTAAGAAGTTTTCTTTATATAATAAATATTGAAGACTGAGACGATGGCAGTGGTGGTTTTATCCCGACTTGGGTTTCCACCTTAAATCCTGGTGTTCATGTGTGTTGCTTATATGTGATGGTTTATTTTGTTTTTACTGCACTTGCTTTCTACTTAACATCTAATGAATAAATGATGCAATGATTTAAGAATCAATTACATAATAAGAGCTCTGAGAATACGTGAGTTTCCTTAAGGATATCCATGTATATACGCTAGTTTTGTTCTGTAAAGTAGCGTATGGGTTTTGAGAAAAGAAAAGTAAAAAGTTTATCAATTAGCTCTAAATACTGATTCAACCCCCCTCTTAGTATTTTTCCCAACAATTGGTATCAGCACAGGTCCTTCTGAAAAAGCTTAGCCGCTAGAAGGAAGATCAAGCAAGATGAGTAATCAAGATGGAACAACATCTATTAAGCCTCCACTCTTTAATGGAAGCAATTTAATCTTCTGGAAAACAAGGATGAGATCCTATCTTCAGTCTATGGGAACAAATGTATGGGCCATTGTTGAACAAGGATATCAATATCCAGCTACAATACCAACAGATCCGACTGAAAAGAAGAATTATGAATCAAATGCAAAGGCGGTCAATGCTATAACGGGAAGTCTGACTGAATCTGAATTTGTCAAAGTCATGCAGCTAAATACAGCAAAGGAAATGTGGGACAAAATAATTCTGAGTTATGAAGGTGATGCAAAGGTAAAAATTGCAAAACTTCAAACTCTCAGAATTGATTATGAAAATTTAAGAATGCATAGTGATGAGAATATTGCCAGTTTCTTTTTACATGTTGATGATGTTGTAAATCGTATGAGAAATCTGGGAGAAACGATAACTGAATCTACTTTGGTTGAATTTTTTTTAAGATCGCTAACAACAAAATTTGAGTCAAAAGTTTCTGCTCTTGAAGAAAAACAGGATCTTCAAAATATTGTTGTGGTACAACTTCATGGCATACTAACCGCATATGAAATGAGAAGAGGAGGACCATCTGAAGTCAAAGAGGCTGTCTTCAGAGCTTCTACAAAAGGGAAAGAAGTACAAGAAGCAGAAGGATCAGGATATATATTATAAGAAGATGAGGAAAATTTTGTAAAGAAACTCCAACTTGGCACAGGACGGTTCAGAGGTAAGCTTCCTTTCAAATGTTTTGAGTGTGGAAGGATTGGTCATTATGCTGCTAAGTGTCCTCATAAAGAAACAACTGCAAAAGGGAAGGAAGTAGCAAGAAGGAATAAGAATCGGTTTAACACTAGAAAAAGTTACTATACTCATGAAGACAGTGATGGGATATCTGATAGTGAGGAAGAATGTGAACAAGATCTTAGACTCCTCATGGCATTTGAATGTAGAGAAGAAAATGATACTTTTATGGATTCTCTAGAGGACAATGACTTTCTTGAAGAAAACAATCAACTCAAAATACGCTTAGAAGAAAGTAAAATACGCTTAGAAGAAAGTAAAATACTCTTAGAAGAAAGGAAAATAACCATAGAGACTCTGGAAAAGCAGGTTGAAGAAGCAAAGAAACACATTGAGAAATTGGAATGTGAAGTGGTAAGTCTAAGAAAAGATTTTGAGCAAGTAAAGACTCTGAATCTTAGATTTGCTAAAGGATCTGAAACCTTAGATGAGATTATCAAGGTACAACGTTCTCCTCTTATAAAGACAGGTCTTGGATATACCAGAGAATCTTCTCAGGCTTCAGCACCAAATTATCTTAAAGCAGCTACAGCTGGTTTACAAAATTCTGCCACTCAGCAAGGGAATAAAGAATCATTACAGGTAAAGCATGATCAGCTCAATTCAAAGAACACCAACAGGAATATCTTTCAAAGAAACAAAAATCAACAGGTAAATTCAAGTAGAAGATTTCATGATCGCAAAAATTTCTTCTTCAATGGACAATGTTTCTCATGTCACAATTTTGGTCATAAAGCTGTTCAATGTGTTGCATATAAAACCATCATGACAAGGGAAGCTAGAAAGAAAAGGATTGATATTGAAACAAAGAAGAATACTGATAACAAATTTTCTCCTTTTATAAATGAAGTTGAATGTGATTATTGCAATAACTTTGGCCATGAAGAATCTGAATGTAGGAGAAAAATTTAGCCAAAAGAGCATGTTCCTTCAAGCTCCAAAGTATGGAAAAATAAGGAATTGCAGGTTGAAAACTGTGGCATAGCGTTATTTGCTGAAGGTGAAGAAAATCAATGGTACATTGATAGTGGATGCTCAAGACAGATGAGGATGATGGTTCAATTTCCTCAAGACGGGGGAGGAAATTGAAGTATTTCCTCAACCTTGATGGGATCTATGCGGATCCCTTTAGTGGACACTGTGAATCCCAATAACCGACTAGATGTGACCACGAAAACACATTTTTTTGGATTCAACCAGATTTTATAATAATGACATCACTCAAAAATCAATCAAAGATGATGAGGACGATCGATTCTCCTTCCATAACAAGTAGCTAATTTGTCAAAATAAGCTTTGATGATATGATTTATATCTTGAAAAGTATAGGACATGGCCCACTAAAAAGTCGCTACAACATTTTTAAGGCCAAAAGGCATATTTTTGTATGCAAAGGTACCCTAGGAGTAGATAAAAGTTTTCTTATGTTGATCTTTAGGATGGATAGTAATTTTATCATAACCCGAGAAATCGTCCATGAAGGAGAAAATATCATTTCTTGGACACTCATTGATAATCTGATCAATAAAGGGTGCGGGTAAATTATCTTTTGGACAAGCCTTTGTTAGAAAATTATATATAACAGAGTAATGAAACACATAAAATATGCAGAAAACACAAGCACACAAAACACATAAAACCAGAGAGACACAGATATACGTGGTTCACCCAATTTGGGCTATGTCCACCTCGAACAACTAGTTCTTCCTTTCTATTATCTAGCAAAATGAAGAGACGCAACCTACAGCAGATCCGTTGTAATATCCTCTGTTCTCTCTCAGAGTCTCCCTATCTGTTTCTCGCTCCGAGAATACACATACAATCCATAGCCGCAATAAAATACCCTCATACAAAGCGAGGGGTTGCCTTCTAGGGAAAAAACCCCTAAAATAAACATAACTTCTATCGTCATATCATCCGCCTAATGAACGACCCAGATTGACTAGAAATTACTATACTTTTACAAGGCAATTTTACATCTATTTTTAGCTTCGGGGGCACTGCCCACGAAACCCCCTGCCAGGGGGGGGGCTCCATAAAGTTGCAGCCGCCCTCCCCCCCTGGATCCCCTAGGTAGCGTTTAATTACGGGCGGCAACGGGGTCCAACGATGTGATACAAAATAAACAAGATAATCAGGCTTCACACTCAACAATCTCCCACTTGGAGACTGATTGTAGCAACTCTACGGCTGCTTCATTTGCTGGAAAATGACTCATCTTTGGACCTCGCTGTTTCTCATCTTCATCGTCATCCTTGAAGACCAATTGAAACTGAGCATGTTCTCATTTTCTCCCTGGTTACAACTTTTGTTAGCATATCTGCAGGATTCTGGATAGTGTGTATCTTTTCCAGCTTCAACTGTCCATCTTCCAATACTGACCGTATGAAATGGTACTTGAGTTGTATGTGTTTAGTCGTGAAATGAAATGCTGAATTATTTGCAAGATGAATGGCACTTTGGCTATCACTGTATAACATGCCCATATCATGCTTCTTACCCAATTCATCCATAAACCTTTGTAACCAAATCACTTCCTTACTAGCCTCTGTAGCAGCAACATACTCTGCTTCTGTTGTTGAAAGTGTAACAACACTTTGGATTTTTGAAACCCAACTGGCAGTTGTTCCACCTATAGTAAATACATATCCTGTAGTGCTCCTCCTTTTATCTCTGTCACCTGCCATATCTACATCAGTATATCCCTATAGAGCAATGTTTGAACCACCAAAGCATAATGCTTGATTTGTGGTACCTCTCAAATATTTGAGAATCCAGTTTACTACCATCCAATGTTCTTTTCCTAGATTGTTCATGTACCTGATTACAACTCCCACTGCATGTGCAATATCAGGCCTTGTGCAGACCATTGCATACATTAAGCTTCCAACTGCTAATGCATATGGAACTTTAGACATATAGTCCATTTCTTCTTGGGTCTTGGGGCACATCTCCTTACTAAGTTTGAAATGGCTAGAAAAAGGTGTACTAACTAGTTTTGCATTCTAAATATTAAATCTTTTCAACACCTTTTGTATGTACTCATTCTGAGACAATGTTAATTTGCAATTTTTCCTGTCTCTAGTTATTCTCATACTAAGGATTTGTTTTGCGGCTCCCAAATCCTTCATTTCAAATGAATTTTACAATTTTCTTTTGAGCACATTTATTTCCTGCATGTTAGACCCTGCAACAAGCATGTCATCTACATACAATAACAATATAATATAGCTTCCATCATTTTTCTCTTTCAAGTAAACACAATGATCAGAGTGACATCTAGTATAGCCTTTTTCAGACATGAACTTGTCAAATTTTATATACCACTGCCTTGGAGCCTATTTTAAGCCATACAAGCTCTTCTTTAACCTGCATACTAATTTTTCTTTCCCTTTGACCTCATATCCTTCTGGTTTCTCCATATAGATATCTTCCTCCAAATATCCATGGAGAAATGTTGTCTTTACATCTAACTGTTCAAGATGTAAATCTTCCGCTGCTACAAGGCTTAAAATAGTTCTGATTGAAGTCATCTTAACATCAGGAGAAAATATTTCACGAAAATAAATACCTTTCTTTTGTGCAAACCCATTCACCACAAGTCTAGCCTTGTACCTCTGTTTTCCTCCATATTCTTCCTTCAGCCTGTAAACCCATTTATTCTACAATGTAGTTTTACTTGCAGGCAACCTGACTAAGTCCCAAGTCTGGTTATGCATTAAGGATTCCATCTCTTCTTCCATGGCTAGCTCCCACTTCTTCTTGATTTCAACTTGCATTGCTTATTCATAACATTTAGGTTCACTAGAATCAGTCAAAAATAAATAATATAATGAAGGAGAGTATCGTTTAGGGGGTCTACTTATCCTAGTATATCTTCTAACACCACTTTCAGGTGTTTGAGGTGCCTGTTGCTGTTGCGGTGGTTGTTGTTGTTGTGGCTCTTGATCATTATTATTTTCAGGCACCTTTACCTTTTTTGTGATCTCATCAATAACTGTGTATTATTTGTTTTCTTTTTCCTATTTCTTTTCCTGCAACTGATTCTTATACAATACCTTTTCATTGAATATTATATCTATGCTCCTAATGATTTTGTGATTTTCATAATCATATAAGCGATAACCAAAATCATTAACACCGTATCCAATAAGGGTACATTTCTTTTATTTCGCCTCAAGCTTTGTTCTATTTTCTTTATTAATATGGACAAAGGCCTCACAACGTAATGTTCCCAACTAAGGAACAACTACACTATTGGGAATAACCTGAGTTATTACCAATGTGGAGATTCAGAAAACCATGAGAATGGAAATGAAGAGAAGCTCATTATATGTAAAATAACATCAACCTAGCAGATGAAATAACCTCAGCAAGAGTTAGGCCTATATTCTCCTTCCTGGGTGGGGAAATGCAGCAATACAGGGCATGAAACTGGAACTCTACAAAGAATAAGTTGTATAACGGTCCTGTTATGATTAATAAGCTTGAAATATACATAAGAAACAAAAATTAATCATTTTTATCTACAAAAGCAACTTTTACTTCGTTTCATGATCCGAAGAGTGGGCAAAAAGGGTATTTTATTCCCTAAAAAGGTTATTTTCATAAATGAGCGTACAATTAAGTGGGGGAAATGACTGGATATGATATCTTAGGCCATGAGGGACCTACACTCCAAATTTCAGCTCAAACTAATGCTTCTAGCTATGTTAAACAACTCCTTCTTTCCCGACTAGGCTAGAAAACCTTGATTTCCCATGACTTTGCTAAACATAAATTTCTGAATACAGTGAGAGTGTAATTCCCAGGAGGGCTTCTATAGAAAATGATGGAAGAAGTCTAATATGAAGCTTATATTATTCAAATAACATAGAAATGGAGGTTTAACCTCTTTTACATCAAGAAAAAGACACCCAACAAGGGTTTCCGACAATACCTATGTACAAAAGGTAGGATTGTAGAAAATAATGAAGTATACAGAAAATATGCATTAAAAATGACTGAATATAACATACCAGAGCTGAATAATACAGAAATATGTCCAAAGGCCTCTATGACAAACTCCCGGAGGGAAATAAGCACCTCCTCTTACAAGATGAGCACAAAATCAAAGGGTGCAACACTGCTGCTGCTGCCCCTGCATCAAAGACGTATTTTTCTGAAGTAGAATGCATTGTAGATGAATTTGAAGGAATGGCCTCAAGAAAAATACTGAAATGAAGCTCAAATCACTCCCCTTTGATCCCTTAAGAAAGCTGATCTCAAGAGAGGATGCAATTCCTGCACAGGAATTCCTTGCACTAAGCAATGTAGAAACTCCGGCTAAATAGCTGAAGTATGAAATTGGTCTCTAGACAAAAATATCTGAATACATGAATGAATTCCCTTTGATGCTATGCCTTCATTTTATCTTTGGTGAGCCTCCTCACCCTGACCCCACACACGTTGAGGTGACTTATTCATGAAGCTTCCTCTTTTAAAACAACGCTGCGCTATCTTGCTTCCCTCCTCTTGTGGCTGCGTTGTTGACTGGGTCAACTAATCCACCTCCAATGCCTCTTTTCACACTAGGGATCTTCAATATAGTTTATATACGTGTCTTAGGCTGTTCCTTGTTCACATTGAACTAGTTTGGTTAGGTGATCTCTTCCTCCTCAAGAATGCATGTTGACTAAGTCAAACTTGACTATGTCCTCATCTATTTTTCCCATGTTCACACTTGTAAGTGTAAAGTTCAGCTCCTAAAGTGATCCCATTCCTTCTTAAGGTGGAAATTATTCATATTTTTATTGTTCATGGGCTCCCTTACCCATTTATTCCTCTCCTAGGTGAAAGTAGCAAAATCTAATGTTCCAAATTGCTATGTGCAAATTTGGGAACATTACACTCCTCCCTTCCCAGATGTTTCTTGTCCTCAAGCAACTGTGAGGATAGAACTGTAGAGAATCCTCTTCTCCCCTATAGCACCCTCATAAGATGAAGTCTCCCAAGGATCAAGGTGCTGCATCATCAATATATCTCCAAGTTGCTCCTCCCAAGTGTGTAAGCCATTTAAATAGCTGACATTTGTGACCATGAAACACATATGGAAGCAACAATGGGCTATTTGAAGGTACTCTTGAAGCATGAGGGCTGATGTAAATTGCGATTAATCATCCCCCTTTGAGCCTCTTCCTCCCCAAGCTATCAACCAAACAAGATGAGTCACCCTCCAGTATGGAAACTAATGAAAGATCTCTTCCACCTTGAGCTCCTGCAAAGAAGGTGCACTGCATAGTTGATTGCGTGGAGTTGAAATGTGCATCTATTGTTGCTTCTCTCTCCACTTATGAGAAATATGGGGCTGCTTTTGATATATGGCTGAGATATAATGGTCTTCAAAAAAGACCCAAGCCACCCCATCAAATCCAACACCCATTAGGTGTCTCCTCAAAGAACTCAAACCTCCCAAATGAGTCCTCTCACTTGAGGACAAGTTATAAAACATGAAATCAAGGTCTGCCCCTAGTTCTTTCTGAAATATGCAGCTTGTATAATGTGAAGAATCATCTTTTCATTGGGCCTCTTCACCTCTTGTGCCACTCCTCTAATGGTGCTTCCTCCTCCATCATGTACTTCGGTCATTGAGCTGAAATGGCTCAAGTGAAAATTCTCCCTTGCTGTAGGTGAGTAGGGAAGTGGTTGTGTTGAACTTTCCTTCATCTTCCAGGATGTGTATCTCTCCATATGCTGATATACATTCAATTGAATTCCCTCCCAAGTGAACTCCTCCATTGAAGGATGGTATGCATAAAAATGCATGGAGGGAAATTCCACAAATGCTGCATGTAGATCTTTCTCCTTGTGCTTGTGAACCCAAGCCAAGAAGGTAAAAACATAGTAAGGGATACTCTCATCCAATACTTTCTCATGCCCATCTTCTACATGATACCATGGTGCATTACTTGTGAAGTGGTCTTGGGAACACTTCAGCAAGTAATCCAAGCTCCTAAGTGACAATGCTGCTAGCCCTTGGAGTAATGCTACTGTCATCTCAAAGCTCAATTATTTGACATAGATTGTGTCAAATACTTTTCCAAAAATGCTGCTATACATGTAGAGATCCTCCAAAGATGGAGGGGCTTCTCTTTGCACTATGCTAGTGCCATTCCTTACTCTTGCAACATCATGCCAAGTGTGAGAGAAATTCTTCCCTTGCTCTCTCCCAATCCTCCAAAGCAACAAATAAATTTGCTGCCTCATCATACCTCCATCATATAACCTATGTGGTGAAAACATAATGATTAAATCACCATAATTCATCCACCCTCCTTGCTGCCCCATGATGAAATCATCCTGCCAATCTCTTGTCCCCTTCTCATCCCATGGGAAAGGACATATCATAGAGTGACCAAACTCTCTCAAGAGTAGCCAACGCAACATTGCCTCTTGTTGCCCGGTGTCATAGACTTGTAAGAGGTTTAACAATATCTTGCCTCTCATCCACATCCACTCAACTCCATGTGGATGCCTCCTAGCTTTCTCCATCTTAGAATTCCTCCAATGAGGTCTACCATCCTCCCATATTAGATCTTCCTTCTTGCATTTCATAAGAGGCTGAAATGCAACTCCTTGGAGATCTCCAAGAAAATATCTCTCACCAATGATTATCTTGGACCCATAAGGATCCAAAGGGGATGAAAGAAAAGCCTCCTTTCTGCTACCTCTTGACAGTGCTGTAACCCTCCTCCAGGGTGTTTTGGCTATCTCATGTGTCAACTCCCAGATGAACATGTGGTTCTGCATGAATTTTCTTGGAAAAAAGTTGAATCCAACCTCCAAGAATTCACACTCCAACCTCAAGGGTTGTGTGTAACTCTTCAGTGATACATGAGGTTGAGAGTTCAAATCTCCCTTGAACCCTTCAAGCTTGCACAATGCAGTGCAATCCTGTTGCTTTATCTCAGCAATATCATTTGATCCTGGGACATATGAAAACAAATCTCCAACATTTCCATAATTGTTTTTGAAATGTTGGGACATCTTCTGTGGCTGCAAGAGGTCCTCTCTTTAATGTGTTGGCTAATCCAACTACTAGTGTAGAAGGCTGCTCTCTCAAGGCCATGGCAGCACTGGTACTTGATCCCTCCCATGGTGGTGTGGGTCTATTCTCCTTTGATATCCCTCCATCAAAGGTTATGATCAGCTCTCGAGTAAATTCAGAAAAAGAATTCACTCTTGTGTGGCTCAAGTGACTCCACCACCAAGCATTGGCTTCACCCTCCAGGTGCAGCACTGCAACTTCTGCTGCCTCCTCCTCTACCACTAGATGAAGTAGGAAGAATGCCTAAAGATTCCTTTCCCAAGTTATTGTTGTAGTTGATCCATCAAATTTAGACAATAGGAACCTATTTCCTTTGATCTGTCCTTTGCTGCAGGGTCTTCTATCTTCTCTCAGTTGAATAAACTGAGGAAAATCTAGGGTTTATTTGATGGCCCTAGGTTGGCACTTGTATTTTGCCAAATATCCACTTAGGATTTCATGCTTTAAGTGGTTTCATTTCTCTTCACCTCCTCTATAATAATAGGAAGTGCATGCATCTTCTTTTGCTTCTCGAAACCTTCTAGAGGTCTCACTGCAATTCTCTCCTCTTTGAAACTCTCTTGGAGTTTCAATGCATTTCTCTTCTTCTTTATTCTTAGATATGAAAATGGATGAGAGTAATCTCATCCTCTCAATATTTTTTTTCTCCTCTCCTTCTTATCTTCTGAGTGGATCTGAAATCCACAGGCTGAGCCAAGATGGTAGCTCTAATACCTCTGTAATGTTCCCAATTAAGGAACATCTACACTATTAGGAATAACCTGAGTTATTACCAATGTGGAGCTTCAAAAAACCATGAGCATGGAAATTAAGAGTGGATCATTAGATATAAAATAACATCAACCCAGCAGATGAAAGAACCTCAACAAGATTGAGGTCTATATTCTCCTTCCCGGGTGAGGAAATGCAGCAATACAGGGCATAAAACTGAAAATATGCAAAGAATAAGCTATATAATTGTCCTGTTATGATGAATACACTTGAAATATACATAAGAAAGACATATAAATCATTTTTATCTATAGCAGCAACTTGTACTTCCTTTCATGATTCAGAGAGTGGGGAAAAAGGGTATTTTATGCCCTAAAAAGGTTATTTTCAGAAATTAGCGTAACATTAAGTAGGGGAAATGGATGAATATGATATATTAGGCCATGAGTGACATAATCTCCAAATTTAATCTCAAAATAATTCTTATAGCTATGTTAAACAACTCCTCCTTTCCTGACTAGGCTTGAAAACCTTAATTTCCCATGACTTTGCTAAACATAAATTTCTGAATATAGTGAGAGCATAATTCCCAGGAGGGTTTCTACAGAAAATGATGGAAGAAGTCTAATATGAAGCTTATATTATTTAAATAATAGATAAATTGAGGTTTAACCTCTTTTACATCAATAAAAAGACACCCGACAAGGGTTTCCGACAATACCCATGTACAAAAGGTAAGACTGCAGAAAATAACATAGTATACAGAAAATATGTATTAAAAATGATTGGATATAACATATCAGATCTGAATAATACAGAAATATGGCGAAATTCCTCTCTGAAAATCTCCCGGAGGGAAATAAGCACCTCCTCTTACAAGATGAGCACAAAATCAAAGGGTGCAACACTGCCGCTGCTACCCCTGCATCAAGGACATAGTTTTCTGAAGTAGACTACACTGTGGTTGAATGTGAAGGAATGGCCTCAAGAAAAATACTGAAATTAAGCTCAAATCACTCCCCTTTGATCCCTTAAGCAAGTTGATCTCAAGAGAGGATGGAATTCCCGCACAGGAATTCCTTGCACTAAGCAGTGCGGCAACTTCAGCTAAAAAACTGAAGTATGCAATTGGTATCTAGACCAAAATATTTGAATACATGAATGAAATCCCTTTGATTCGATGCCTTCCTTTTATTTTTGGTGAGACTCCTCACCTCGAACCCCACACAATGTTGAGGTGACTTCTTCATGAAGCTTCCTCTTTCAAAACTACGTTGCCCTAGCTTGCTTCCCTCCTCTTGTGGCTGCGTTGTTGACTGGGTCAACTAATCCACCTCCAATGCCTCTTTTCACACTAGGGATATTCAATCTAGTTTATATATGTGCCTTAGGCTGATCCTTGTTCACATTGAACCGGTTTTCTTAGGTGATCTATTCCTCCTCAAGAATGCATGTTGACTTAGTCAAACTTGACTATGTCCTCATCTATTTTTCCCATGTTCACACTTGTAAGTGTAAAGTTCAGCTCTTGAAGTGATCCCCTTCCTTCTTAAGGTGGAAATTATTCATATTTTTATTTTTCATGGGCTCCCTTACCCATTTATTCCTCTCCTAGGTGAAAGTAGCAAAATCTAATGTTCCAAATTGCTATGTGCAAATTTGGGAACATTACACACAACCAAAAGGCTTTAAAAAAGAGTAGTTTAACTTTATACCTATCTGAGCTTCCTCTAGAATACCACCATCCAAGGAAATTGAAGGCCCTCTATTTATTAGATAAACAACAGTATCTAGAGCATCTGCCCAAAATTGTAAAGGCAATCTTGCATGCAATCTCATGCACCTTGCACGCAGGGAAAATTTTAAGGATGGAAAATTATTCTGAAGTTTAAAAAATTGGCGAATCTCACTAGTACCTAATATGTAAACTATACAATGTTTATTGATGTATTTGTAAAATTATTGAAATTTATAAATATTATGTATATAATATCTATATAAGTTTGGTGATTTTTAACATAAAATAATTTTATATTGTAAAATTTGGGTGAATCATTTTTATAAAAAATGGAAATTGGCGAATCTTTTTTTTGGAAAAAACACGGAAAATTAGCCCACCTGCGAATATTAGCCCCTAAAATTTTCCATGCTTGCACGCTCCATGATTGTTCTGTTCATCCTTTCTAACACACCATTTTCTTGTGGTGTTCTTGGAACTATCTTCTCTTTGTGAATTCCATGCTCTGAATAGTACCTATCAAACTCTTTGCTATATTATTCACCTCCATTGTCTGATCTGAGACACTTCAACTTCTTTCGTGTCTCAATCTCAACCAAAGCTTTCCATTTCTTGAAAGTATCAAATACATCAAATTTATTATGATTACAATAAATCCAAGTTTTTCTAGTTGCATCATAAATAAAAGTAACATAATAATGAGAGCCACCAAGAGATGATACCTGAGCAGGTCCCCATACATCTGTATTCACAAGCTCTAATTTTTCGCTCTTATTTTCTTTCCCAACTCTGAGAAATATGACTCTCTTCTATTTTCCATAAATGCAATTCTCACAGAAATCCAAATCAACATTCTTCAAACCTGGCAACAAATTTCTTTAGTGAAGGATATTCATCCCCTTCTCACTCATGTGTCTGAGCCTATGATGCCATAATGTTGCATTTTCTCCTTTGGAAGTTAAAGAATTTATAGATTTAGAAATACCATTGCATAAATACAATGTACCAACCTTTTCGCCTTTTTCTATTACTAGCGCTCCTTTGGTGACCTTCCAAGTTTTATTTGTGAAAGTTGTCACACAAACTTCACTGCCTAATTGCCCTGTTGAAATCAGATTTTTTTCAGATCTGGAACATTCCTTACCTCCTTTAATAGCCATTGGTTTCCATTCTGTTGTTTTACAAGAACCTTACCCATTCCAACAATTTTACAGGTTTTATCATCAACCAAACAAACTTGTCCAAAATCTCCTTAAACATAGTCATCAAAAAATTTCTTATCGGGTGTGGCATGGAATGAGGCCCCTGAATCTACAACCCAAGAATCAATAAAATTTTTGAAAGAAAGAATCAAAGAATATTGTAACACATCACCTCTCACATTTTGCTTCATGATTGTTTTCTTGCTGTGTGTCTCCTTCTTTTCCCTTCCGAGATCTACAGTCTTTCTTCAGGTGTCCTTTCTTTCCACATTTATAGCACACTATCCCCAATGTGGACTTGGATCTGCCTTTCCTTGATTTATTGCGATATCTAAAGCTCTTTCCCCTTTCCATTCTTCTTCCCCTAGACTTTGCATTCAAATCATTACCCAATGTCTCACTGGAGCTTTTCCATCACATTTACTCGCTAAGAATAGTGCCAACAACATCATCAAACCTTAAAGTACTACATCCAGAGACAAAGTTACTAATGGCCATAACTAAACCATTCCAGCTTTTTGGAAATGAGCACAGAAATAAAAGAGCCCTAACTTCATCATCAAAGTTTACCCCTACAGAACTTAACTAATTGGTAACTTTATTAAAATAATTTAAATGGTCTGCAACAGATCCACCTTCCGACATCTTCATATTAAATAAATGTTTCATAAGAAATACCTTGTTTGAGGCCGAGGGTTTTTCATATAATTTCGCCAACGCCTTAATCAAACCATCTGCTATTGTTTCCTTCAAAATATTGAAGGCTACTAACACCGCGAGGCACAAACGTACTGTTCCGAGTGCATTTCTATCAAGAATATCCCATTCTGCATCTGTCATAGTCATCGAATTATTTGTTTTTCTGCTCAATGGTAGGTACAGATCTTTCTGATAAAGATAATATTCCATTTGCATCTTCCACAGTGGGAAGTTATGGCCGTTAAATTTCTCGACCCTAAACTTACCATCTTCCGCCATTTCTCCCACTCAAACTAGGAACCCTTCTTTCCTGCGAGTTTATCAGCCAAATAAACCTTCGGCTCTAATACCAGTTGTTAGAAAATTATATATAACAGAGCAATGAAACACATAAAATATGCGGAAAAAAGGCGCACAAAACACATAAAACCAGAGAGACATAGATAAACATGGTTCACCTAGTTTGGGCTACATCCACCCCGAACAACCAGTCCTTCCTTTATATTATCCAACAAAATGAATGGACACAACCTACAGGAGATCCGCTGTAATATCCTCTTTTCTTTCTCACAGTCTCCCTATCTTTTTCTTGCTCCGATAATACACATGCAATCCACAACCGCAAAATAATACCCTAATACAAAGCGAGGGGTTGCCTTCTAGGGAAAAAAAACCTAAACTAAACATAATTTCTACCGTCAGATCATCCGCTTAATGAAAAACCTAGATTGACTAGAAATTAATATACTTTTATGAGGCAATTTTACATCTGCTTTTAGCTTCGGGGGTGCTTCCCCCAAAACCCCCCACCACGGGGGGCTCCATAAAGTCCCATCCACCCCCGTGGGACCCCGTAGGAAGCGCTTAATTACGGTCGGCGTTTCCGCCCCATTAAGGTATAGGGGTCCAATGCTGTGATACAAAATAAACAAGATAATCAGGCTCCACACCCAACAACCTGATTTAAATCCCTAAATTCTATGCACACACAGATCTTTCCTTGTTTCTTATCAACCAGGTCTGGATTTGAAACACACTTAGTAAAAAGAATGGGGTATATGAAACCCGGCTTAAGCATCTTCTTAGCCTCGACTTTGATAACTCCTGCTTTCCTAGGGTTTACTGGCCGAAACTTCTATTTTATAGGCTTATAATTCTCGTAAGTATTGATCTCATGTTGGAATATTGATGGATCAATTCCAAGAATTTCCTCATAGCACCAAGTGAACACATCATGGAATTCTTTTAAAATATCAGTATAAACTTCAATCTCTTCAGAGGAACACTAGGCTTTGATGAAAAAATTCTCAATAATATTGGGATCCCTGGAGATGTCCACTAGAATTGTTTCCGAAATGATAGACATGTTACCTTCAGCAAAAATCTGTGTTGGAGCCAAAGGGTTTATAATTGTATGAACACTGCCAGTTGATGAAGGGCTAGAAAAAATTGATTCTAGTTCATGCAAGTCCGGGAGAAAATATGACCGATGATGCAAGTCATCCCATAGTCTTTCTACACTTTTCATTTCTTCTAGGATTGCCTCATGGGATGGTAAAACAGTATCAAGGTAGTCCATAGAAGAAGTAGAGTTAAGATTCCAAGCTAGAGCCACATCTCCATCCAAATCCTCGTGTGAAATAAGAGTTGGATCAGAATCAGTAATGTTCGCTATAAATTGAAAAGAAATTTCAGTTGTAGACATGGGATATGCCACTCCACCCACTTTCCCTTCTTCTAATATGTTCGTAGAAGAGGGTAAGGTCCAAGGAACCGAACAATAATGAATTCCGAGGAACTCTCTTTGAGAAGGGGCCTTGGATGATGAAATGGAATTTATTCAAGTGGTAGGAGATGAAAGATCAAAAGTACCCATCAATGAGGAATGCATTCCAACTCCTAAATTATCCACAGGCTACTTGGAATTATTCGCCAAGGGAATGGTAGAATCAGAGGATCCATTAGATTCTTTCAGAGAATAATCCATATGATTAATAGTATAATTATCCCTTCATGGGGAAAGAATAGGATGTGAAATAAGGATGATACAATGGAATCCATTTCATAAATCCAATTTCGTCCCAATATAATATTATAGTCCAGATTAGCATTGACTATTTCCACATTGATATTGACCACCTTGCCCCCAACACAGATGGGAAATGTTGGAATAATGCCATGTGGCCTATGAGAATGACCATCAAATGCAGTCAAGAGAGTAAGTGAAGGGAAAACTTGAGGAGACCGGATAGCTTTCCAACATGCAATGGACATGACACATTTGGAAGCTCCATCATCAACTATAGTTCAAAAAATATTCATATTTCAATATGTAGATTTAATATGGAAAGCCACATGATGAGGGAGTTGTTTCTTAATATTTGACATGTCAAATGTAGTAATAAGAGGGTTTTTTCATATCTATTGCCTCGATCACAGTGAGAAGCACACTCCTTTATGTTGGGCACAATTGGAGTACCTTTAACATAGACATCGCACAAGGAATTTGAGCTAGATCTTCAATAATGGAGTAGTTCTAGGAAGCCTTGGCATTAGGATTAATCATCGAACGTTTTGCAGAGCCTTTCAGCATCCGAGGTATAGGCTCGACTACGAGCCTCTCAATATGGAGCGGCTCTAGAACATCAGGGAAAACCTTAGCCTTAGAGGATTCTGGTTCACCATAATCATGTGACCTTGTTGCAACATCAACATGAGAACTCATCATGTATACATTCAATGGATTTTCCCCTTCCTGGTTTCCCCCTGTGGGGGTTCCAGTATTAGCATTCGTGCCACCAAGCATTTGTTGCCCTGGGGAAAAGGGTTAGTCAGAACAGTCAGGGAGCTAGAATAACCCCGTTGAGTCAACAAGCATTGAGCATCCTAAATATTAGTGCAAAGATGAGTTAAATGGTCTCCAGTGCACAATTTTCAAATAAAATTAACTTTTTATTTTTACTCTTTTTTACCCTCCCCAGTATTATTACTGGGTTTGTTTGCATTACCCTTCCCATCCTTATCTTTCTTCTTATTATGTCCCTTTTCCTTCCCATCAGATTGTTGATTTTATTTAGGGTTTGAAGATTGGACAACATTAATAGCTAATGGTTGAGAAGGCATAAACACTCACGACGATGCCTGAATCGAAGAAGAAGTTTTTCCAAAATTCATAACTCTTATTTTATTATTTTAACTACTATTTTTCCTTAGGATGCCACTTTTATGATCAAATTTCTGCTAATGGTAACCTTAGGGGTCTTTTGATATACCAAAGGTACGTGAAATTGTAGTGTTTGTATAGGTGTTGTTTGATGCACTACTGCTCAAAGAGGTATGAACAAGGGTTACAAGGGAGTCCAACATCATTACTACCTCTTGTAGTTCCTGCAAATATGCATTAGGGAAATTTTGAGGTCTAAAATGGGTGTCCTAAGAGAAATGTACAATCAAAATAAAATTTATAAGAACCAATAGAATTGAAGATGATCATGTCAACCATGGAGGATGATTCACCATTTTTAGAATAAAAAAGTAAAAATATAAAAAAATAAAAAAATAATAAAACTGCTTTCTCAACTCGTATTTTCAACTTATCTCCTTAAGTTTTTACTCAAATTTTAAGTGGGAGTGCTCATTGGACGTATAATTTAATTCATCCTCCAAGGAGTACCCATCTTGCATACTTTCGATGGACCCTACCACACGAAAAAAGAAAAATACATGAGAAAACATTATTGCAATCATGTTTTTCATAAATTTCTAATTCTTTGTGTAGCAGGGTGCATCAAAAGTATGCAACATGGGCACTCCTTAGATGAGGAATCAAATTCTGCATCCAACGAGCGTTGTCATTTGAAATTTGAGTAAACCCATAGGGAGATAAAATGAAAATATGAGTTGAAAAAATAGTTTTTTCTTTTTTCCCTCTAAAATTTGATGATGTAATTTAATCTTATTTTATTATTTCCACTATTATTTTAAAATTTCCTTAGGAGGCCCATTTTTGACCTCAAAATTCCCCTAATTCTTCCCCAATTGTAGGTTGATGCACGTAATGACAGATCTTTGTAGTTTAAAGATGTTGGAATACGTCTCTAGTCTAGTTTTTTTTTTCTAAAATATGTGGTGCGGCTAGCCCAAGAATCTGCTATGATACATAGTGTAGTATTCTTGACCTATAGAAAATATCATAAGTGTGAAATATGACAAAGATACCATAGAAAATAACACAATGGGATGATAACAATGGAAATATTTTATTAACATTTGTAGCAATATTTTTCACTTACCTCTTTGAGGAGGCAACCTCCAATAGAGTAGAGCTCAATTACACAACACAAGACAAGGCTTCCCTTACTATATTCAACAATATATAGTTTCCTGAGACCAAAAACCCTACCTACTCATGGTCCCTTGCATAATGCAGGTTAACCACTTTATTTATTAGCTATGGCCCATTATAATTAATTGTGGTCCCTTTTCTATAATGCAGGTCAACCACTTACCATGATTACGAGCTTTATTTATTAAAATAACTAATCATGATTCTTATGGGGTTCCTTGGGCCTATTACATTAATAAAGGGGTTAGGGTTGGATCCTAACAACTAGACACTCTCTCCCGATCTTCTCCTTCGAACAAAAACCCATGAAGGATTTATCCATATACTCGCCTCCAGTGTCCATTAAAAGCACCTTGATACTTTCATCTGACATGTTCTCCACAAGAGCGTTGAACTCCTGTAAGCGAATAAAGAGGTCATCCTTCGTCTTTAGAAAATAGATCCAATTTTCCTATAGAAATAATCTATGAAGGTCATGAAATATTTATATCCTCTAAGAGATCTTATGGACGTCGGGCCACAAATATCTGAGTGTACTAACTGAAGCACAACATTGGTTCTATTATAGATCCTTGGGAATGTTTCCTTTATGAAATTCCCAACTATGTACCCCATGAACATATCATCATGTTTTGTGCTCAAGTAAGGAACCCCTGTTACAGTATCCCTAAGTAACCCAAGTGCTCCATGATGCAAATGTCCCATCCTCCTATGCCATAAATCTCCCAAGTCTATGCCACTGTTACTAATACTGATGAGTTCCTTTGGAGAATTGAATTGCAACTTGTACAACTAGTTGCATCAAACTAAAATATAGTTGAACTTCTTCCAACTCAGGTGACTGATATACACCTTTTCCCACATGAATTAAACATCATACCCTTTATCCTGTAGTGCAAAAACTGAAAGTGATTTCATGCCTCAACCTGACACGTGAAACACATTTTCAACATTATTTCTCTTTCATGGCTCCCTCTAAATGTTGATGGAACCTCTCGCAATAGGAGGTAACTTCGTCTTGTTTCCCATATTATTGGGTCCTTTGTTTTTTCAGAAAAATAAAGTAAAAAATAGTTGCAAAAGGCAAATGGAAATTTTTTTTGGATGCAGATCACCCGAAGTATAAATGCAACATAGAAGCAAAATATTAGGACTTGTGCAGATGAAAATCATAGAAGCGTGCCTGCAGAAGTAGGAAAATGGGATCAATTTTGAAGGAATTCCTAGGGAAAAGGGAAACAAATCCAATATTTTGTCAAAGTGGACTGAATCAATATAAGGATCAAGAAACTACCAAATAAGACCATATCAAACAAGTGTGCCTATAAAGAAAATCTTAAGGGAGTGAATTAAAGAGTTTTTTTTTCATATAGATTGGGTCTCTATGATAGTATGAGTCGAGTTGCTCTAGTCTTTGTGTTTGTGCAAAATATCTAGTATCTTTGCCATGACATTTGATGTAATGTTTTGTTAAGAGAGTCCCGCAGATATGTATGATTCATACTATAATGGATGGCACTACTAATAAAATGGAGTTTGGGAAATCTTGTGTTGATGCTATAGTTATGCGTCGAATGTAAGAGCCCCTTTCAATTTTCATCTTATTTATGCAAGTAATGTTTAGGTTCCTTCTGAAATGAATGCATGTTTTAACTATAATATATTTTTGTAGATGCTAATTCTTAATTCTATGGATGATACTTGGATATAAATATATATACCTTAATTTTTATTTGGTTGTGTCTCGCCTCGGGTGAGAAACTCCTTTGGAAAATGGAGTGAAATTCCGTCTAAAATCTAGACTACGACAATATCTTTTGTTGGCAACTTAGGCTGCACCTGGGCCATTAACCTTCTGAAATTTTCTTCCAACACATATGTATCTAGAAGTCCATCTCCTCTTCCTTGTAACTAGAGAAAAAATCTCTAATCTTCGTCATATGTGGTGATGCTCCATTTTCTATGTATCAGACACCTATGGACATGGAGTTAGAGAGGAAAGATGCAAGAGCGAATTCATCTTCCAACTGAGAAAAAAAATCCTCAATGTCCGTTGAATTTGTTTTCTTCTTACCCTTCGTATCCTTATTTCCATTCAGAAATTGGATGTCCTAGTTTCCATGTTGACCATAACTAAAAAACTTGACCTTTGATAGGTCTTATTCTTCTTCTTTCGTTTTGAGCCGGACACCTTACTGGATTATTTCTTCACATTTTCCTTTCTTTCTAGAGTGAAATTTTCCTATTCCTTTTCTAGCTTGGGTTCCTTACTACTGCTACTAGACTGGTTGACCAAAATGAGCCTAAGCACCTCCTCAGTGAAGTCACTCAATAGGCGATCCCATCTCGAAAGTGTGCCTCACCCATAAATCACTTGTACGAACATAATTTTTTCATTAGAAAACCAATTTACTATTATGTGTACTAAATTGTCAACACTTGGCTCATCTCCTAATATAACTAACTCATCTCTGGAAAGTCAAACTTTGGTGAGGTAGGAAGTCACATCTTCACCTTTATGTTGTTTTATAGTTCTAAACCTCTCTTTAGGAATCATATTCCTATTCTCTAAAGGTTTCTATTAAAATTTTATTATTGCATCCCACATCTGCTTCACTATTTCCATCTTAGCAATATGCAGAACAATATGGTCCATGACTCTGTCAAGTACAATCCTCTTCACTTTGGAATTTTCATTATTTTTGGTTGATAGTTGTGGATCTGAAGGTACAACAATTACATTTTTTGCACTCATTTAGTCCATACTAATCCAATAAGAATGATATTATGGCCTTCCACATGACAAAGTTGGAGGCTCCATATAATCTATTTTTATCCCTTAATCATGTTGTGCCATCTCTGGAAATCTGTGCGACTCAAACAAACTGGAGAAATATGAATAAACCGAACTGGGTTAAAATCCTCAATTTTCTCTTCATGTGCCCTGCATTGATTTACTCTTGCAAACCCTCTATGCCTAGATTAACTTTGACACCATGTGAAATTCCTTAATTGTAGTAACTAGAAAATTAATCTTCTAACTTATTTAGTTTACTTGACTTTGGAAATTATTAAAACAAATAATGGGGTGAAAATGTGAAGTTGGGTTACACTTTTGTGAGAATCGGGAGCATAAATTTTTTTCCTCAATAGCTCGGCCATTTAGATTGATGGCGTACTGATGGCATGGGCAAATAGATTTTTGGCCAAATATGGGAAAACCAGCAACAAAAGTTCGGCCGAAATTTTAGTTCGGGCGGACTATTAGTTCGGTCGAACTTTTAAAATAGTTAGTCGAACTCATATTTTATAAATATATCACCCGTGAACTATTTTCGGTTTGACATATTTTTCGCGCGTTACTGTGTTCATTTATATTTTTTGTGCGTTATTGTGTTCATTTATCTTTTTTGCGTGTTACTGTGTTTATTTATCTTTTTCGCACATTACTATGTTCATTTTCTGTGGCGTTGATGCTGCTCTGTTGCACTGTTGAATTGCTGCTCTGTTTCTACTCTGAGGTGTGCCGTGATGACATTAAGCAAATTTCTAGGTAAGTAATCATCTAGTTTATAAAGCATAGCTTTCCCTCTGCAATGTTTTTAAAGCATATGTTTATTCAAAGAGAATGTCAATGTGTATCTTGAATATCTAGCCTAGTTATGTAATTGGTATGATATATGTTTTTTTTTATAGTGAAACAATACACCTATTAAAATAATGTTCACATATTTCATAACAGTACAAGTGATATAAGGAATATATGTGTATTGATGTCTATGTTCCCTATACTACAGATTATTGGTTAATATTGGCATAAAATGATTACTAGATTACGGTGTGGCAATCAATCAAATAAGAAATATTATAATAAAAGTAATCAGATCGATGCTCTATTTTGAAATCAGTCCTCATCAATGTCTTGGTCTCCTAAACATTGTTGAATACCTTCATATAATATCCATAAATTCTCTGTTTTGAAATCACTCCTCATCAATGTCTTGGTCTCCTGAACATTGTTGATGTGTATTGAGGTCTATGTTCCCTATACTACGGATTACTGTTTACTCTTGGCATAAAATTATTACTAGATTACACTGTGGCAATCAATAAAATAAGAAATATTATAATAAAATAAATCAGATCGATGCTCTGTTTTGAAATCATGTATATATATCTCCTCTTCTTGCTGTGTGTATCTAATCTTAAAGGTAAGTCAAGGGTACTCACTAGCGACTTAGGTAAGCGTAGCGATAATCCAACAAGTCGTCTATCAAATAATGAATGGTAGTAAATCCAATTAATAGATATTCATTCCCATGGGCTTAGTCATATGTAGGTGTAATTAAATAGTCTTCAATAGTCTTCGCATGCAGTAAGAATATATAGTTCTGTGTGTGGTCTAGCAAGAAGAACCCGGGTATAGAGTGCTCTTCTTTGTATAGGTTTTAAATAATTTTATATTCTGTGTATCTTGAATATCTAGCCTAGTTATGTAATTGGTATGATATATGTTTTTTTTCTTATAGTGAAACACTACACCATTATATATTACCAACTGAACTCTTGTAGTTTTTCATTGATATTTTCAGTCAAAAAATTAGAACACTTCAGTTAAGAAGAGAAAAAGAAGTTCGGATCTAAGTTGGACCTGTAGCTAGTTCTATGAAATTTCAAACCTGTAGTTAGTTCTATGAAATTTCGGACCTATAGCTAGTTCTATGAAATTTTGGGCCTGCAACCAGTAACAGAACTTAGATATGCACCAGACCTTAGTTTTGTGGCTTATTTTGTGGAATCTTGTTTATGTAACCAGGATCATATTTATTTTTTAGACTTGTTGAGGATGAATAGTTCTGTGGAATTTTGGGTCTGCAACTAGTACTATACCTTGGACCTGTAGCTAGTTCTATGAAATTTCGGGCCTGCAACTAGTAACAGAACTTAGATATGCACCAGACCTCAGTTTTGTGGCTTGTTCTGTGGAATCTTGTTTCAGTAACTAGGATCATATTTCAGACCATGAGGCAGATTTTTTAGTACACTCAACTCTCCTTAATCTTTCTCTTCAACCCACTTTCTAGGCATACCTTGAGCATACATTAAGGCTCTCAAAAATATTATTTGGATGCAATTATTGGAATTTACAAGTAAACTTTGATCAGTCCCTGAAGTGCATTTAAGAGTCCTTTTTGAAAGCAAGCTTGGAAAAATCTCATTCATTATTTTTCGGACCCGTTGAGGATGAATAGTTCTGTGGAATTTTGGGTCTGCAACTAGTACTATACCTTGGACTTGTTGCTAGTTCTATGAAATTTCAAGCCTGCAACTAGTAACAAAACTTAGATATGCACCAGACCTTAGTTTTTTGGCTTGTTTTGTGGAATATTGTTTCTATAACCAGGATCATATTTTAGACCGTGAGGAAGATTTTTTAGTACACTCAACTCTCCTTAATCTTTCTCTTCAACCCACTTTCTAGGCATACCTTGAGCATACATTAAGGCTCTCAAAAATATTATTTGGATGCAATTATTGGAGTTTACAAGTAAACTTTTATCAGTCCCTGAAGTGTATTGAAGAGTCCTTTTTTAAAGCGGGCTTGGAACAATCTCATTCATTATTTTTCGGACTTGTTGAGGATGAATAGTTCTGTGGAATTTTGGGTCTGCAACTAGTACTATACCTTAGACCTGTAGCTAGTTCTATGAAATTTCGGGCTTGCACCCAGTAACAGAACTTAGATATGCACCAGACCTCAGTTTTGTGGCTTGTTCTGTGGAATCTTGTTTCTGTAACCAGGATCATATTTCAAACCATGATGCATATTTTTTAGTACACTCAACTCTCCTTAATCTTTCTCTTCAACCCACTTTCTAGGCATACCTTGAGCATACATTAAGGCTCTCAAAAATATTATTTGGATGCAATTATTGGAGTTTACAAGTAAACTTTGACCAATGCCTGAAGTGTATTGAAGAGTCCTTTTTGAAAGCAGGCTTGGAACAATCTCATTCATTATTTTTCAGACCTATTGAGGATGAATAGTTCAGTGGAATTTTGGGTCTGCGACTAGTACTATACCTTGGACCCGTTGCTGGTTCTATGAAATTTTGGGCCTGAAACTAGTAATAGAACTTAGATGTGCACTAGACCTCATTTTGTGGCTTGTTCTATGGAATCTTGTTTCTGTAACTAGGATCATATTTCAGACCATGAGGCAGATTTTTTAGTACACTCAACTCTCCTTAATATTTCTCTTCAACCCACTTTCTAAGCATACCTTGAGCATACATTAAGGCTCTCAAAAATATTATTTGGATGCAATTATTGGAGTTTACAAGTAAACTAAATGATCAGTCCCTGAAGTGTATTGAAGAGTCCTTTTTGAAAGCAGGCTTGGAACAATCCTTTGAATATTTTTGAAAGGAACTGTGGAAAACAACCTTGAAATGTGAAGTTGATAGACACTAAGAACAATATCATTTGGAGTAGTTGAATTACTATTGAAGGGAATATTGTTGAGCCCTAGTACAATCATCATTGGAGAAGAAAAGTAGCATTCCTTGTGTGCACAATCATGATTAAAGATCTAGAATACATATTTGAATACCTAATGGAACAACCTATTGAAGAAAGTTTTGGCTTGTCTTGAAACATCACCAAAGCATTATTGAAGGATCTTTGAAGTTTTCACCCTTGAATAGATGTCCCCCTCATCTTCATTCTCTTTTATAATGCCCTGAACTATACTATTGAATTGTGTAACATATATTAAGGAATTTTTTTATATCAAATATTTTATTTTGACATTTCTTATATACATAGGTTTGCACTTACCTAAATTTCTGAATGCAAATATAATTTTGTGTATACATTTTTTTTAGGTTTGCACTTCCCTGAATTTCTGAATGAAAATATAATTCTTTGTTTTCATTTTTTTTAAATTTTTTCTCTACATTTTGTCCCTTTTCCCCCATAAGTTCTCAATGTTCCTGTACTTCTATTTTTTATTTCTGCAAACATAAAACATAATTCTGTTTATCCATTTTTTTTTGTTTATTGTTTATGTGCTAGGAAAGTTCATCAATTTTATAGATGTGTTATTGGAATGTTCAAATGATTTCGGTGCTATTAATATAATTTCTCTGTTTACTTCACTCTATTTCCATATTGCATATCATTGTTCTTAACCTCTTATTTTTCTTATTTTAAAACAACAAAACACAACCCATATATTTCAATAAAATAAATGGAATGGAATCTATATTTGATTAACCTTATTTTCCATGTGTTTTCCAAAAAACAAAAATTGTTAATTTCCATTTTTTCTAAAATTAGTAGCTTAAATAGTATAAATTATTTTTACCTTAAAATTTGCCAAAATTTTAAATAGAGACTATACAAAATTATTAGTTTCCAAACTTTAAAATAAATTTCCAACCTTAAAATTTTCCTTGCTCTCATAGAATTTTGAACTTCCATAGGATTTTAGTCTGTCGGTTGAGTGTTAACTTCTACAAGTTCTAAAGGCAGAGCCTGTAAAGGGCCAAGTAGCCTCTGGATCTCATCTTTTCTGACATATCCAGTAAATTCCCCTATAGTCAATCTCTGTAACAGATCTAAATATAGGTTCTTCATTTTAATAGATCCATAAAACACAACCACTTTAAGGCAAATTGTGTACATGTGTCATTTCTCCCATAAATTCTTAGGCATAGTTTTCAAAGCATGTACATGTCATGTTGGCTTTCTCCCATTAACTTTAAAGCATGATTTTTGTAAGTGCATAAAATAATTTTGAAAACCATGTAAATGTCATTTCTCTCAAGCTTTAAGGCCTAAAAATTGAACCTAAAGTGGCTGAACTCTCATAGAATTTTGAACTTCCACATTTTGAACTTCCATAGGATTTTAGTTTTTTTGTTGAGAGTTAACTTATACAAATTCTAAAGGCAGAGTCTGTAAAGGGCCAGGTAGCCTTTGGATCTCATCTTTTATCAAAGGTGACATATCTAGTAAATGCCCCTACAGTCAATCTCTATAACGGATCTAAATAGAAGTTCTTCAATTTAATATCCATTAACCTTAACCACTTTAAGGAAAACTATGTATACATGTCTCATTTCTCCCATAAATTCTTAGGCAAAGTTTTCAAAGCATACATGTCATGTTGGCTTTCTCCCATTAACTTTAAAGCACGTTTTTTGTAAGTGCATAAAATAATTTTGCAAACCATGTGAAGCAAATATATCCATAGTGATCCATTGATATTTGTTCACAGACAACTATTCCATTTTGGAATTTTATATCTCAAAACTATGCTCATTGAATTTATGCATCTATATTTTTAAACTACTTGAAACTATTTTCTTACACCATAGGATTCATTTCGATATATCTCCCATTTAAATGGGGTGTATCACATTTCGATAAAAGCACATTAGCCATAAAAGTTTCCCATTGAAACAAAAAGTAATTTGATACAAAACATAGGCTTTAACCTTATATAGTTAATGTTTCAAATAGATTTTTAATGAAATGAAAAATATTCAATGTAAAACACATGCACATTAACATATAATTGTGATACTTTCCCTTCTTTCCAACTTAGTGGACATCATTCTAGAAAAATTCCTTTTAATGAAGCAGATATATCCATAGTGGCATTGATATTTGTTCACAAACAACTCTTCCATTTTGGACTTTTATATCTCAAAACTATGCTCATTGAATTTATGCATCTATATTTTATCACACCATAGGAATCATTTTGATATGTCTCCCATTTTAATGGGGTGTATCACATTTCGAGAAAAACACATTAGCCATAAAATTTTCCCATTGAAACCAAAAGTAATTTGATACAAAACATAGGTTTTAACCTTAATATATAGTTAATGTTTCAAATAGATTTTTAATTAAATGAAAAATATTCAATGTAAAACACATGCACATTAACATATAATTGTGATACTTTCCCTTCTTTCCAACTTAGTGGACATCATTCTAGAAAAATCCCTTTTAATGAAGCAGATATAGATCCATAGTGGCATTGATATTTGTTCACAAACAAATCTTCCATTTTGGACTTTTATATCTCAAAACTATGCTCATTGAATTTATACAGATCTATATTTTATTACACCATAGGAATAATTTCGATATGTCTCCCATTTTAATGTGGTGTATCACATTTTGAGAAAAAACACATTAGCCATAAAAGTTTCCCATTGAAACCAAAAGTAATTTGATACAAAACATAGGTTTTAACCTTAATATATAGTTAATGTTTCAAATAGATTTTTAATGAAATGAAAAATATTCAATGTAAAACACATGCACATTAACATATAATTGTGATACTTTCCCTTCTTTCCAACTTAGTGGACATAATTCTACAAAAATCCCTTTTAATGAAGCAGATATATATCCATAGCGGCATTGATATTTGTTCACAAAAAAATCTTCCATTTTGGACTTTTATATCTCAAAACTATGCTCATTGAATTTATGCATCTATATTTTATTACAACATAGGAATCATTTTGATATATCTCCCATTTTAATGGGGTGTATCACATTTCAAGAAAAACACATTAGCCATAAAAGTTTCCCATTGAAACGAAAAGTGATTTGTTACAAAACATTTAGATTTTAACCTTATATAGGAAATTGTTTCAAATATATTTTTAACTTAAAATGAAAAATATTCAATGTAAAACAAATGCATTAATATACACCCTTATGTCTACGTAAAGTAGTGTGAGTGATTCCATGGGTCCTCTACACCCTTCATAGAGTATAATTGGAACAGGTAGTGTTAACTTCTACAAGTTCTATAGGCAGAGTCTGTAAAGGGCTAGGTAGCCTCTGGATCTTATCTTTTATGAAGGGTGACATATCTAGTAAATTCCCTTACAGTCAATCTCTGGAATAGATCTAAATAGAATTTCTTCATTTATTTAATTGGGACATGTAGTGTTAATTTTTGCAAGTTCTATAGGCAGAGTTTGTAAAGGGCCAGGTAGCCTTTGGATCTCATCTTTTATGAAAGGTGACATATCTAGTAAATTCCCCTAGAGTCAATCTCTACAATAGATCTAAATAGAAGTTCTTCATTTATCTCATGATCTTGTGTCATTTCACCCATGCATTTGAAATAAATGTCAATTTAATATAAATTTTGATTGATTTTATTTATTTATTTATTATTTTTTTTTTCAGGGATAAGAAAACCATTAAATACAGTTGAAAAATGGAAATTATGCATAGAAGTTTCTTGCTATCCCAATCCAGGGAAAGCAGTGATTACATATGTGCTTTCTAATATTGTGACTAGCAAAGTCGTCCAAAGGAAAATGAATATACCGGGAAAAACAACAAACAATGAGGCATATTATATTGAATTGATAGAAGGCTTGGGAACAACCATGGAGTATGGATCAAATGGAATTGTAGTTTTCACCAACTCTGAACTTGTGTGCACTCAGATGAATGGCATGTACCAAGTTAATAATGATAGGCTAAAATAACTGCATGGAATATCAAACAACATTGTTATCCAATTTCAATTTTTTAGTATAAGACATTGTTCAAATGTGAATAAGATGTCTGTTGATCAAGTGCATGGGGTAATGCCAATTCACGATTCACGTATCAAAGATGAATTAGTATATGAATTAGAATTATAGGGGGCAATGCCAATGCAAGATTCATCTCTCAAAGACGAATTAGTTTTGAGATGCTATTCTTCAAAAATTCAAGATTCATCTCTCAAAGATGAATTAGTTTTGAGACACTCTTCTTCAAAAATTCAAGATTCATCTCTCAAAGATGAATTATTGTTGAGACTCTCTCCTTCAAAATTTATTGATGGACATTGTAATATATCTTGGATATGCGTGTGTTTTGTACTTATAAATGCGTCTTTTTTGATGACGATGTTATTTTTTCAATTATATACCAAGTGTGCTCCCACCACACCATGTAAAGCACAAATTAGTGAACTTCACATTTGCAACAAGTGGTGAACTTCACATCTTTATAAAATTAAAATGCGAGGACTTCAACAATTTTTTGTTTAAATGGAGTTTCACTTCTTTTTTAATGACAATGTGTTTTTTTCAATTTTATACCAAGTGTGCTCCCACCATGTAAAGCACAATTTGGTGAAATTATCATTTTTATAATTTTATTTTGTTTAAATTGAGTTTCACACATCAATTAGTGCTTTGAAAGTTGTCTTTTACATAATTTTTGTACAGTAAATTACATTAATTTTCTGAAATTTATTTTGAATTTATTTTAAATTCTAGTCATTTAAAAAAATAATTGTAAATGTCCACCATAGATATATATATCATGGAGGATGAACGATGAAGATCAACAGAAGCCCATATCTCTAAGACAGGGGGATTGGGGATCGAGGGATGTTCATGGTATTTAAATATAATCTTAAATCTCCATACATGTGTGTACATATGGAATTGATTTTTTATCGACTTTGTGAGTTAAAAATTAGTTTTTAATAAGTTTATTTTTTTATTTTTTAGGAGATAAGAGGAGAAGGGTCTCTACTCCATCCATGGAGCATGCCCATGGTTCACCCAGTCGTGGTATGGTTCACACAATTTAATCAATGAATATGCACGTGTATTTATATGTATGAATATATTTTTCAATTGATTATAAATTCATATTTTTTTATGAAGCTTCTCTCTCGTCTCGAGAGGTTGGTGGTGGTTCAAATCCCCTTAGAGGGCCATCAATAAGTGCTAGCAGGTTGTGTGAAGGTGGTGATATTTATTCCCCCAGAGGCCAATCAATGGATGGTGGTGTTGGTTCTCAGCAGGGTCATTCTAGTTCTCAACAGTTTCAGGGTGGGGGAGATGCTAGCCAACCACATCAAGGTTTCCATCAATTTGAATATTTTTTTTATTCAATTTGTACAAATTTGTTTACATGTGTTTTTTCTAATATACAAAATTTTATATATTGATGTAGAGGCTGAAAATTCTCCAAATGTTGGTCGAAATAGATGAAGGGAAGATCGCTTCATTCAAGAAGAAGTTTTTCCACCCACCACGACATATCTCGTTGACATTTCTGATATACCATGGAAAAGAAACATGTAGCAATGCACCTTAGAAAGGTGTCAACAACTTCATGCAAAATTACAGAGAGATCTCATGTTTTTGACTCTACCTGCTGAGAGTCGACAAAGATTGGAAATAGTTACACATTCTTTAGGCAAACTAGTGGATGTGTACCAAAAGCTTGGGCCAACCACAGCTACTTTTGTGGATGTCATGAGAAAAAGAAAGGAAACAGTGATCAGACTCGATAAATGGGAGGATATTAAAGAAAGAGTGACAACATCAATGGCAAAGTCTATGTTTAATTTTAAAGAAGGGCCGAAAAGAAAGATGTTGAAGGTGCAATATTTCAAGCACCCTGATATAGCTCACTATTTGTATGATAGACATCTTGTGGCTTATGGAATACTCCCATGGAATGATGAGGTTCCATTTTATTTTGTAAAATTATTTTATGCAGAATTATTTTTGGAAATGAAACCCAATTACGATGACCTTCCCTCTGAATTTTTTGGTCCTAGGAAAGGTCAATTGTCTGACTGTAGGGGCACTAGGCATGATGCTGAGTTGCCTCGTCCCGAGACACCACTGGTTACTTGACCTGTTCATGTCGAAACTTTGCGGTCAGAGATGGAAGACACTTCTCAAATTAGTCGAGAAGCAAGGGATTCCATCATCGACAATGTTCACAGTGGATTGGATGGAGTCGATGTTTGTCTAAATCGAAAAAGAGCATGTGAGAATGCGCGTGCCAATTTTGTGTATTGTACAGATGAAAAAATTGACAACATGAGTGTTGAAGATCTGAAAACATATGCAAATAATTGTAGCAATGGTTGGCATGACCTAATAGTTCATGAGGAAGAGGGCATGGGAACGGTATGTGTTAATGGTTAGGATTCAATTATTTTAACACATAAAATGTGCAATTTGTAATACACACACACACACACACACACACACACATATATATATTTGTACGTACATTAATCTAACACCAATTTGTATTATTATATGTTAACACTATTTCCAATTGTCACGCTTGATGAATGCAGAAAATGTTAATATCACGTTCAGAGCCTTAGGTTCAAACAATCAAGATGGGTCTCACCATCAAGATATGTTGGCAAATGTTGGTGTCTTTTAAACTTGAAATTTTTAAAATAAATAATTGTGTACACATGTACATTTTCATGTATATATAATCAAATGTTTTAACAGATTCTAATTCCGTCCGATGTTTTTGTGATGGTGGTACATTCTTCTTCCTTAGGAGATGTACCTTCTAATTCCTTAGGAGATGTGCCATGTTCACAATAATTATGGACAATTTTTAACTTTTAAAATTTATATGTTTTTAAGGTATTGTAATGTTCCTAAATTAGCTTCAGCTAATTTGGAACATTAATTTTTCCTTATTCATTTTGTATTTCATGATCAATGAATAAATTGTAAGGGAGAATGTCTAATACCCTTGCAAATCAAGAATAAATCAGTGCCTATATGAAAAGAGGCATAATTAGACCATTGAAATAAAATCTTGCAGGTGTGAAAGGGCTAAGACCACCAAAGGAGATCCTATTTGACCAAGTCAACAACGCTGTTTAGGTTCAATGAACCTCCTTGATGGACTGCATAGTTCTAGAATGGGTTTCCAAGTGTGAAAGAAACCAAAAGAGGAAAGTGGTTTAGTGTTTTCCAAGAGACCCAAATGTTATAAAATGAGGATGAAGGCTCATGAGGAGGTTGTTGATAATATTTCATTTTATGAGCTTGCTAAGGCAATTCCATTTCTCTTTGTTGTTTAGCAAGAGAAAGAGAGGATTTCTTGTTTAGGAATCCTCTATCCTTCTTTGAGTAGCTCTTGGAGGGAAGTGAGATAGATTGAACCACTATCAGGTTGGAGGCCAAGCTATGTTTGTATTGACAACACTGGCTCAATGAGGGTTTTGCTGCTGCTGCAAGTGTAGTAAGTGGACTTCTAGATCAGCAAGGATCTAGTTGTTTTTGGAGTCTCCTCTCAGGGAGGGTGTCTTGTGACCACCCGGAAGAGGGTCTCTATTGTATTTTGATATCAGATCTTTATATTACATCTGTTGTACTTGTATGCTTAAGCTACTACGTAGTCTCCTTGGATAACTACGTTATTTCTCATGTACTACTTCTCTTGTTTCTAGATCTATCATTGTACTTGCTTTCTGATGATTGAGGTTTGCCTCTCATCTTGAGATTTATGAAGTAGCTTGCTGATATCTCATGTTCATATCTGAAGTATATTATGAATAAATTCATCTTCAGAAATTACTGAAGCTTTCTACAGTTCATGTATAAAAAGTTAGATCTACACTTTCTAGTGCATTATTTTGTAAAAAGCCTAAGGGGATCTTGATTAGAAGGTTGAGTAGTTTCCAGATCTGATATGGATCTGATTTTTCAGCCATGAATTTGCTGTAGATATGTAATCTAATGTTACATTGCTTAAGCACACTTATAGGGACGTTATCTATCCATTTCTTCACTTTCTACATACATTGCAGCTCCTATTCTTGAAGATTGCTTGCTTGTTTCCTCATGTAATTCACTGTATTTCTTGAGAAGCTCCATTAAAAGTATGATTTTATATTGTTATACTGTAATTCATGTATGATTTCTGATTTCCAGTGACTCTCTGCTGAAACTGCGCAATTCTGAAGTGGGTTCTTCTTCATTCAATCAACTCTTCTCTTTAGCTAATTTTTAACTAGTCAACTTTGTGGGAGATCTGTATAAGGCCCTTAAACTCATTTTTTTTTTTCTAGAAATTCAGCATGAGGTCCCAAAAAGCCTATAATAAGGGAACCCAGCCCTGGGCATCATTATTCTTGCACCATTTTTCTTATACAACGTTACCATTGAGCCTCTTGCAGTTTTTCCCAGAAGTGGAATTTCCCTCTTCTTAGTTGTTTGGTTTTTGCTTATATTTGGATCCATTATTTAGATCTGTATATCTAAGGTTCCCAAGGGCAGAAAAATCCAAGAGAAGTGTGTCATTTCCACACTTTCTATGTTTCATCAAACTTCTATAGACAGAGTCTGGAACAGACCAGGAAGCCTCTGGTTTTCACCCTCTCCTTAGAGGTGATATAACCAGTAAATGCCCTACTAGTCTATCTCTGGTTTAGAAGTTTCTGGTATGTTTCCCATACTACTGTGATCCCATAGTGGAATATCTCAAAATATTCTCTACTATGCCTATTTTCCCCATTTGGAACATTACAGTTATCTATATTCCACCTCAAAAAGTTCCATTAAAAAATGAGATATATATCTATATCTTGAGTTGTTTTAAATTTTTTGAATTTTAGGTTTGTAGAGATTTTATTTTGGAGCCTCTTAGGAGATGTGCCAGATGTGCCAAGTCCACCTGCAGAAGTATTAAATTTTTAACTTTTAAATATATATGTTTTTAATTTATAATTTATAAATTGAAGTTTAAAAGTTTTATTATAAACTGAAATCTTGATCTTTAGTTATTTTAAATGTACTTAAATTAAATTTTTTAATTTTAGGTTTCTATAGAGGATTTCTTTTCTCCACGGACTCTAGCGATGGAGATAGGAACATCCACAACATTTCAACCATTTGAACAAGTTGTCTATTTTTTTTAATATTATTGAAAATAAGTTTATATATATATATATATATATATATATATATATATATATATATATATATATATATTTTTTTTTTCAATTGAATTTTTTTTAATATATATATATATATATATATATATATATATATATATATATAACTGTACATGTATATTGTACAGTTTACTGTTGGAGATGTTCCCATGGGGGAAGTCGTAGGTGACGAGAAGCAAATGGAGAAGGAACCTCATGAGTTATTGCATTATTATTATTTTTTATATTTTGTTTTTTACATGAAGTTCTATATATTCTCACTCATTTTTAAAACATCAAATTTTAATGTTTGTACGTGCATTGTGTATAGGTTCCCCATGCTTTGCAATATAGCTCGCACATTGAGACTCTGCTAGGAAAGACACTACATCCATCTGTATTTGATGAATGATTTCTAGATTTGATTGAGATTTCTAGTCTTAAATTTACTTTTTTTATATATTATCTAGATGCAGTCATATATATATATATATATAACTTGATATAATTTGATACTTGATACTTGTGAGATCTACAATTTTTGGACATATTTTATTGTGTTAATATAATTTGTTTGGTTTTTAAAACTTAAGTTTTGGATAGTTGAACTACTAGTAATGTTGTGATCTATAAATTAATGTTTTTCTTTTGAAATACATTTGGCATGTGAAGTAATGTTGTGTTATAATTTGTTTTGTTTTTAAAACTTAAGTTTTGGATGGTTGAAGTACATTTTGCATCTGAAGTAATGTTGTGATCTATAATTTTTTGTTAAATTAAAAGTTAAGTTTTGGATGGTTGATCTACATTTGGCATGTGATATAATGTTAAATGTTTTTATTGGATATTTGAACTAAAATTTGAATGGCATGTGAAGTAATGTTGTGATATAATCAAAAAAAATTTAAAACTCAAGTTTTGGATGGTTGAATTACATTTGGCATGTGAAGTAATGTTGTGATCGAAGTTATTGGTGGGGTATATGTCTCTAAAGGTGAATGAACCTCATACGGAAGTGTTGAAGAATGAGAATGGTGGGATACAGTAATCCATAAATTTATTTTGATGATGAGGAAGGTCGAGAGAGGATCCAAGATCTGAGTTTGAAGCATGGCCCTGAATCCCTAGGGCTTCCCTTGTGCTTCTCTGCTAGCACCGCCACTGCTTCTAGCTTCTCTTCTATGTCTTCTGCATAGCTTACGCTGCTGGTCTTCAGCATGCCGGTTTCCAAAGGGGGGGGGGCCCTGTAACCCCCCCATACCTGGGGATCCAAGCGGATCTGGAATCCCTAATCCCTCGCTCAATGTTGATACGCCTGCTCACTCGACGCCAGTCACTGAGTCGTTAGATCCAACCTCTCCAAGAGGCCCGCATCACCCCAGCGATGGGATAGGTCCCAAAGATGCGCATTTAGTTAGATTTGCGACCTACATCCCAATCCAAATGAAAAAGCTCGAGCTACACCTCCATGCAAAGCAAATCAATGGACGCATACAATACATGCACGATAATGCATTGATCGGTAAGTTTATTGGTCTATGGCCGACTGAGAAAGCCCTAACTGGATGGATCAAAGCAAAATGGAAACCAAAAGGGTAGGTGGACCTTCAGCTGGGCCCTAAAGGCTTCTTTAACATCATCTTCGCCTACATCGAAGATAAAAATAGAGTCATGGATGGAGGCCCTTATTTTTTTAACACCGCAGAGCTTTATCTATGGGATTGGGTGGAGCACTTCAATCCAGATAAGGAGGACTTCAAATGGGATCCAGTTTGGATCTGTTTATACTCCCTGCCCTAGGAATATTGGAAAGAGATCACCCTCAAGGAGATTGGCAACTACCTTGGCACATTCATCAAAACTGCTGAAGAAACCAAATACAATAGATATACTGCTTACGCTCACATTTGTGTATACATGCATCTTGCAAAAGCCCTCCCTGATTCGATAAGTCTCTAGCACGAAGAATTCAAGTGGATCCAATATATATATTACGAACATGTTCCTTTTAGGTGTAGAAAATGTCATATGCATGGTCATTTATTCAGGGATTGCCCTCCAAATCGTCCCCCTTCCCCTTCTGGTCCTCCTAAGGCCTTCGATCGTGATGGCTTCACATGGGACTCCCACAGAAAAAGACACTCCAAGAAACCCCTTGCCCCTCCTAACTCCTCCCAACCCTCCCCCTCCTCAAAAGGCTCCTCCTCGAGCAACATCTTCCAAGTCCTAGTTGATCTTGGCTTAGATCACGAGGTTGTTGTTTCCCATCCCGACCCCTCTTCCTCTACGCTACCCTCCTTTGGCTCTACCCCCCCCCCCTCGAGGGTCTACTCACCTTGATAGCTAACAACGCTTCACCCTCTAGTCCTCTGAAGGCTCCCCCACTTTCGCCCTCTGATCCCGCCCAAAATCGCGGACCTAAGGCGACTATGGACATGGATCTGGATCTCCAAGCCACCTTAGATCCACATAGCAATCCTAATGTCAGATCTGACCCTGCAGCAGTTACCTATATGGTTGAAGAACCAGAGTCTATTGATTTTGGAGATCTTGATCTAACAGGGTTGGAAAAGGTGCGTGATTCTAAGGAGTTCCATACTATCCCACCTAGACAGATTGATAGTCTAGAGGAAGCACTTCTGAAGGCACAACTGTTAAAGGGTAGTTCTCATATTGGTATTCAAGGGGAGCTCATACCTAGGGAAACAATCAACATCATCATAGAATCAAGGAAGAGGGGTCGACCTACAGATCTACAACAGTTAATCACGCTGGGGGATCAATTAGTCGAATATGGGAGATACCCCAAGTTGACAAGATTTTTCAAAGCTCTGAAACCTCCAAGTTTATGATGAAAGTCACTTCATGGAATATTAGAAGGATCAATAGCCCCTCAAAGTGCCGAACGATAAAAAATAGTCTTAAGCGCAATAAACCTGCCATTTTTTTCATGCAGAAAACTAAATATTCCAGTTCCACCTTCCATTCAATTCTATCCCGCCTCTGGCTGAGTTGTGATACCATCGCTGTTGATTCAGTTAGGGCCTCTAGGGGAATTACCATCACCTGGGATCCCTCCATCCTTTCCCTCTCTCACTTTCATGCCTCCCATCATTTTATTCAAGCCTCCTTTCACCTTATTGGCACTAGCATCAAAGGCCTACTTACTAATGTATATTTCCCTCAAATTGCTGCTAGTAAAATTCAAGTCTTGGATGATCTCTCTGCTCTACGTGGTTGAAACTCTCAGCACTTCTAGATCTTGGTAGGGGATTTTAACATGATCAATAGTCTTCAAGAAAAATAGGGTGGATGTTCTATTCTTGAATATGACTCTCGGCACTTCAAACATTTCATCAACTAAAACCGCCTTATCGACATCCCAACTGATAATGGCTTGCATACATGGAACAATCGATGATTGGGGAAAAAATTCATTGCCTCACATCTAGATCGCTTCCTAATCTCAGATCCCATCATCCATGCCCGAGGTGATATCTTCTCCACCATTCTACCAACTGCAGGATCGGACCACTGGCCCATCCAACTTTAGTGGGAACGAGGGTCTATGGGAAGGCCTAAACCCTTCCAGTTTGAGCAATTCTGGCTTCCTCATCCGGGCTTCAGGGACATGGTGATGCACTGGTGGCACACCATTCCCCTGCAGAATGGGTCCATTATGTAAAATATACAGTAGAAGCTTAAAATCATTAAAGCTAAACTGAAAATTTGGAACCAAAATACCTTTGGCAACATTTTTCAGGTACATTGCGATCTACAAGTTCGAATGGAAAATCTTCAACAAGCACTTATTATTTCAGGGAGGACCGAGACCCTCGATGCTCAGGAGAAGGAGCTCAAATCTCGCATAGAGGAAATATAGCTTCAGGAGGAAATGTTCTGGAATTAAAAATCCAAAATTTGTTGGCTTAAAGAGGGAGAGAAGAACACCTCCTTCTTCCATCGATCTACCATTCAAAGAAGAATGGCCAATTGAATCTCAATTATTCGCAATGACCAAGGATTAAACCTAGAAATTCATGAATAAATTGAACAGGAGCTTTTGAATCATTTTAAGGATACCCTCACAGAGCCGCCATTGGATCACCAGGAGGCCATTGAAAACATCACTAGACACATACCATCCTTGATCACTGAGGAACACAACCAGATGCTGATCCGTCCCATCCAAATCGAGGAGGTAGATCATGCCATGGCTCAGCTCAAAGCAGGTAAGGCTCCTAGCCTTGATGGGTTCACTTCCAATTTCTTTCACTTCTTCTGGCAGGATCTCAGGCAGGAGATCTAAGGGATGGTGGAAGAATCTCGCGCTATGCACTGGATGCTCCCTGCTCTAAATACCACCTTCATTTCCCTTATTCTTAAAGAGGATCAGGCCTCTATCCCCAAAAAATTCCATCCTGTTGCCCTTTGCAATGTTCTTTATAAGCTTGTCTCCAAAGTTGTTTCCAATCGCCTTAAATCCCTTCTGCCTCTCCTCAGTTTCCCTAAGCAAACTGGCTATGTTGAAGGCAGGCATATCTTGGATGGAATTATCCTAACGCATGAGGTAGCCCACTCATTGTGATCCCATAAAATACTTGGAATTTTTCTTAAGATAGGTTTATCGAAAGCCTTTGATAAACTCAGTTCGTGTTATATTTAGCAAATGCTAAAGGCCTTTGGTTTCAGCCAAACATGGATTAGATGGATCCTTAGCCTCATATCCTCCCCTCTCTATTCTATTCTTATTAATGGTTCTCCCTCTCCCCCTTTACACCCCTCTCATGGTATTCGGCAAGGGGACCCTCTATCCCCTTTCCTCTTTCCGATTATGGCATAAGGCCTAGGAAGATTGCTCAAAGCTCACATTCAAGATCGCTCCCTTCACGGCCTCAGTCTCCACCATTGCTATCCTCTCTCGCATCAAAAATTTGTGGATGAAAACATGCTCTTTGGCCACCCCTATGTTCAAGAGGCCTCCACTCTCAGATCCATTTTGGATTGTTTCTCCCTGGTTGCCAGCCCCTCAGTAAACAATTCTACATCCCAAGTTTTATTTTTTAATACTCCCATCATCACACAGTGCAATATTGCCCGCATTTTTTGATTTACAACAATAGTACTGCCCTCCAAATATCTAGGTGCACCGCTCATTGATTCCATCCTCAAGCACTCGTCTTGGAAGGAATTATTAGATAAACTGGAAAACAGGCTAACTCTGTGGACCCACCGGGCTCTGAATCTCGCGAGTCGACTTGTCTTAGTCAAATCGGTCCTCCAAGCAATGCCTTTGTACCTCTTCTCCATGTTAGTGGCACCAAAATGGGTTCTCAAGGCTATTCAGAACCTACAACGAAACTTTCTTTGGGGAGGAGAAAAAGCAAGATGGAAATGGGCTTTAGTGAGCTGGAAGGATGTATGTACCCCCAAGAAAATGGGTGTTTTGGGGCTACAAGACCCTCATCTCAGTAACAAATTCATGGGAGAAAATATTTGGTGCCATTGGGTGTCCAATGCAAGCAGTTCATGGGCACAAATATGGATAGCCAAATATGCTCGGAATTGGGCGCAGAAGGATCTCATTTGTTTTGATACTGATCAAGCAGGTTCCCTCATCTAGAAGGCAGCTAGTCAGCAAAGAGCACTTATTCGAGACCACAGCTTCTGGGAAGTCAAGTCAGGAGGATCAGCTAAATTTTGGCGTGATTCTTGGCAACAAATGCTGAAGTTAGCGAACCTCTTTCCCAATTATGACTGGCACGACATGCTTGCACGTCTATCTCCTCAAAATGTTGGCACCTTTTGGACTTGGCCCACCTCTCCAACCAACCTTTTTAGACAATGTCTCATAGCTGACCATCTGCACTCTCACTTTGGGCTCACACTCACTGAGGAAATCACTAAATAACTTCATAAGAGATAGATTCGCATCTCGGAAGATCCCGACAATCTCTGTTGGGGCTATTCTACCACTGGATCATTCACCACTAAGGAAGCTTATAGCCTTTCTCTCCCAACTTCACAGCCTGATGTAGTATGGGAGAAAGTCTGGCAATCGAAGAACTGGCCCAAAATTTCCACCTTTCTTTGGCTTCTCAGTAAACGCCGACCTCTCACATGAGACAACCTTTGAAAGAAAGGCTTCATAGGTCCATCCAAGTTTCCCAACTATGGAACTACAGAAGAGACCTCTGAACACCTTTTCAATGAATGTGGAATGGCCACGGTACTTTGGGACAAAGTGGTCCTTCTCCGCAGAAAATTGAATAGAATAGTGGGGAGCATCATCGACACCATTCGCATCTGGCCTTCCACTCCTTTTCAATGTAACATTCTCAATACTCTATGGATCATGATACCAGGGCACTTACTCTAGGTGATATGGAAAGAGCGTAATCTCCGAATCTTCAAGGATCAACACACTTCCATGGAAATTCTTTAGAACATGGTCTGCAGTCACATTCAGGAGACTCTAGCCCTGCGTCATTGTAAGGAAGAGGACATGCCCTCAATTCAAAGTGAGAAAATTATATGGGCCAACTGGAATTTACAGTTACATTCGGCGGCCATCCCCGAGCCCCCCTTAAACCAAAATATGATCTCTCCTGATCGATGGATTCCTCTACCACTAAGACATTGCAAGCTCAATTTTGACGGGGCTTCTAAGGGGAACCTAGGGAGAGTGGGTTATGGAGGAATTTTTAGAACTTCCCTTGGCCAGGTGCACTTACTCTTCTTTGGCTGTATTGGATGGGACACCAACAACTTGGCAAAACTTGAAGGTCTACTCCAAGGGCTCATCCTTGCCAGAGAGCATCACTTGTTCCCCCTTATTATTCAATTGACTCTAAGATTTTAATCAATATGGCTAAGTGACTCTAGGCTGGCTCCCCAGCCTCTAACCTCATCAAAAGATAGCGCCTAGCCTCTAGGATCAAAGCGCTCGAGCAAAGAATGCGCATCAACAAAACAATAGAATTCAGCAATGTTCGGCGTTTGGCCAACAAAGTTGCGGACCTCCTAGCCAACAAAAGAGTCCTTCACCACGAACCCATCTGGGTTGGGCCTCTTTCCTCTGCTCATGATGAAGCTCTCCTCCAGGACTTCACTCTTCTGGTGCACAATGACAACCATCCCCTGGATGCGGGTGGTTCACAACTTGGCTGACCGCCACGAGGCGGCCATGTGGCTCACCACATGGCGCACCAATGTGCCCCTCCCTTGGGCCGCACACTACTATCAATTTTTGTGTGGGCAGGGACTTAAATTCCCATGCACCACCTTAACTCATACGTACCCAGAAAGTTGGATAATTACTCCTCTATTTAGTATGGTGATCTATATTCCCGCCCCACCTTTGCCTTTCCATGCCTCCCTAGTTGTTATTCCTCTGCTCCTCCTACTTTAGCCTTCTTTAGCTCTGGTGCAACGTATTTGGGCCCCTGCCTCTATAGGTGCACCTCCATCTTCGCTAGTTTCATCGGTATTTGCCATAATGCCGCATCGCCATCGCCAGCCTAGCCGTAGAGGGGGAAGAGGAATCCCCTTGCGTCCTCCCCTGCCCATGGATATCCCTTTGGACTTGAATTCCCCGGCGTCTTAGGACCTTTTCAATCTGTTTCCTCCCTTCCCCATGCCTGATTTTCACTTTGCCTGATTCTGGTTTGCCTTCGCCTCCTCTGGCTGCACCATCCTGCTCCCGCGGCAGGAAGCATGCCCGCAAGTCGACCCTTTAGGCTGAGCCACCCTTCCTTCCTCGTAAGCTCAAGGTGCTTCCAGTGCAACCAACCTCCAGCCCCTCTTCGAACGTTGATGACTTCAGGCTAGATGAGGATTTGTAGATGCCAAGGCTCAGTTTATCGAATTCTATGAAAGGCAAGGAAACTCTCTAAGATGTTGGTGCTTTGGACATTTCTACTACTCTGCAGGATGCTGGTCCTCCGGACATTCCCGCAGAAAGGCTCGGTCTTCTGCCCTCCCCTCACGAGCATCATGAAGACATTGATCAGCTAGATTATGGGTACATCTGCTGCATCCTCGAGGAGGATTCTCCATCCAGCGACGAAATGGAAGCCCTCCCTAGTAGGTCTTTGTTGAGCTTCTCAGTTTGCAGGATTTGGATGCATCTCTTGTTTGTATTTTTAGTCTCTTTTTGTACAATGTTAAAGGTTAGTTTCCCGCCAAGGGCAGCCTGGTATGTTTGGACTATAATGGCCGGTTCCCCCACCCGGGACGGTCTAGTTTTGACCAGCAGTTTTCTGAACTATCCCTCAGACATGGATTTATCAATGGCTGAGGATGCGACATGTAAAATTTGTTTGATGATCTAATAGAATTAATATTACTTAGAAAAAAGAAAAAAATTGTTGTGATCTATAATTTTTTGTTAAATTAAAAGTTAAGTTTTGGATGGTTGATCTATGTTTGGCATGTGATATAATGTTAAAATGTTTTTATTGGATAGTTGAACTACAATTGGCATGACATGTGAAGTAATGTTTTGATATAATCAAAAAAATTTTAAAACTCAAGTTTTGGATGGTTGAAGTACATTTGGCATGTGAAGTAATGTTGTGATCTATAATTTTTTGTTAAATTAAAATTTTTAAGTTTTGGACGGTTGATCTACATTTTGCATGTGATATAATGTTAAACTCTTTTATTTTATAGTTGAACTACAATTGGCATGGCATGTGAAGTAATGTTGTGATATAATAAAAAAGTTTTTAAAACTCAATTTTTGGATGGTTGAAGTACATAAGGCATGTGAAGTAATGTTGTGAGTTTCACACATCAATTAGTGCATATTAGTTTCACCAATTGAATAAAATTTAAAAAGGAAAATCATATCATATTCAAAGAGATAGAAAGGTTAAATATTGCATAAGAATTTCACTAGTTGAATAAAATTCAAAAAGGAAAAATCTGAAATACTTCATCTTATTCACAGGATAGAAAGGTTCAATTTCTTCTCCATATAATAGCTCAAGGCAATCTTATTTTGATAAAGTCACGCATCCGAAGTGTAGATTCAGGTGATTACTAATGTCATCAATTTACCAATTTATAAATCAACAAGGCTTCCTAGTTGAGTGCATTAATGACATTAACCCTAATTCAACGAACATATATGTACTTCTTATCTTTCCAATCAGAATTAAAGGGATTTATATGTGAAAGAGAGACAAAACATATAGCCCATCAACTACTTTTTAGAGGTCAATGAAGGTATCTAGTGAAATGAAAAAGGTTAGAGAAGGTGTTAGCCACCTATAAATTCTGATATATCAAGTGGTGGCTAAATTTGTTTTCAAGCCTTCAAGAGATTTATTTCCTTTGAAAATCTATCATCCTTGAAGTCTTATGTTTGTCCTATCCTAGAGGTTCATGTTCACCACTGTTTCCACCTTAAAGCTATGCTGATTCACCAAAGAAAGTTGTTCCAAAGGCCACTGAAACTGCCTATTTTCACTTATTTCCCTTCGTTTTCATAAAGCCTTCTTTCCATCTTTCAACCCTCCATTTCCCTTTAAAATCCTCCAAAATTCCTTTAAACCTCTAAGAATCCCTTTTATAGGTTTAAAACACCCCTTTTCCCCTTTATCGAGAGCCAAAAAAGCCTTGAAAAACCTTCATTTTTGGCCTAAAAACCCATTTTTACACTAAGGCCTTAAGCCCCTTTTGACCTTAGCCCTGGCACCTTTTCCGCATGTGACCTCATCCCACGACCAGGAGCTAGCCCCCATCGAGCAATCACAATTGGGGTTTATATTTTCTTTGTTAAACATTTATTCTTCCAATCTTTCGATGTGATGAGCCCTTTCGCCTCCGATCCGCCGAGTTGATCTAGACTGTTGAATCCACAAGAACCAATGGCTAGGATTCAATTGCGCCTTGCTCGTAGCCCCCATCATCACATTCGCCAATTTGATCCTGACCATTGAATCCACAAGAACCAATGGCCAGGATCCAATCTCGCTTCTCATATTCCTTTCCCCTTTTCACTTTTCCACTGGTCACCGATTAGATCTCCACTGTCGATCTTTATTGATCAGATGGTCAGCGTTCCATCGCATCGCTCCATTGGTTCTCTGTTTCACTCATCACTCATGCCCACCAATTTGATCCTAACCATTGAATCCACAAGAACCAACGACCAGGATCTCATTGCGCTCCACCCATAGCCCTCCGTCATCTCCCCGCCGATTAAATCCTGACCGTTGATCATCCTTTAGATCGAACGACCAGCGCCTAATCGCGCATCGAAAATCAAAAGTCCTGTTTGCTTTTCACCTCTGATATGTGATCCTTGATTTAATCCCAGTTGTTCATTCCAATAGATCCAACAGTTCGTGCTTCATCGCATCACACTTGTCCCTCATGTACTCCTCCACCGTTGATAAATATTGATTGGATGGTCCACATTACTTCCGCTCTTCAAACCCCACCCTTATCATTCTCCCCCATTGACAGATCTCAACCGTCCATTCCCCTGATCTGACGGTTCACATTCAAAATGCCATTGACCCCATCTACCTTTTTGCCCGTGCATCTTACCTCACATCGCATGCAACCCGCACTGTCTGATCAAGACCAAGCGATCTGACGGCTTAAACTCCATTTCACGTAATTTTTGCGCCCAGGGTTTAACATGTCAAAATTATGCGAAATGGGTGGTTTTATTTTTCCACACGTCACTCACTAAGTGGAATTGCGTTTTTTTGGGCATTTCCACTTTCCCCCTTTTTGTTGCACGAAAACCACTTCGGGTTTCCGCACTACCGCCTACCCTCCACAACATAATTTCTCTTTTAAACCTGGCTGTCGATCTCTGAGATCGAATGGCCCACATTACATCGCGACCTCCTTTTTTTTTTTTTCACTTATACTCCTGAATGAATCCATCCGTAGATCTCCACCATTGATTATTCTAATCTAAAGGCTCCTGTTCATCCTCACACCCAAACCTCCATTGACCTGGTTAGTTGCTCTGCGAGGATTTTTTCCAATTTTCCACTGCAATTCACAATCCTTCCTCACTGCTCGTCCACCCCCAGAGCCTCTGCAAGCAGTCTAACTGAGCCCACATGGATTTCTTAACATGTTTATCATATGTTTGCAGGTTTTCATAGTTGATGAAGGATAAATTGTTTCATAGTCACAAAGGTGACACAAAAGCTCAGATGGAAAATCTCAGGGCCACAAAACAACGTCAAAGGGAACCAGTACAGAAGCAGTCCGAGCAATTAGCAAAGTGAAAGCATAAACAGATTTAAAACATGTTGAAGTACAAGGAGAGAGAGCAGTTATTAGTGTAGAATGTTGACTGACACAGACATAGCCCATATCCACGCTCAAAGGCCTACCAAGTAGTTATTACACCAAATAAGCTACTAAATATGACAGGGTATTCTAATAGCTCTCTCAAGTAATCAGTTTGTTTTATTTCAGAAATGGTTAATTCGGTTGTGCTAAAGACTGTTTAGGCATGCCATCTTTCTTTGCCACTGAATTTTGTATTTGAAATCTCCCTTTAATTATTAATTCTTTCAGTTTGATAGAGGAACTTGTTTCAATCATACCCTCTATTCATTATTGTAATTATTGTGTTTGAAGGTCCCTATAATTGCAGTCCTAGATGTCTAAGGTGTTACCTCTTCTTTGAATGCAATTGTATGTTTTTGTTGATTTAGCCTTCAGCAGTAACTCATACGAGGAAATAGGGCGTTCCTCGAATCGTATAGTTCATTAAGAAGGTTTTATTCTACATTTCTCCTTTTCTTTGAGCGTTACATTGATTAAGTCCAAGCAGTGAGCTTATTGGAGGAAATAGGGCGTTACCCGAATATTTTAAGCCATTGTTGGAGGGTTTAGTTTTTTTTCACTCTTAGTCCTTGATGTTCATCCCATTTCACCTATATTATTCAACAAATCCTTGAACAAGTTCGATTTTCCCTCTGGTTTCCCTTCCTTCTCAATCAGAACTATTTGGATCTTCACATGACTCCATTGCCCAATGGCTTGTATATTCCCATGCTCTATTTATTCCACATGAAACATATTTGTCCAACCAAACAAAACAAACAACCTTGCACTTCCTAACTAGCCTAAAATCAACTTCTGAACTATTTCAAGACATATATTTATAAACATATTGAGAGATCCCTCTCTGAGACTAGGAGGGCTAGATCCTAGAGCTCTAAAGATTGGTTCTAATGTTGTCTTGTCTTTTGGTTAGCCAATCTACCAAAACACAGGAACCCCAACATAATGGCGATCATGGTGGGACTTATTGAATCTGTGATAGCCTAGCAAACTATTACAAACTCTTTAGTCCCACAAATCTCTAAGAAAATTAGTTAGTAAGCCATATAGTAGACCTTGTTTGTTTGAGCACCTTAGCTAAGTGTTAAGATCAGACATAAGATACTCTCATAATCGTAAAAATGTACAAAATCCAAAAATATGTCAGATTGGCTTCATAATAAACATAGTGGTGGAACCATAAAACAATTTTACCTTCACAAAAAGCCTAAGATTTTCCACCTAGCAACTCCACAGTTCCTAAATGACCAAAAGAATCCACTGGGAGACCAGTTTCATCACAACATCATCTATACTAAAGGAAACTCCGAGGATTAAGTTTCTTTGTTTAAGGATATATTGCCTCTTAAATATTTTCATATCTGGCTAGCTTTCCCCTTTTTGGTTCTAAAACTTAACATACTAGCTTCAAGAAGAATCCATACCAGAGCTTATCCTGATCCAAATCCTCCTGAAATAGTTGACAATCCCGAAAGAATTCTTTGTAAATCTCTCACATCTAGGGATCCAAATTTTTTCAGACCCATTCATTGAGCTAACTCAGCACCTAAAAACCTTGCAGCTCTATTAAATACTCAAGTTGACTTAGATTTACCAAGTAATTTACCAAGAACTAAGTCATTCAATGGTATAGATCAGATAGACTTTGAGCCTCCAAGTTCACCACCACATAGTGGTCAACATATTGGTGACAGAGAAACCCCTCCATCACACCTCCTGATATCCACTTCATTCATAACTTGGGTCTCTCTCACCGTAAATATACTCAACAGTTTGTTGCTGGTCCAAGAAATTCTACTATCCATATACCAGCTGCTCAAGCTAATCCTTTACCTCCACAAAACACTATCATGGTAGCATGGTATGCTCCCCTAGTATTTCCATAGCCTCTGGCTTCTTTACCCAATGAATATCAGTCGAAAACTCCCCATTTCACTGGAGAAGGATCTACAACGGCTCAACAACATGTAACTAGGATGGAAGATGCATTTGATTATATGGAAATCGAAGATGAGACCATAAAGATGAGAATATTTGCTCAAAGTTTGGGAGGAGAAGTAAATAAGTGGTTTAAGGGCTTAACTCCTAATAGCATCAATGAACTTCCCTCTTTACATCAAGCTTTCATAAACAAATGGGAAATCAAAATCAACCCTCTCCAAATATTAGCAGAATACAATAGTCTTAAAAGGAATCAGGGAGAGAGCGTTCATGATTACTCCACCAGGTTTAACAGTGTCTATAATGCCCTTCCACCTCACATGAAACCTCACCAAGGCATGGCCTTAGTAAAACATCCTGAAGGTTTTGATGTTGATATGGCCTATCAGCTAAGGGAGAGGGATTATGTAAATCTAGAAGACATGCAGAAGGGAGCTGTGAGCGTAGAGGCAAACTTAATTGAAAAAATAGCTAGGCTAAGATCAGAGAAAAGGGTAACTTATAAAGATGATACTACACCCTCTACATCTAGCCCAAAAATGGAAAGGATGATGGAAGAAATGATGAAAAGGATGAGCATACTTGAGAGAGCACAACCAAGAGACAATCAAAACAACCTCTAAAATAGAAACAGAAATCAGAACTTTAGAAGAGAAAACAATCAATATAGACAAAGAGATATTGACCAAAAAATTAGGCCTCCCTTCCAACAAAACTACGTAGACCAAGAGGAAGAAGGAGAGATTAAAAGGTTGGGAGAAGACCATGTGAACTTGATTGGATCAGGCAATGGGGATGATGTTTTCCTCACTGCAGAAGAACAAGGTTTCTTCTCCTCGGAACCAAAAGAAGATACATATGAGGAGTCTGATGACTATAGATTGGGGTTTGAGAATTCACTCATGGAGGTACACAAACACTATGATCTAATAAGCAAAGGGAACATAGATAATCCAAGTGACAAAAACACTAGCTCTGCTGTTAGGAAAAGTACATAAAATCAGACTAAAAATACAACAAACAAAACTATCACAATAGCCAAAAGGGCTGATTTAAACAAGGAGAAAGGCAGCCAGCCAAATGTTGAACAAAGTTTCCCTAGTACCTCTGCTAGTGGCCCTACTAAAACATCTCATATTGACAATCCTAATAAATCTTATCAAGTCAAAATTGCTGAAAGAAACATCAGTGAGAAAACAGATGTAATTACAACAAAATCAATAGTTCCTTTCAGCCTTGAGGGAGAGATTGAAAAGATTAAAATTAACATACCTCTAGTTGAATTAGTGACCCAGGAAGTGTACAGATACCAGGTCCTAAAGGCTCTGAATATACATGTTGATACTGCTACTTTTAACTTGACAGATGACAAGACAGAGCTGTTGTTTGGTCCTAAAGTTGAAGGAAAATACCAAGAAGGAGTTGTGCCTCCCTTCTATGTTAGTCTAAACATACATGAAAAAATCTTACACAATGCCATGCTAGATTCAGGAGCATCACACAACCTTATGCCCAAGGTGGTAATGGAAAGATTCGGCTTAGAGATTACTAGGCCATATAAAGACTTATATTCCTTCAATTCCAGAAGGGTCAAATGCTTGGGATTAATTAAATATTTGTGCGTTAACTTGTCTCAAATTCCTGCCAAGAATCTTGTAATGGATGTAGTAGTAGCTGACATTCCCCCAAAATATGGTATGCTCTTGTCTAGATCATGGGGAGCTAAAATTCAGGGTACCCTTCAAATGGATATGTCCTATGCCACCATACCAGTGTTTGGTCAAACCAGAATATTATATAGGGAAACCCTTATGAAATACATGGTGAGCAATAAGGACAAACCTCACAACACTGCTATTTATTCCACTCATTCAGATCTAGATTCTTTTATTTTATACAACGAAGATGAAGTCACCCAAACGGAGAAGGAAGACAAGCAAGATATTAGTGCACCAGAACATTCGGAATTGTCCTCCCCTCAACCTCTAGATATCTCAACTCCCACCAGCCTTGAGCAACACAAAAAAATGAGAATAAAACAGAAACACTTTGGAGAATGAGCTTTGATGGCTCTTGCAGTAAAAATAGTGCAGGGGTTGGTGTATGGATACACAACACAAAAAAAGGACATGCCTACAAATTATATTTTTCTTGCACTAACAACATTGTAGAATATGAATCCCTTCTCCTTGACCTGCACATACTTAAATATTTAAAGGCCAAAAATATATCAGTACAGGGAGATTCTGAGTTAATCATTAGACAAATCAAAGGGGAATATTCAACCAAAAACCCCAAACTCATAGAATACAGAAACATTGTTTTAGATCTCTTGAAAACCTTCGAAAAATATGAGATTATGTTCATACCAAGAGCCCAAAATCACTTGGAAAAAGAACTGGCTTTTACTGCTAGTAACTGCTAAATAACACAAATCGATGAGCAGTTCATTATAAAGGTGAAAAATAGACCAGCAGTGCCTGATAACGAGGATCATTGGCAGGTGTTTGACAATGATAAACATATAGAGGATTTCCTGCAGTCAAAAAATGAGTTTTCCACACCATCACCAAGTTTCAGCCATGGAAAAGAATGTTTAGATGGGGAACAGATTCCTGAAATAGAGTCCTCCTCTCCTACTGATGTAAATCAGTTCGATCATCTTTTCAAAGCAAAATTATTTGATGATCCAAACCAAAAGGACCTCAAAGTTCTAGAATGTAAAGGTGATACCATACCCAAAGGCCTTGCCCCATTAGAACAACTCTTTGATTTCAACGATGTGGCTAAGGAACCAAAGCTAGAAACTATGGAAACTAATGTGGAAGAGCACAACATAGGCAGCCCAACTGAGCCTAGAATGATTAAGTTATCTAGCACCGTTCCTGCCCACATCAAACAGTGATACATAGCACTCTTCAAATATTTTATAGATGTTTTTTCATGGGACTATAAAGATTTGAAATTATATGACACTAGCATCATTCAGCATAAAATTCCTCTCAAGGAAAATCAGAAACCTTTTAGACATAAATTAAGGAGGATAAACCTTGTTTTATTTCCTGCAGTAGAAAAATAAATTAGGAAGATGTATGAGGCAGGGATCATTGTTCCTCTTAGATACTCAGACTGGGTTTCCAATCTAGTATCTGTCAGGAAGAAAACAAGGGATATCAGGCTGTGTATTGACTTCAGGAACCTTAATAGAGCCTCTCTGAAGGATAACTACCCCTTGCCAAAAATGGACCACATTATTCAAAGGGTAGTTGGGTCAAGAATAATATCATTATTAGATGGGTTCTCGAGTTATAATCAAGTGTTAGTCCTCCCAAGTGATCAGCATAAAACAACCTTTACCACACCTTGGGGGACATTCATGTATGTCAAAATTCCATTCGGTTTGATGAATGCAGGGGCCACCTTCCAAAGGGCCATGGACATAGCCTTCTCAGAAGACATAGGCTATTTTATAATCATTTACCTTGATGACATTACTATTTTCTCCAAAACTGATGAAGAACATTTGGAACATTTAAGGAATTTTTTTGAGAAGTGCAGAAGATTTGGTTTGTCTTTAAATCCCAAAAAGAAACTCTTTGGCCTCCAGGAAGGAAAGCTTCTTGGTCATATAATCTCTGAAGAAGGGATCAAAATAGATCCTAAAATAATTGAGGGCATGCTGAATATCAGCCACCCTAGGAACCTCAAAGAATTACAATCTTTCATTGGAAAGATTAAGTTTTTGAGGAGGTTCATCCCCAACCTTGTCGAGCTATTAAGAAACATCAATAACATGCTTAGGAAAGAAGTAGGTGTTAAATGGACAATGCAAGCTAAACAATAATTTGAACTGGTAAAGAAATCCCTTACCCAAGCACCAGTCCTTATCAGTCCTGATTTCACCAAAGATTTCTATATTTTTTCCTTTGCATATGAACATACAATAGCTACAGTATTGTTGAAAAAGAATAACTTGGGGAAAGAACAACCTATATCCTTCTTCAATAAAGCTTTAAGAGATGCCCCACTCAAATACAATATCATGGAGAAGCAAGCCTTAGCATTGGTAAAAGAATTAAAGGAATTTAGGGTATACATTTTACATTCACATATCATTTCATTTGTGCCACACACCATAGTCAAAGACATTCTAAGTCAGGACCCCGATGGTAAAAGGGGAAAATTTATTGCCACTATTCTAGAATATGACTCAGAAATCAAGCCTACTAAACTCATCAAGGGACAAGGATTGGAAAAACTCATGGCTGAGCCTAATTTCAAAGCACAAGATATGAAGATGGTTGATGCCTTAGAAGAAATAGAAGAGTTACAAACACCATTTACTGAAGAAACATTCATGAACTCTCCATGGTATGCTGATATCATTTATGTGTTGCTTTATTTAAATGCTCCTCCTTCTTTGTCAAAAACAAAAGCCAAAATTTTCAAACAGAAGGCTTTAAATTATTGTATGATAGACAGAGTTTTATATTGGAAAAATGTTGTTGGGATACTACTAAAATACTTACTTGAGAATGATGTAGGAAAAATCATGCATGAAATGCATGAAGGAGAATGTGGAGGGCACTTAAATTGGAAGAACACAACAAACAAGATTCTCAGATTTGGTTACTATTGGCCCACCCTTTTCCTAGACACCCACAAACTGGTAATGTCTTGCCACAAGTGCCAAATTTTTGATGGTATAAGAAAGTTCTTTCCCTTACCCTTGAAACCTATTAGTGTTGAAGCACCCTTTCAACAGTGGGGTTTGGAATTCATAAGGGAAATCCATCCATCCTCGTCATCCTGGCACAAATGGATCCTCAATGCCACTGGATATTTTACCAAATGGATAGAGGCCATACCCACTAGGAATGCTACTGACTCTGTCATCCTTAAATTCCTTGAGACCAGCATATTGTCCGGATTTGGCTGTCCTAGGAAAATAATCACAGACAATGCTGCTGCCTTTAAATCCAAGAAGATGGTTGATTTCTGCCATAAATATCATATCATCCTAGGCCACTCCACAGCCTATTACCCCCAAGGAAATGGACTTGCTGAATCTTCCAACAAGAGCCTGATCAACATCATCAAGAAGTTATTGGAGTAGAACCAAAAAGCATGGCATAGTAAGCTTTTTCATGCCTTGTGGGCTGATAGGTTAACCACCAAAAATTCAATCAACATGTCCCCCTATCAGCTGGTCTATGGCATGGATGCTATTTTTCCAACATCCTTAGGATTTCCAGTCATGAAACTCCTTCAAGAAGTCCAAGTTGAGGAAAATGATATGCAGAGAAGGATCAATCAGACCATCCATTTGTAGCAGACCAGAGAGGAAGTTTATTAGAGAACTCAAAAAGTCCAAGAAAACATCAAAAGGTTATTTGACAGGAGGACTAAAGCAAATGACTTCCAAGTTGGGAATGTGGTTCTCAAATGGGATTCAAGGAGGGAAGACAAAGGAAAACATGGTAAGTTTGAAAATCTATGGAAAGGGTCGTACATTATTCATTCCATAAGAGGCCATAATTTGTTTTTCCTACAAGAACTAAATGGTGAATAAGTGTTAGGAGGTCCTGTCAATGGCAGGATGCTTAAACATTATTTTTGTCAAGAGTCTTAGTTTCAGAGTTTTTTTTATCCATTGTACATACCATTTGCATAAAGAAAAAGAGAAAGAAAAATACAAAAACAATAGAAAAACAAAAAGAGGGCAGAAATAAAACAAGAAAGGTATAGCCCCATACCAAAAAGAAAGAAAATATGAAAGAGTGCAAGCTCAAATGCCACTACTTTAAGGAGCACTAATGTCCAATCATATAGCTTAATCATGATTGGGCAGATTTCAATTTACTGCTGATAGGATGGTGAAGAATATTTGCCAAATTGTTTAATCTTGGCTTATCAGTAGAACAGATTAGGATAGAAGAAGAGAACTGGTTCTAACATGCTCAAAATTTGAACTAGAAAAATAAAAGAGAACAGCTCTAACAAGATCAAAACCAGAGCTGAAATGAAGAAAGAAAGGTGACTCTAAAAGGCTCAAAATCTAAGTCACAATAAGAAGGAAGAATGTTTTTGAATTCCAAATCTTTAAACCTTCAAAGTTTTGTTTTAATTTCTGCTAGTTTCATTTCATGTGCAACTTGTCTTTATGCCATGGACCCACAGCAAATCAGACAGTATAATCCTATTTTGGCCGTGTTTCAATTTCTATTTTAGAATATAGAGAATGAAAATCTGTCAGACAGCCTAATCCTGACAGATATTAGTTTAGGTAGAGAAACTTATGAGTTCAACTACTTAATCTAAACTCATGGAGAAATAAGGGTAGCATTAGATAGGTTTAATTTTCTGTTTGTAGAATAAAATGTTGGAAAAATAGTATGCTAGTCCGAGTGCACTCAAAGGAAGAAAAAATGCTAGGACAGTAGGAATGGGTAGGTAGAGATGTTGTTTTGAAGAATGACAGTTTTTTTCAAGTTGCTGCAAAGGTTATCAGATCAAAAGAAGACCAATAAAGGAAAGGAAAATTTCTACTCATTGGAAATGCACTGGTCTGCTAAATCCAGATATTTCTGAGGTTCTGGACACCTGAAGGGCAAGCTGTCCTCCCCAAGTGGAGCCACTGTTAGCCACCTATAAATTCTGATATATCAAGTGGTGGCCAAATTTGTTTTCAAGCCTTCAAGAGATTTATTTCCTTTGAAAATCTATCATCCTTGAAGTCTTATGTTTGTCCTATCTTCGAGGTTCATCTTCACTACTATTTCCACCTTAAAGCCATGCTGATTCACCAAAGAAAGTTGTTCCAAAGGCCACTAAAACTGCCTAGTTTCACTTATTTCCCTCCATTTTAATAAAGCCTTATTTTCATCTTTTAACCCTCCATTTCCCTTTAAAAGCCTCCAAAATCCCTTTAAACCTCTAAGAATCCCTTTTATAGGTTTAAAACACCCCTTTTCCCCTTTACCGAAAGCCAAAAAAGCCTTGAAAAACTTCATTTTTGGCATAAAAACCCATTTTTACACTAAGGCCTTAAGCCCCTTTCAGCCTTATCCCTGGCCCCTTTTCCGCATGTAAACTCATCCTGCGACCAGGAGCTAGCCCCCATTGTGCAATCACGATCGGGGTTGATAGTTTCTTTATTAAACATTTATTCTTCCAATCTTCCGATGCGATGAGCCCTTTTGCCTCTAATCCGCCTAGTTGATTTGGACCATTGAATCCACAAGAACCAACGGCCAGGATCTAATCGCGCTTTGCATATTCCTTCCCCCTTTTCACTTTTCTGCTGGTCACCGATTAGATATCCACCATCTATCTTTATTGATCGGATGGTCAGCGTTCCATCGCATCGCTCCATTGGTTCTCCGTTTCACTCATCACTCACTTCCGCCGATTTGATCCTGACCATTGAATCCACAAGAACCAACGGCCAGGATCTCATCACGCTCCACCCATAGCCCTCCGTCATCTCCTCGCCGATTAAATCCTGACCGTCGATCATCCTTCAGATCGAACGGCCAGTGCTTAATCGTGCATCGCAAATCCAAAGTCACGTTCGCTTTTCACCTTTGATATGTGATTCTCGATTTAATCCCAGCGATTCATTCCGATAGATCCGACGGTTCATGCTTCATCGCATCACTCTCGTCCCTCATGTACTCCTCCACCGTCCCAACCTCCGATTAAATATCCACCGTTGATCAAGATTGATTGGACAGTCCACATTACTTCCGCTCTTCAAACCCCGCCCTTCTCATTCTCCCCCATCGACAGATCTCGACCGTCCATTACCCTGATCCGACGGTTCACATTTATTTGTCGTTGACCCCATATAGCTTTTCGCCCGTGCATCTTACCTCACATCGCACGCAACCCACACCGTTTGATCAAGACCAAGTGATCCGATGACTTAAACTCCATTTCACGTAATTTTTGCGCCCAGGGTTTAACATTTCAAAATTATGCGAAATGGGTGGTTTTATTTTTCCACGCGTCACTCACTGAGTGGAATCGTGTTTTTTTGGGCATTTCTGCTTTCCCCCTTTTTGTTGCGCGAAAACCACTCTGGGTTTCCACTCTACCGCCTACCCTCCGCAGCATAATTTCTCTTTTAACCCTAGTTGTCAATCTCTGAGATCGAACGGCCCAAATTACATCGCGACCTCCTTCATTTGTTTTTCACCTATACTCCCGAATGAATCCATCCGCAGATCTCCATCATTGATTATTCTAATCTAACGGCTCTCGTTCATTCTCGCACCCAAACCTCCATTAACCTGGTTAGCTGCGCTGCCAGGATTTTTTCCGATTTTCCATTGCAATTCATGATCCTTCCTCACTACTCCTCCGCACCCAGAGCCTCTACAAGCAGTCTAACTGAGCCCGCATGGATTTCTTAACATGTTTATCGTATGTTTGCAGGTTTTCACGACTGATGAAGCATAAATTGTTTCACAGTTCCAAAGGTGATACAAAAGCTCAGATGGAAAATCTCAGGGCCACAAAACAACATCAAAGGGTGTTAGTATAGAAGCAGTTTGATCAATCAGCAAAGTGAAAGCATAAACAAAGTTAAAATAGGTTGAAGTACAAGGAGACAGAGTAGTTATTAGCGCAAAATGTTGACTGACACAGACATAGCCCATCTCCACTCTCAAAGGCCTGCCAAGCAGTTATTACACCAAAGAAGCTATTGAATATGACAAGGTAGTCTAATAGCTCTCTCAAATAATCAGTTTGTTTTATTTCAGAAATGGTTAATTCGGTTGTGCTAAATACTGTTTAGGAATTCCCTCTTTCTTTGCCACTGAATTTTGTATCTGAAATCTCCCTTTAATTATTAATGCTTGCATTTTGACAGAGGAACTTGTTTCAATCATACCCTCTGTTCATTATTGTAATTATTGTGTTTGAAGGTCCCTATAATTGCAGTCCTAGATGTCTAAGGCGTTCCCTCTTCTTTGAATGCAATTGTATGTTTTTGTTGATTTAACCTTCAGCAGTAACTCATAGGAGGAAATAAGGCATTCCCCGAATCCTATAGTTCATTAAGAAGGTTTTAGTCTACATTTCTCCTTTTCTTTGAGTGTTACATTGATTGAGTCCAAGCAGTGAGCTTACTGGAGGAAACAGGGCGTTCCCTGAATCTTTTAAGCCATTTTGGGAGGGTTTAGTTTGTTTTCACTCTTAGTCCTTGATATTCATCCCATTTCACCCATATTATTCAACAAATCCTTGACCAAGTTATATTTTCCCTCTGGTTTCCCTTCCTTCTCAATCAAAACTATTTGGATCTTCACATGACTCCCTTGCCCAATGGCTTGTAGATTCCCATGCTCTATTTATTCCACATGAAACATATTTGTCCAAACAAATAAAACAAACAACCTTGCACTTCCTAACTATCCTAAAATCAACTTCTGAACTATTTCAAGACATATATTTATAAACATATTGAGAGATCCCTCTCTGAGACTAGGAGGGCTAAATCCTAGAGCTCTAAAGATTGGTTATGATGTTGTCTTGTATTTTGGTGAGCCAATCTACCAAAACACAGGAACCCCAACAGAAGGCTCAACCAATATGAGTTTTAATCATGTGGGAAAATGTTTGGAATACTTCATTGTACTCAATTAATCTTAAGATTGCTTCTGATCTCTACATACTTTTGTTTGAGTGAAAAAATTTCCAATGGGAAGAACATAGCTTTTCAATCCAACTAACCATATCAATTGAGCTCTATTTGAAAAAAGAGTAAAGAAAAGCTAACATGCCAACAAAATATGTCAGTAAAATAACATTCGTGGTTGTCATTTTTTTATTGGAATAGCTAAATCATATTAAGGATTCTCCATCCAAAAGCAATTTCAATGAAGAGAATCCTTCATATGATTTATCTATTCTAATAAAAAATAACAACCAAGGATGTTATTTTGTTGGCTTTTTGGTTTTTTTTTACTTTTTTTTTCATATAGAGCTCAATTGATATGGTTAGTTGGATTGAAAAGCTATGTTCTTTCCATTGGAAACTTTTTCACTCAAACAAGAGTATGTAGAGATAAAAAACAATCTTAAGATTACTTTCAAGTACAATCAAGTGTTCCAAACATTTTCCCACATGATGATACCTTCATTGACCTCTAAAAGTAGTTCATGGGCTATATGTTTTTCCTCTTTCCCATATAAATCCCTTTAATTTTGATTGGAAATATAAGAAGTAGATATATGTTTGTTGAATTTGGGTCAATGTCATTAATGCACTCAACTAGGTAGCCTTGTTGATTCATAAATTGGTAAATTGATGACATTCAGTTAATTGCATTCTAGAACATATATATATATATATATATATATATATATATATATATATATATATATATATATATATATATATATATATATATATATATAATACGTGCAACATTTTTCATCAATGCACATAGAAAAGCTTCTTTTAGTTAATTGCCTAGAACATATCTGACCATTGGAAAAACAAATTTTGTACTAGATTTTCTATCAGGAATAGAGATGTGGGTCAAATCCCACCAAAAGTCGGAGAAGTGCTCCGAATCTCTTGTCTCAAAGGAATCTTCGTACAAAACTATACCGTGGATAATTTATTTACATTCCATACTTTTTACCAAAAAATCCCACGAAAAAAATTGGTCACATTAAGTCCGTGTATATATCCAGTACGTGCAACATTTTTCATCAATACACATAGAAAAACTGCTTTCAGTTAATTGCATTCTAGAACGCACACACACACACACACACACACACACACACACATATATATCCAATACGTGCAACATTTTTTTATCAATGCATGTATAGAAAAGCTACTTTCAGTTGATCCTAGTGTGCATGTATCAAAAAAATTTGTACATGTGCAAACACTTGCACAAATAACATAACAAGGCAGCTCAATTTTTAGTTGAGTTCTAGAAGTTATAAAACATAATCCAAAGAGAAGAAATTTTTGGGCAGTTCAATCAAAAAAATTCCAATTGAATGCCATCTTCAATGACCCATTCATGAACAGATTTTGACATTTTCCATTTCTTAATTTTCATTTTTTTCTTTGATTGAACCTTTATCAACTTTATGCGTGTTGCACACACCAAGTGACTATATTGACAACTTATGACATTAGGTTCTTTGTCTTCAAAGTAAACAAAATCCCCACTTTGATTAGTTTGTCTGAAAAAATATCCTTTCAGTATAATAGATCCTCTTTCATATGGAAACCTGTGATCATTATAGTTTTCTTCTAATTTCATTTTTCATTCAGTGCAACGCATCAAATAATGCTTCACATTTTCATCGTTGTCAGCAGGTGCAATTACAACAAAAAAATTTCCTGCACAATAAAACAAACTTATGTATTTAAATTTATTTATAGATCTTTATCATTTGAAAGCAATTCAAATGTTACCTTCTCTAACAAGATCAGAAACTCGATCACCATCAGATGATATTGTAGTCTCCTCTGATTGCATTTATTCAAACATTGCAACAGACATTTTTCCCTTTTATTTAGCTTTGTATGTTTCCAAAATTTTACATACATTTTGTTTTCACAAACATCATTGGATTCTGTGTTATCTATGAAAACATGACAAAAAAAAGAATATTTTCTTTTATCCAATTCAAACACATTTGTGGACAACTTTGTTTTAATTGAATGCAATTTTCGAGTCTCTTTTATTATTTCAACGTCATTTCCAATTGATCTATCTACTTCTTCAATCCCAATATGCCAAAAAAACCTTTATATGGAAAATTCAAAGAAGAATGTAAATATGATATCAAAATACAATCAAAGATAATCAATCAAAGATAATCAACTGTGATAAATGTACACTGTTTAAAATTAGATATACAATAAAAATTAAAATGAATGTACCTTCGCACTTCCCTTTATCGGTTAGTATCATGGCTTAGAGCAGTGATGCACCATTGAACAACTTCTTTAGCTTCCACAAGTCGTGTTGCAGAGGGATTCATTTGATATCTTTGAAATGCTCGTTTTATGCATGGCCCTACACCAACATGTTCTCCTTTTCCATGACCAGTCTCGAAGAAATTCCAACAATGTTTAATGCAAGTTTTATTAGGAAGACAACACAACCAAAAGAATGATTGTACAGATTTGAATTTACCTGTGTATTCATCTGACCATATCCAATGTTCATTGAATGTTATTCCTTGAATTTTCAAGGAATCATAAATCTTTCCAAAAAAGTGTTGTACAAACTATGTATCATGTGTATGATCATCACTGATATAAAAGTGATATTTTTAATAACATGTCGATTTTCATTGGTGCTTTCTGTATGATCGACATTTTGTTCAACATGTCTATATAGAATATGGATGAGCATGGAGACCTGGTTAGAATGGTAGTATTCACTCTGAATTTCTTTTTGTGGAACAAATGTGTAGTTTTCTGCAAAATCAATTACTGAAAAAATGGTCCCCGGTGGAAAAACTTCATGGGATTTTTTGAATTGTAATTCTTGCCATCGAGCTCTATGGGAATGCTTGGTGTATTTATAAATTTCCGCCTCAAAATTTCTCAAAAATTCTATCACAAAAATTTCTTCTTCTCGTAGTTCAATTATTTTAGCACTATTTGCACCTTGAATCGATGTATGGATATATTCATATCTCTTCCATTTCAGATTCATGTTGGACAATGATTGATAATTTATATCAATATGATATTTTTTTTGAAATTTAGTCAAATTTCCACAATCATCGCATTTTTTACCACCAACACATTTCTTTTCGTAAAATAGATCATCGCTTTGTCTTTCACATAGAATTTGAGGTATGAAATCATAGATAGTGGAAGGAGGAGGTGAATCCTTCCAAAATGTTCTACCAAAATTAAGGAATGTGTCATAATATAACTCAAATTCCACATGATAACGACAACAACAAGTGTCACGTACGGTGATAAGTTTTTCATACTATGGTTTTTGTTGAAAAAAAGCACAGATTGACACATGAATTTCACAATTCTCTTCTTTGAACTTGTTGAACAAATCTATTTGAGTGGCTTCCAAGAAATGTTTTCATGTTTTTGTATTGATTTCATGTTATTCTTCTTCGCATCACATCCCTTGCATTTGGTGAAACACGTGAAATTTTCTTCCAATATTCATATATTATTTTTTTAACATTTTCTACAAGTCTATCTTTGTATGGTTGGCTAGAAATAGCTCTCCAACAAGCGAGTTCATCATTTACATCTATTTGCAGCTGAAATTTCTGATGTTTGTGCAAAGTTTTTCATGAGGTTCCTAATGTTCGTGCCATAGATTTTACCAAGCGATTCTCTTTAGTACTTGATGAAACCACTTCCGTATGTATTACTCTATGTACAACTAAAACATTTTTCTATCTAGATCTTCTAATTGAATTTATAGCACTATTTATATTTTGTATCACATTTTCCTTCATTTTTTTATCTTTGGTTGATTTTAGAATACCCAATAAAGTCGTAGCTTCTTGTAATTTCCTTAATGATAGGAGACCTTTCAACATTTGGGCTTGAACTATCACATTTTCCTTTATGAAGTACATATTAAAAATGTGGTTAACACGATATCGTATATAATGGTCAGCTTTTTTATCTCCATATGTGTGAGTGCCAACATTTTCTAACATCTCATCATTGACATTGATTTCATCTGTGCATATTCGAATGAATAATACATATAATAAGTTTACATATTCAATAAATAACTAAATTAATAAATATATGTATAATTTCAATAATACGTGCATGTGTTATATATATATATAGATATATATATATATATATATATATATATATATATATATATATATATAAACCTTGTGATTCAATTTCTTCAGTTGAATTTCTTTCAACATTTTCAACATCTTCAATCATTGGTTCAATATCTCTTTCACTTTCTCTTTAAAATTTTTTGTATCTCATCATAAATGTTTTGAGGAATATCTCTATCTCTTTACATTGCAAAATATTTTTCAAATTAGTTCATCAAATAAAAATTAAGCTTCACATTTTACACTAGGAAAAATTTAAATATATCAAACTCGTAATATTTACATTTACATACCTACTTCAGCTTCTAGTTGAGGTTGATTTTCCCCTTCAATATTTGGGAGTGCTTCTATATTTATTTTGTGAGATTGTCTCATCTCTTCTCTACGTTCCTGAGGGTCACTTTTTCGATCATATTTTCTCGTAAAATTCCTTCGATTTCCCATATAATAGAGTATGAAGTTCAAAAAACTTCCTTCAAAAATTTAGACGAAAACGCATTTAAAAAAAACATCACAAAAAATTTAATTTAAAAAAAAACTCATTTTAAATTTTTTTCAAAAACTACATACTTCAAAAAATCCGAGAAAAAAATGTCTTATAAAAATGAAACGAAGCTCAAAATATCTCCTTCCAAGTCCTACAAAAATATTTCATTTAAAAAGATAGACAAAAACTCATTTAAAAAAATCATTTTAAAAGATTTACTTCAACCCAAAACACGTACTCTAAAAAAATTTCACTTCAAAAAATGCCTCCAAAAAATGTCTATTGAAAATTAATTCAAACTTCTTAAAAAATGCCACTTTAAAAATACTTCAAAAAATCCTCTAAAAAAATATCACTTTAAAAAATACTTCCAAAAAATGTCCAAAAAATGTCCTTTGAATATTAAGCCTAAAAAGAGTCCTTTCGAAATTAAGCTCAAATCCATACCTTCAAAAAAAAAAAAATTCCAAAAAACATCCAAAAAATGTATCACATACCTTCATGAAAATTAAGCCCAAATCCATACTTTCAAAAAAAATGAAGCCCAAAAAACATCCAAAAAATATATCGCGTACCTCCAAGAAATGTCCTTTGAATGTTCCTCCAAGAAATTCCTTTGAATGTTCCTCCAAGAAAAGTTCTTAAACCCAATGTTCTTTGAATGTACCTCCAAGAAAAGTCCTAAAACCCAAAACAATTCTTTGCAAAATAAGACCAAGACCTAATACCTTTGTAAAATCAGACCAAATGTGCGAAAATATGCGAAAATAATGAATGATTTTGCGGTAATTTATATTTCCGTGAAATGTTTTCTTGGAGGGGCTCCGCTGTATTTTCTAGCTGACATAAATTCAGGTAAAATTTCGGCCGAAATTTTATAAAAAAATTTGGCCAAACTTTTATGTCGTTAGACTAGATGGGCCATTGGCACAAAACGTAATTCAGTCGAACTTTTTTTAAGAGTTCAGCCAAACTAATGTATCAGCAATTACACAGAGCCAAGCTTTGAATACGTATCTGGAACTTTGGACTGATTAAACTCCATGAAACATTCTAAATTAACTGTCAAAACATGGAAAAGCGTTTTCAGAATTGAATATACTTTTAGGAAATATAACTTTTATGGAATTTCATAAATATTTACTAATTTTAATTAATTTTGTAATAAAACGGGTACAAACAATTTCTGAAGGTCATTATGATTGAGTGAAATCATAATTTTGTATCTTCCAAAACACATTGTAAAAAAAACTGAAAAAATTATGGTGCATTACATTAGTCTGTCGTCTCTAATGGGTAGCTTTTAGATTTTTAGTTTATAACTTATATGTTAAGAAATTTCTTGCATCACGAAACATATTCAAAATATGCAGTTTTTTCATATTGGACCAGTTCAAAATTTTCTAGTAATTATGATATGCATCCATTGGCTTTGTAAATATGACGAATCCGAAGTAGACTCTGTCTAGATTGTTGTAACACATTTTGTTTCTCAAAAACACAAATTTTCAGAGAATACAACATTGTGTATTAACATGACTTCTTATGAATCCTTTGATTGTTAAAAAACACACACTCAAAGAAACGCTAAGTTGACATATCAAATGTGTATAAAAAAAATTCCAAAAAATAAGTAATAGAAAGCTAACAAAAATTCTAACAACTTTTATTTTTATCCCAAAATGAATTTCTAAACCCCATTGTTGGTGTCTCCCTTTGCACCTTTTCTCTCACTCCAAATCGCACCACTATGTGTCTATGTGTATTCTCCAAAACTATATCAAATTTCTCTCATACTCTCTCGTTGGGAAACCAATCGCCATGATCTCATCACAATCGATGGCTAAGATAATATTGACCCTGTCAAGTGACTATTTTAGAAGTATCTAGATAGAAATTAATTTTCCTCGATTAATATGATTTAATTAACCAGTCTCCCTAATTTAGACTTAGGAAAATAATTAATAATTGGCTAATTAATCTAATTGAATAATTTTCCTTAGAAATAATTTCTAGGTCTTGGATATAATTATCCTCTTCTGATCCTTAACCTCTTAGAAACCATAGAGACTAGAACACTTATCCAATACTACCAAAAAATAACATTTCTTATAGCTTGAGTTTTTCTAATCTTCACCAAGTTATCAAAACATAGGTGTCCCAAACACTTGTTCCATAGAAAAATTTTATTTTCTTGACTCATGTAACATCTTTCTTCTTGAATTTCACTAATAATGTATACATTATATGTTCTTCTTACTCCTCTTCCTACCAATTTTCCTGAAGATGATCTCCTTATATCACACTCTGTCGAATAAAAGATGAGATCATGTCCTTGATCACATATTTGGATGACAATTATAATATTATGCTTAGTATCTTCAACATATAGTGAATTTTGTGCTTTTCCCTTTCCATTGATGAGACTCATTGTTCCTTTACCAAAACATTTAGCAGATCCATTGTCTCCAAAATTCCCATTTCCATCCTTTTATTTTCTTATTGAGATTAAAATTTTTGGTCACCTATCATGTGCCTAGTACATCCACTATCTGCAAACCATTGATTTTCATTTTTCTAAACACATAAAGTTAGATTGTAGTTTTTAGAGGTTGATTCTCCAATTTTCATTCACCAAAATTTATCTCTTTGTTCTAGAGGATAAATTTATGTTATATGGCCTGGAATATTGCATTTGTAACATTATAGACTATAGTTTGAAGGAGAAGAAAAGGATTTATAAGTCTTGATTTAGCCTTTCCTCTTTGATTCAACAACATTATTTTGATGATTACCCTGATAAGCCTTGCAATGTTTTTCCTCATGATCAAAATTTTTACAAAAGAAATAGTTTTCCAATACCTATTAGGATAAAATTTCCCTGATGATATATTCCTTTCAGAAAGGGGTTTCTTCTTATTCTTGGTTATAACGATAGGATTTTCTCCATGATGAACATTGATTTCTTCCTTTGAATTGGAAGATTTTCCTGTATAGGCAAGTCCATATTCGTCATGTATTGGTCTTTGTGAGTTGAGAATAAAATCCAAGGTCTAGGAACTCTTCAAATTCTTGTTGTCTTTTTCCAACTCTCCCTTTAGTGATACAACTTCAACATCCATATTTTCACATATTTCTTCCTTTTACTTTAGCTTATTGCACAACATTTCTATTCTTTTACCATCTTCCTTCTTGGTTTTGAGAGAGTTTAATTTGTTGGGTGCGGAGCTTGATTATCTTCTTTATTTGGATGTATCACCATGTTGGACCCCTGTTCTTAATGGGGCAGCAATGCCACCCCTCCTTTGATCATCATCAGGGGGGTCTAGGGGGGGCGAAAATGAGATTTTGGAGCCCCACCTGGCGGCGAGTTTCGGGGGTAGCACCCCCGAAGGTAAAAACATATGTAAAATTTCCTTGTAAAATATTGTAATTTCGTAGTTAATCTGGGACGTTTATTAGGCAGATGATCTGATGGTAGAAGTTATGTTTAATTTATGGTTTTTTTCCCTAGAAGGAAACCCCTATGTTGTATGAGGGTATTGTATAGCGTCTGTGTATGATGTGTATACTCTAAGCTAGAAATATCAAGGGGGACTGTGTGAGAGAGTAGAGGATATTACAACGGATCTGTTTTAGGCTATGTCTCTTCATTTTGTTGGATAATAGAAAGGAAGGACTAGATATTTCCGTGGATGTAGAACAAGTTGGGTGAACCACACGTATATGATATTATTTATGTGTTTGTGTTTACACATATTTTATATGTTCCATTTCTCTGTAATATATAATTTTATAACAACTGGTATTAGGTCCAAAGGCATATTTGGTTGATAAACTTGCAGGAAAGAAGGGTTCTTAGTTAGAGTGGGAGCAATGGCAGGAAATGGCAGGTTCAGGGTCAAGAAATTTAAAGGCCAAAACTAGCAGTTGTGGAACATGCAGATGAAATATTATCTATATCAGAAAGATATGTACCCACCATTGAGAAAAAAAGCAAAGAAGCCACCAGGTATGACAGATGAAGAATGGGATATTCTCGACAAAAAGGCACTTGGAACAATATGGCTGTGCCTCTCAGCATTGATAACCTTCAATATTTCAAAGAAAAAGAAAATAGAGGGTTTAATCACGAAATTATTGAAACTATATGAAAAACCCTCTGCCTCCAATAAGGTATTTCTTAGGAAACATTTATTTAAAATGAAGATGTCGGAAGGTGGATCTGTTGCTGACCATTTAAATTAATTTAATACGGTTACCTGTTACTTAATTTTTGTAGGGGTAAAAGTTGATGATGAAGTTAGGGCTCTGTTATTTCTATGCTCATTACCAGAAAATTGGAATGGTTTAGTTATGGTCATTCGTAACTTTGTCTCTAGATCTAGTACTTTAAAGTTTGATGATGTTATCAGTGCCATCCTTAGCAAGGAAATGCGAGGGAAAAGATCTAGTGAGACATCGGGAAATGCTTTGAGTGCAGAGAATAGGGGAAGAAAAATGTAAATAGGAAAGAGCTTAGGATATCGCAGTAAATCAACAAAAGGAAGATTCAAGTCCATATCAGGGATAGTGTGCTGGAAATGCAGGAAGAAAGGACACCTGAAGAAAGACTATAGGTCTTGGAAGGGAAAAGAAGGAGACACACAGAAAGAAAACAATCATTAATAAAATGTGACAGGTGATGTGCTATAAGATGCTTTGATTCTTTCTTTCGAATATGTTATTTATTCGTGGGTGGTAGATTCAGGGGCCTCATTCCATGCCACACTTGATAAGAAACATTTTCATGAATATGTTCAAGGAGATTTTGGATAGGTTCATTTGGGTGATGATAAACCCTGTAAAATTGTTGGAATGGGTAAATGTCTTGTAAAAATACAGAATGGAAACCAATGGTTATTAAAGGAGGTAATAATGTTCCATATTTGAAGAAAAATTTGATTTCGAAAGGGCAATTAGGCAGTGAAGGTTGTGCGACAACTTTTTCAAATAAAACCTGGAAGGTCACTAAAGGAGCCCTGGTAATAGAAAATGGATAAAAGGTTGGGATATTGTATTTATGCAATGGTATTTCTAATTGTGTTAATGCTTTAACCTCCACAGGAGCAGATGCAACATTATGGAATTATAGGCTCAGACACATGAGTGAGAAGGGGATGAATATTCTTCACTCAAGAAACTTGTTGCTAGGTTTGAAGAATATTGATTTGGATTTTTGTGAGAATTATGTTTATGGAAAACAGAAGACAATCATATTTCTTAGAGTTGGGAAAGAAAAGAGGAGCGAAAAATTAGAGCTTTTTCATACATATGTATGGGGACCTGCTCAGGTATCATCTATCAGTGGCTCTCATTATTATGTTACTTTTATTGATGATTCAACTAGAAAAACTTGGATTTATTGTGTTCATAATAAATATGATGTATTTGATACTTTCAAGAAATGGAAAGATTTGGTTGAGATTTAGACAAGAAATAACTTGAAGTGTCTTAAATTATAAAATTAAGGTGAATATTGCAGCAGAGAATTTGATAGGTACTATTTAGAGCATGGGATTTACAGAGAGAAGACAGTTCCAAGAACAATACAGGAAAATGGTGTGTCCAAAAGGATGAAAAAGAAAATCATGGAGCGTGCAAGGTGCATGAGATTGCATGCAGGATTGCCTTTACAATTTTGGGCAGATGTTGTAGATACTGTTGTTTATCTAATAAACATAGGGCCTTCAAGTTCCTTGGATGGTGGTATTCCATAAGAGGCATGGACAGGTAAAACAATAAACTACTCCTTTTTAAAGTCTTTTGGTTGTGAGGCCTTTGTCCATATTAATAAATAAAATAGAACAAATCTTGAGGAAAAATCAAAGAAATGTACCTTTATTGGATATGGTGTTAATGATTTTGTTTATCACTTTTATGATGATGAAAATCACAAAATCATTAGGAGTAGAGATGTAATATTCAATGAAAAGGTCTTGTACAGGGATCAGTTGCAGAAAAAGAAACATAAAAAATAAAACAAAGAATACATAGTTCTTGATGAGGTGACAGAAAAAGTAAAGTTTCTTGAAAATATTAATAATCAACAACCACCACAATAGAAACAAGAACCTCAAACACTAGAAAGTGGTGTCTGAATATCTACCAGGATAAGTAGACTCCCTGAATGATATTATCCTTCATTATGTTATGTATTTTTGACTGATTCTGGTGAACCCGAATGTTATGAAGAAGAAATGTAGGTAGAAAACATGAAGAAATGGGAGCTAGCCATGAAAGAAGAGATGGAATCCTTAATACATAACCAGACATGGGACTTAGTTAGGTTGCCTGCAGGTAAAACATTATTGCAGAATAAATGGTTTTACAAGTTGAAGAAAGAATATGGAGTAAAATAAAGGTACAAAGCTAGACTTATGGTGAAGGGGTTTGCACAGAAGAAAGGTATTGACTTTGATGAAATATTTTCTCCTGTTGTTAAAATGACTTCAATCAGAACTATTTTAAGTCTTGTAGCAGCAGAAGATTTTCAACTTGAACAGTTAGATGTAAAGATTGCCTTTCTCCATGGATATTTTGAGGAAGAGATCTATATGCAACAACCACAAGGATATGAGGTCAAAGGGAAAGAAAAATTAGTGTGCAGGTTGAAGAAGAGCTTGAATGTCGAGGTAGTGGTATCTAAAATTTTACAAGTTTATGTTTGAACAAGGTTATACTAGATGTCACTATGATCATTGTGTTTATCTGAAAAAGAAAAATGATGGTAGCTATATTATATTGTTATTTCATGTAGATGAAATTCTTGTTGCAGGGTCTAACATGCACGAAATAAATGTGTTCAAAGGAAAATTGGAAAATTCATTTGAAATGAAGGATTTGGGAGCTACAAAACAAATCCTTGGTATGAGAATACCTAGAGATGAGAAAAATAGCAAATTAACATTGTCTTAGAATGAGTACATACAAAAGGTGTTGAAAACATTTAATATGCATAATGAAAAACCAGTTAGTACACCTTTGGCTATCCATTTCAAACTTAGTAAGGAGATGCGCCCCAAGACCCAAGAAGAAATAGATTATATCTCTAAATTTCCATATACATTAGTAGTTGGAAGCTTAATGTATACAATGATATGCACAAGGCATTATATTGCACATGGAGTGGGAGTTGTAAGCAGGTACATGAACAATCCAAGCAAACAACATTGGATAGAAATGAAATAAATTCTCAGATATTTGAGAGGCACCACAAATCAACCATTATGCTTCGGTGGTTGAAACATTTCTCTACAGGGATATGTTGACGCAGATATGGCAGGTGATAGAGATAACACGAAGAGAACTACAGGGTATGTATTTAATGTAGGTGGAGCAATGGTTAGCTGGGTTTTAAAAATTCAAAGTGTTGTTGCACTTTTAACAACAGAAGCAAAGTATGTTGCTAATACAGAGGATAGTAAAGAAATGATTTGGTTACAAAGGTTTATGGATGAATTGGGTAAGAATCCGGAGATGGGAAGGTTATACAGTGACAGCCAGAGTGCCATTCATCTTGAAAAGAACTAAACATTTCATTCCAGGACTAAACACATACAACTCAAGTACCATTTCATACGGTCAATGTTGGAAGATGGAGAGTTGAAGATGGAAAAGATACACACTAGCCAGAATCATCAAGATATGTTAACAAATGTTGTAACCAGGGAGAAACTGAGATTCTGCTTAGTTTCAATTGGTCTTCAAGTATGATTATGAATATGAGAAAAAACTAGGTCCAAAGTGGAGTAAATATCTAGAAAATTAAGTAGCATTGGAGTTGCTACAATCAGTGTCGAAGTGGGAGATTATTGGGTGTGGAGCCTGATTATCTTCTTTCTTTAGATGTATCACAACGTTGGACCCTTGTTCTTAATGGGGAAACAACGTCGCCCGTCATTTGATCATCATCAGGGGGGTCAAGGGGGGTGGCAATGAGATTTTGGAGCCCCCCCTTGGTGGAGGGTTTCGGGGGAAGTTCCCCCGAAGCGAAAAACATATGTAAAATTTCCTTGTAAAATTGTTGTGAAATCAACTCCAAAAATAGAAGAAAAGAGATATCAACGCCTTAGAAATAAGCCACTTCGAGGGGGAAACCTCCAATACATTACATGAATGAACAATTCTTGGATGATTCAAATTACAAAACCTCCTTTCTATATATAGGAGTCCATGGTGCCACAATGTAATCCTAGTGGGGCCACAATGTAATCCTAGCCGACCTAACAATAATAATTTAAGGGCACAATAATAACAATATGGGGGTTACAAGGGTACAATAATAACAATAAGGGGTTACACTAACAACAATAAGGGACTATACTAGTAATATAGGGACCTAACATGCCCCTCTCCTTCAAAAAAGTGTTGTCCTCAATGCTTGAGTAGCTCTGGGTGCTTCTGTATAAAATTCTCATCCTCCTATGTAGAACCTTCAGTGGGTAAGTTCTTGCACTTGACAAGATACTCTGAAATTGATCGATTCCGTAGCTGCCGAGTTCTTGTTTTCGTGACCGCTTCAGGTTCCAATATTATTTTCCCTTCCTCATCAAGTTCTGGCAATATTGTTTGAACTAGAATATTTTCACATATAACCTTCTTTAAACATGAAACATGGAAAATTGGATGCACTCGTGAAGAAGTAGGAAGCTCCAATTTGTATGCCATAGTACCAATATTTTGCAACACCTTGTAAGGACCATAGTACTTTAGCGATAATTTTTTATCCTTCTTAGCTTGCTTGAGGGACGTTTGTTTGTATGGTTGTAGCCGTAAAAATACCCAGTCTCCTACATCAAAACTTCTCTGGCTGCGATGTTGATCTCCCTATTGTTTCATTCGATTTTGTGCCAAATTCAGGTTGTCCTTTAAGAGTTGGAGAACTTCTTGTTGATGCTCAATGTGATCTTCCACTGCTTGAACCTTCGAATTTTCTCTTAAATATGATGTGATGGATGGTGGATGATATCCATAAAGTGTCATAAATGGATTCATTTTTGCTGCAGTATGGAAGGAAGTGTTATACCACCATTTAGCGAGAGGTAACCACTTGACCCATTGTGTTTGTTTATCAGATACAAAACCGTGAAGATATCCTTCCAAACATTTATTTACTATCTCAATTTTACAATCGGATTGAGGATGATAAGATGAGCTATGAGCTAATTGAGTACCCAAACAAGAAAATAACTCTGTTTAAAAATTTCCAGTAAAAATGGGATCTTTGTCGCTCACAATAACCCTTGGGTTTCCATGTAGCTTTTGAATTGTGTCCATAAATGTAGTAGCAACTGTACTTTCTTTAAATGGATGAGATAATGCACAAAAGTATGCATACTTGGTAAGTATATAAACTACCACCATGATGACACTCTTTCCTTCAGACTTAGGTAAACCTGTGATAAAATCCATTGAAATATCCTCCCAACACTGACTTGGAATGGATAAAGGTTGTAGAAGACCTGGGGTCTTAATTGTCTCAACTTTATTCTGCTGGCAAACCAACCATTCCGCCACCAAATTTTGAATATTAGATATAAGGCCATCCCAAAAAAATTCTTTCTTCACCCTGTGGTAAGTTTTTAAAAATCCTAAGTGTCCTCCTAAAGGAGAAGTGTGCAATTCCAAAAGAAACTTTTGTTTTAGTTGGGAATTCTTACAAAGATATAAGCGATCTTTGCACCATAAGGAATCATTTTTCCAACTAAATGTATCAAATGTACTAGGATCTTGCTGCAACTTTTGAATTAGTGTCCACACTTCTTCGTCCTTCTTCCATTCATCTCTTGCTTCGATTATCCAATCTGGTTGGATAATAGAAATGGCACAAAGTAATGCTTCCACCTCCTCATTCTTTCTTGAGAGTGCATCTGCAACAACATTTAACTTCCCTTTTTTGTAGATTATTTCAAAGTCATAACCCAACATCTTTGTGACCCATTTTTGCTGCAATTTTGAAGACAGTATTTGTTCCAAAAAGTTTTTAAGACTATCATGATCACTTTTTACGTTGAAGTGTCTTGCTATTAGGTAAGTTATCCATTTCTTTAGTGCATGCAGTATTGATAACATTTCCTTCTCATAAATAGGTTTTTGTAAATAATTTCCTTTGACTGGATGACTTTCAAAAGCAATGGGTCTACCTTCTTAAATTAAAACAACATCAATTCCATTTCCTGAGGCATCACATTCCACAATAAAGGTTTTTGTGAAGTCTAGCGTAGCTAATACCGGTGCTAGGCACATCGCCTCTTTAATATTTTCAAAGGCCTTAGTTGCTTCAGGAATCCATGAAAATGCATCTTTCTTCAATAATTTTGTTAGAGGTGCTGCTATTCTCCCATAATTCTTAACAAACTTGTGATAATACCCCATTAACCCAAGAAATCCTTGCAATTGCTTTATGGCTTTTGGGACTTTCCATTCCTTAATGGATTTAATTTTGTTAGGGTCTACCTTAACACCCTTGTGAGATACAATATGACCCAAATATTGCACCTCTTGTACTCCAAAGAAACATTTGGATGTTTTTTCATATAATTGTCTCTCCTGCAATAGTTTGAGCACCCTGTCAACATGTTGAGCATGATCCTTCCAAGACCTGCTGTAGATTAGTATATCATCAAAAAATACTAGCACAAATTTTCTATGGAAGGGTTTGAAAATGGAATTCATCAACCCTTGAAATGTAGAAGGTGCATTGGTAAGGCCAAAAGGCATGACCAAAAATTCATAATGACCCTCATGAGTTCAAAATGTTGTTTTCGGAATATATTCATTCTTCATTCTAATTTGATGATATCATGAACGAAGATCCAACTTGGTAAAATAAATTTCTCCATGTAATTCATCCAATAATTCATCAACCACAAGAATGGGAAATTTATCCTTAATGGTGAGCTTATTGAGCTCCCTATAATCGGGACACACGCCATGATCCATCCTTCTTGTGTACCAATATTACAGGAGAAGAGAAAGAACTTTGACTAGGTTGAATGATCCAGGTGGATATCGGTGGCCACCCACCTATTCCATTTGGACCAGCACCATCAATTCTTGCAACTTTTCACATTCAGCACAACTTACTATTTTTAGCAGGTTTTCGGGTCCTCCACTCTCGGAGCCGTTTTGGGGGCTTAATGATCCAGGTGGATATTGGTGGCCACCCACCTATTTCAGCTTCAGGCTTTCCCATTAAACAACTGTGTTATGTGAGATTGTTTTTATGCTTCACATGTGTGTGCAATTAATTTTCCACAAAATATTAACAGTGGAATGATTATGTATTTTTCAAGAAGTTAAATATTGTGAGATCAAGGGAATCTAGGACATATGCATGCTTAATGTATATAATTTCTACATGGTATCAGAGATATGTTATAGATTTTATACATGGAATTAGAGAAGGAATTTTTGGGTGCGCGAGTTGCAGAGAATATATGAAAATTTGGATCCAAAATTTTCAGACACAAATAGAATATTTGGATTCCTTGTGAAAACATACCCAAATTTAAAAAAAAAATTGGTCGAATCGGAGCTCGGATTAGGGAGATATCGTCGATTTAAAATTAGCTCTTTTGTTAGAAAATTTCGTGATTGCGGGAATCTCTACAGACTTGAAGTAGATGGGATTTATACAGAGCTTCCTACTATTGGGAAGTGCAAGAAAGACATGCAATTGAAGCTTGAGAGGGAGTAGGATTTTCATGCAGGTAAGAGTGAACCTCAGGATGTGGAGCAGCCACAAGATGAGGATCATGGAGTGGGAGAAACCACTCATGTAGAGAAATTTCGTGCAAGATGGGTAGAGGGAGTGCATGCAGCTATACCACCAAGTGAGAGGTGGGGCGACATGCATGAGTAATCCCAAAAGGAGATTTCTGGGCATGATTCATTGAGATGGTGTGGATATGAATTGAACCTGTCTACGAGGAGCCCACAAAGTAGCAATAGCATGATCAGTTGGATTGATGCAGGCATATCAAAGTGACAGTGTCGGATACTGGAGCGCGGTTCAGAGTTGACAACAAGTGCAGAGTGCATGGGTGCAGAGTTCAACAACGCAGTGGTTCCTAAAGACATGTGCAGTAATTAAGCAGAAGTCGAAAACTTTGGTGACGAATGCATTATACTGATTGAGTTGTTTGGAGCCTTTCAGTTTCAGAAGTATTGCAACAAGAGTTGCAGGGCGAATGCATGGATTTGCATGTCTCATGCAAAGACAGTCCTTTCTTTTTGAGAGGGAGTGTTAAAGATTGCAACAAGAAACAATGAAGAAGGCATCCTGAAACATCATCCTTGATCCTAGTTGGAAAATAATCACCTAAACTAGGTGAGGCCCATACAGGCTATTTTTAGGTGTATGTCTATTTTTAGACATGGTGAGCATATTCTATATGTAGCAGGAAGTTATCTGTGGATGGTTGGTCAAATGTGAAAAATAATGAGATTATATTTTTAGAATATTGGGCGAAGTCTATTTATAGGTCGTTGATCTAAAAATAGATACATGTCGATTATTATTAGCTCTTAATAATAATCAGACTCTAAACAACAACTTATTCTCTTGGAGCACTTTATTTCAGTGAACAGATTTGGCAAATCAGTGGGTTGAAGGAATTACAAAATTCCTAAGGGTTTACTGAAGTTCATGCATGGAGGACTCAGTTAGAACTGAAGTGGAAAATTTATGATAGAGTTGGAAGAGTAGTTCATGGAGTTGTATTCAGTTTAACTCAGTTAGACTCAGTTGATCTAGTTGTATCTAATATAAATGAATGATACACTAGTGAGAGTGGAGTGAATTAATTATTTAATTAATTCACAAATAATAATCATTAATCAACTGAACAATACAACAGTTAACTATATTGCATGTCAAATCCAGTGGAGACCCAGTGGAGAGATAGGTGAAAGGGCAAGACGGACTATCTATTGTGACCATAGTGATGCATGAATTGCATCTACATATAAATTGGAGTTTCAAATGATAATAACACAGTCAAGGAGAGTGGGATTGCATTGAATTGGTCTTTTTAATCAGCTTGGATTGTGCAGTAGAGGCAGGCTAGCAGGAGGGCAGAGATTGGTGCATGGATTTGCATATTTTTCCTGATTAGTGTGTGACGATTGATTTTACTGAGAGCTTGATGTACTAAGCTTTGTATGATATTGTTACATGATCTCCATGATGCATAATATATGATAGTTGGGGTTTTCAGCTTCAGGTTTTCCCATTAAACAACTGTGTTATGTGTGATTGTTTTTATGCTTCACACGTGTGTGCAATTAATTTTCCGCAAAATATTAATAGTGGAATGATTCTATATTTTGCAAGAAGTGAAATATTGTGAGATCAGGGGAATATAGGACATATGCATGCTTAATGTATATAATTTCTACAGGCTGGAATCATTTCTTCCTCTTCTAGGGTTGGTTCTTGGTGTATATCCTCTTCTTGTTCATTTTCTTCTTCCTCTTCACAATCTATGTAAAATAATTTCTTCTCAGCACACTTATGACCTTTAGTGTATTTGCTATCACAACTGTAGCAAAGCCCATTTGCTATTTTTTCTTCCAATTTTTGTGGTGTCAACCTTGTAGGTTGTTGAAATCTAGGAGTAGCAACACTTCCCTCTTTATAGAAGTGAGTGGTAGGCTTCCTTGTCGCCATAATTTTACATTCAATTTTTCTTGCCAACCTGAATGCCTTCTCCAATGAATCAGGTTCTAAAACGCGAACTTCATGTCGGATGTTATCCTTTAAATTACCTATGAAGAGATCAATCTTGTGTTCCTCTGGAATATCAGTTACCCTTATATTCAATTTTTGGAAGTCCTCAATGTGCTCCCCCACTAAACCCTTTTGTTTGAGATTTATCAATTGGCTAAAGAAGGTGTTGCTCTTTGTATGCTCATAATGTGCTATCATTTCCTCCATAAAAATTGACCAAGTGATAATTTTTTTACGGGAGCAAAGCCATCAATACCATAAAAATGTATTTTTTCTAAATTTAAAGTTGCAATGCGTACCTTTTGTGTGTTTTTCACATTATTGAGATCAAAATATTGCTCCATTTGTAGTATCCATGTTACAGGATCCTTTCCATCAAACTTCCTCATATCCATTTTTGAAATATGGTGGTTATTCTCGCCAACATTAGAGTTTATGAAATCACGATTAGCATTTATTTTTTTCTCATCATGAGTTTCCTCTACTATATTTTGACCATTAGGAAACAAATTTTGTATCAACTTTGTCAAACCTTCCATGTCTGCTTTTAGATCATTCTTCATGTTTTCCATCTTAGCTTCCATGTCATCCATCTTAGATTCCATGCCATCCATCTTAGCTTCCATGCCATTCTTCAAACCATCCATCTTATATTCCACACCTTTCTTCAAAACTTCCATGTCATTTTTTGTTTCTCTATGCGAGAGCGAAATTTGTTGCACTTGGTCTTGTAATTTTGATATGTCATGTTGCCATTCTTCGTCTTCATGAGTCATAGTAGAGCCTTCTAATGGCTTAATGGGTGTTGAATTAATTTTAGGGGCCATTTGAGAATCCAATACTGATATCTATTCTATAATATTCCCTTGGAATCAATTCAACTTAATTCTTCAAACAAGACTTATGCAATTCAGAAAACAAATACACACCTTTTACTTGGTTTTGAGGAGCTTGATATTTAAATTGGCTTATATATATAATTGCAGATCCTAAATATCTGAAATTTAGTCATATAGTAGTACTCTGAAGCTTCTTTCAAATGCCACAAGTCTGACTTGATTTGGATTCTTCAAGACAAAGTTATGTCCAATCTCCCACAATGACCTAATTATGGACTGGTTCAGTAGAGTGAACTTGTACGACTTGCCATGTGTTACTGTTTGCTCCTTTGTATCTGAAATTTATGGACAGGAAAATATAGTCCTTGTACTTCCAGTCAATTTTTATAGAATTCCAATCCGATGCCCAGAGAGAAAATTGTGAAGATTTTCCCATGATCACCTATTTGAGATGAAATTCGGGAACCTGAAAATGACCTAACTTCCACAGATCATATCTCCAAAAATATTGCAAACCAAGCTCTGAAATTTTGCAACAATGTTCTTTCAGATTTTAGCTTTGTGCTCTAAAAATTTCAGATTCTGAACCTTCATAGAAACAAATTTATAGTGACAATTCCGTGATGACCTTTTTAAGTGAAATTTCGGAGCCTGCAAAAATACCTAACTTCCACATATCATATCTCTGAAAATAATGTGAACCAAGCTCTGAAATTTTGCGACGATGTTCCTCAGGAGTTTGTATTCACACTCTAAACATTTTAGCTTTTTAAACTTCATAGAAAAAAAGTTATAGTGAAAATTCCACAATGAACTGTTTGGAGTAGCAAAACCCTAGAATCCCAAGCTCTAATACCAAATGTTGTGAAACCAGCTCCAAAAATAGAAGAAAAGAGATATCAATGCCTTAGAAATAAGCCACTTCGAGGGGGAAACCTCCAATAAATTACATGAATGAACAATTCTTGGATGATTCAAATTATAAAACCTCCTTTCTATATATAGGAGTCCATGGGGCCACAATGTAATCCTAGTGGGGCCATAATGTAATCCTAGCCGACCTAACAATAATAATTTAAGGGCACGATAATAACAATATGGGGGTTACAAGGGTACAATAATAACAATAAGGGGGTTACACTAACAACAATAAGGGACTATACTAGTAATATAGGGACCTAACAAAAATATTGTAATTTCATAGTCAATCTAGGCTGTTCATTAGGTGGATAATCTAACGGTAGAAGTTATGTTTAATTTAGGGTTTTTTTCCCTAGAAGGAAACCCCTCTGTTGTATGAGGGTATTGTATTGTGTCTGTCTATGGTGTGTATACTCTGCGCAAGAAATAGCAAGGGGGATGGTGTGAGACATTAGAGGATATTACAACGAACCTGCTGTAGGTTGTGTCTCTTCATTTTGCTAGATAGTAGAAAGGAAGGAATACTTGTTTCCGTGGGCGTAGCCCAATTTGGGTGAACCACATATATTTGTGTCTCTCTTTTTTATATGTTATTTATGTGTTTGTGTTTCCTCATATTTTATGTGTTCCATTGCTCTATACTATATAATTTTCTAAAATATTTCTCGAGATAAATTTTCATTCTTTTTCCTAAGTCTCTCATTTTCTACTATGGCACTAATCAATAGTTCCTCCACATTTTCTTCTATTTATTTTGTATTTTCTTCTTCATTTGGACTACTTGTTTCATTTTTTATGTCCATGAACAATAATTCACTACTCCCACCATATTATTCTTCTTCATTAGAGTCATCACAATCTTGTTTGAAGAAGAAATGTTTTTTTTAGCCTTTCCTCTTGAATATTATTCTCTTTATCTTCATTATGACTATCATATTTAAAAGGGAACTTTGGTGCATATAGTCTTATTTACCACATCTAAAGAAAAGGAGAAGTAACCTACCTTTGATTTTGGATACTTTCTTCAGATTCTTGATAAATTTTTCCATTTCAATATAAAAATCATCATTGTTGCAATCACAATTCTTTCCCTTTCTTGATGTCGTGGATTCCTTGAATGTCACTTCCTTATCAGTTAAATTTCCTGACCTCATTTCATATGTTGTGTGAATTCCACAAAGTTAATCCATTGATAGTGAGTCCAAATTTTTTAGTTCTTCTATGGCACAGACCTTGGCATCAAAATGATCTAGAAGATATCTCAAGACCTTTTGGACTACCATATTTTATTTGAAAAAATCACCTAGTCCTTTGAGACATTTATCTGCCTCATCGACTCGAATAAAATAAGAAATAATATCTTCTTCACCATTCATCTTGAAACTTTCAAACTTCCTTCTATAGGTTTGAAGCTTTTCCTTTTTGACCTTGTCATATCCATCATAAATATGGATGAGAATGTATCGCATTTCTTTAACTATTTTAATACCCGTAACTTTCATGAATTTTGTATCTGATAGACCACTTTCTATAGAATTTGATGCATTTTCATTTTCCAAATATGCTTTCTTCAAGTTCATATTTATTGGAAGAAGTGATGGGATCTTGTATCCATCTATGACAGATTTCCAAACTTCACCTCCAAGAGACATTAAGTAGTACCCCATTTTGACCTTTGAGAAGGAAAAAAATGTTCCATCAAATTGGGAGGCCTTACCATATTTAGTGGCCATTGTGATTCAAAAATACTTCTTCTAACTATTAGGATAATCTTGAAGAAGTTGGCTCTGATTATAATTGTTGGAAAAATGAGAGGGGAGGTGAATCAATATTTATTTCAATTGCTATATTATGCTAGTTAATGTTTTTATCACAAATTAAACTGGAACACAAGAAATAGAACAAAAAATAATTTTATTGATGAATATAGTGAGGAATCCAATCCTATAACAACAATTCACAATATACATCTTGTATAGCAAAATATATTACTCCTTCAAGGCTCCAACATTGAAAAAATCTAAGCACCAACTTAGTCAAAATGAGTACTCCAATCCTCTCAAAAAATTCAAGCACCAACTTGGTAAACATGAGGAATCCAATCCTCTTAGGCTGCAAACTTTCCAAATATCCTTCAATATCAGCTCTACAAGATGTATCCAATAAAGGCTTAAATTTTTCCTCAACAAGTCTTCTAAAGGCTGCTCCAACAATGGCTTCAAGTTTGCTTCAAAAAGTCCTCTAAAGGATGCTCCAACAATGACTTCAAGTCTGCACAACAAGTTTTCTAAAGGATGCTCCAACAATGGCTTGAATTCTACACAACAAGACTTCTAAAGGCAGCTCCAACAATGGCTTCAAGTCTACACAACAAGTCTTCTACATGTTGCTGCTAGAACTTGCTCAAGTATGTATTTAAATCTATTCAAGAATGTTGCAAAAGAGTGCTCCAAAGGTATTCAATGTGCTCCAAATATTCTTATACAAAAACTCTTCAAAATTTGATCAAATAATGTCAAGTTTGTTCATAACAGTGAGGCTCCAAAAATTTTTAATAATATGATACAAAAATTGCTCCAAGAAATACTGCCCTCAAGCCAACTAAAGTCCACTATAGGTGACCTCAAGAGTGGTACAAAACTACTTTAATTTTTTTCTAAATTAACCTTTTTCAGACTTTAAATTTATCTAAATAGTGCAAAAAAACCCAGGTCCAAAATACATTTTTAGGAAAAAAAATTCAGAGTCTTAAATGTCACATAGATTCCCTAATCAAGGGCCAAGAGTTTCTCCATAGGGCGAGGTATGAAGTCTGGATTTTTTGCTTCATAGGACTGAGACTTCTATTATAGGAGGGTCAAGACTTCTGCTCCTAGAGGCACGAGACTTCTGCTTTAAGAGGAAACAAAGGAGGTCATACTCCAACATAAGATGGCTCCAAAAATTAAATAGATGTCCACCCGATTAACCCTGATCCAAAACAAAGAAAAATTATCACAAACTCTTGGTTTTCCTTGCTTCTAATTTCATGAGCTATGAACTTTTTCCTTCTACTTCAGGTCCAAGCTCTTGTCATGTCTTCCTTTTATGAGTTAGATGAAAAAATGGAGAATTCATATGGTCTATTTATACTAATTTTTCCATGTATGAATTCACATGCCTTTTTGAGAGGGGATGAATTATGTTTATGGAGGCCAACTTGACTTGAGAGAAAAAATATGGATTTTCTAACTTATACAATCTAGTTATCTTCAATGAGGAGGAATTAGGAGGCAAGTAAATACTTGTTGGAAATGGATTTAAATCCTATACAAGCCTAAGTAATTATCTTCTTGAGATGGTGTTTTCTTTGACATCAATAACAAATATTCTTCCAACGAATCCATCCAGACCTATTTAAAGGGCTGGGGGGATTTCTAAGTTGAAATGCTTCTATTGAGTTCCCTCATTACTACCATATACCACGTCCTATGATAATCATGTGAAAATGAGGATGGTGGTAGAAGAGATTCATCCACTTACAATAATCCCACACACTCAATCAACCCATGAGAGCATGGTTTGGATTATGGAGTGCTTTAAACTCCTTAGATTGGAAAGGGCTACCATTATGGTGTGCATGAATTGTGATATGATGGTGTAATGAATATTAATCTTGGTTGCATGCATTGTCTTCCCAGGGGTGCGATGTTTAACCAAGGCCCCCCAAGTAAATTTAAATAAATTTTCCTTTTTATTTAAATAAAAATATCATATTCTAAGGAAAGAAGGAAGGCCTATGATGACCATTTATCTTTAGATCCCCAAGAATCCATTTGTACCCTTCATTGACATGAGATTAACTTCTTTGTTGACATAAAAAAGGACATGAAATAAAGCTAAGGAGGATATGTATTCTACAACTTTTCTAATTCTTTTTAAAATTATTTCAATATATTTATCCTTAGGGAAGAGTCCTTGACCTTATGATATACAATTAAGAGAGAATCTCCAAAAAATACGATTGATAAAAAATGGTTTTCTTTAGAAATAAAAATACCTTGGTAGAGGCCAGATGCTTCCTCTTTGTTGTTTTTCATTTGATCTAATTCCGATGAACACTTAAAAAATATAGTTTTCTAATGGCTATAAAACACTCCTCCCCCTCTTGCAACCCATTTTTACTTTAAAATGAGAACATGGGAATGGGCTTTGATCCACTTATGTGTGCAGAAGTCATGAAACCATTTAATATAGTCTCTCTAGGTGCAATCACATGCTCAACCACAACCTCAAGGTGCACCCATAGGTCCAAGGAAACCCTTATGAGAATTGAACCTTGCCCAATCATGAATAAATCCTCACTTTACATCATTGGATCCAACCCCTTTGGGTGGTAGTTTTGTTACTAAAACACAAGAATCTCAGAGCCTAAGTTCTCTATGTGTGGAAAAGGTGATTTCTAAAACACTTCTACTTTTTCCTCCTCTTACCATGAGATCATTTTATTACCTATTTTTGTCAATGACCTTTTATATTCATTACCTTGAAAGTAGTGTTATCAAGGAATAAATTCCCCAAGTTATTAAGCTTCAATTATTTGGTCAATTGAACTTCAACCCCTCTCTTTAGACTAATAGATCCAATTACTTTAAATTGAAAATGGTTCAGTCTAACTTATAGAGGAAATCACCTTTTTCACCCGAATTTGGGGATACGATATCAAGAAAGAATGTGATATTTTTTGGTTTAAAGTACATTTTTGAATGCATAAATAGATTCAATACCCTGAAAAACCCTTGGGGGATGGAATTATACATATGAAACAATTTAAAGTCAATTTTTAAAAAATATCTACCTGATTTTGGTTAAAATTAATCTGAAAAATAATCGTGAAAAAGGTGATTTAGTCTATAAGTTAGACTACCATGTTCAAAATTTAAAACGATATATATACATCTAAATCAAAATGTTAAATTCCAAAATTGGTCACATAGTGAACTTAAGTAATTTATTACTATATCAAATTTCACATAGAAACTAAATATGGTGAAGTCTAAATGTTTACATTTTACTCTTTTTATGAAAATTTCAAGATGGGAAATTTCAATTCCTAGGAAAAATGGATCCAATATTTAAAAATAGATTTAGTCTACATGATATTTAAGTTTGGCCTAGTGTAACTTATAGATGAAATGAAATTTTTTCACAACATTTTTTTTGGTTAATTTAATTAAAATATGACAGAATTTGAAAAACTTGAGTTTAAAGTGTTTAATCTTATTCAAGTGCGGGTTTTTGAGAGTGTTGAATCCTCAGGACAAGGTGAAAAAGTCCATGGATCTTATTGAATAAATAGTGTGGATGCATCATTGCCCATAATATGCATCCACACTATTTATTCAATAAGATCCATGGAATTTTTCACCTTGTCCTGAGGATGAACCACATTAGTTGGTTCGAAACTTTGACCAAGTCCTAATGATATGATTAATCCGAAAAACATTCATCTACTTTATGGATCACAAAATTCCTCTTTCTAATAATGTTGAATCCATTTATACATTCAAAAAGCTATTTTAGAAAATAAAAAATCAAATTCTTATTTGAAACTGTATCACGAAATTCTAGTAAATTATGGTGCAAAGACTATTTTATATATTTGACCATTTAAATTTATAATTCTAATAATTTTAGATTATATATTAATTAATTTTACTTTTATTAATCAATTTAGTTTAAAATGTTGTATAAGTTTTTAAAAATCATAATTTTGAATTATTTGATTTACATAGGATTTTTTTAAGTGTGAGATCATTTAAAATTATATTTTAAATAATAAAAAATTACAATCTCAATAGAAATTACAAATGATATAAATTCTGAAAAAAAACACAATTTCATATATATATATATATAATTTTAAAAAATAACAATAATATACCTTTAATCCCAAAAGTTAACATCACATTATATGATCTTGAGTGTGTAGATAACATGCATACCTTGAATTTGAAATTTTTAATGTGAACTCCACTCATACACCATGATGAGTTCCAGTTAACATATATCTACTTATTCGGATACCATCGGTATAATTGATAAGGGATAACATGCGTAGAACTAGTTTGCAATTTTGATAGTTAAATTTATAGAATGTATTCTTCTTTTTCTTTTGGAAAGTTTGGTTTATTTTGGTTATTTTTAATTAAAATTAGGTAAATATATTTTTTAATTTGAATTTAAGTTATTTAATTTAGAAGTGTTTCACATGTTTTTAGAGTATTGAATTTATTTTTGCAGGAGGAGATCGTTCTTTGAGTAGGGAAGCATGGAAATTTGAGTAAGTTGAGCACTGAAATAGAGTCTCTAGTATGAACATTGCCACACCTTAGTGTTGGGAGCGTGAGCATAACTCTTGGTAAGGGAGACGAGGGAGATTATTCCTAAGCATGGAAGATGCATTGATATTTTGAAGAGTCAAGCTGCAGAGAGAGATCTATTCGTTTTTATTTCCACAAGCTAAAAACATAGTTTCTAGAAGCGCTACGAAAATATTTCGCACTTCCTACAACTTTTTTAAAAGGGTGCTACAAAAATATTTCGTAGCGCCTAAAGCTAGTTTTATTTTTGCACTGCGTTGTGTCCAGGTTGCCTTCCGGGCTACTTGCTGCCATCAATTTTTGGTATTACAATAGGTTTGAAGTAGAGATACATTTGTGGTGGAGTTCCGTTTGACATTGGTGGTGTTGTTTATGGAAAAGGGAGATGGAAATAAGAGCAAGAAGAGCACAAGGTCATGGAGGGAGACTCATAGATAATATATAACTCCAATAATATATAGAGAGGTTGTAAGCTCATTTAGAGGCCATGGATACCAATGTGAAGCGAGACCCTTAGGCTGGAGATGACAACGAATCAAAGGAAGAAGCTACAACAAAAAAAGAAACACCTGTGGATGAAGCTCCAGAAGTTAAAATATTGAGGTCAGTGTTAAGCTCAAGTTCAAGAGAGAAACCTGATTTATCCACCTATGATGGCATTGTGGTAGTCGATAATTTGATGGATTGGATTAGTGAACTAAACAAGTATTTTGAATATGAGGAGATTGAAGAAGATAAGAAGGTAAAATTTGTTGTAACTAGGTTGAAATACCATGTTGCATTGTGGTGGGACAATGTGTAGGTTGAAAGGAGGGAAAAGGGGAAAACATTGATTAAAATTTTGGAAATGATGATAAAAAACAAAGGGGAAGTTTCTTTTGAAATACTATCATCTATTCCTCCACAAATAGGTGCATAACCTTAAGAAAATGTTAATGACAGTTAGAGAGTATACTGAGGTGTTTTACAGTTTAATATCCCAAAATGGGAATAGTAGCAATATAGCTCATAAAAATGTAAAACATAGCAAATATAAATATGAAATAGGAGAGATCAATATGAAGCCATCATTTTATTAATATATCATCAGAAATATACAAAAATATCATGAGGTACAAGCCACTCAAGCAATGGGAACAAGTCTCTAATGATCAAAACAATCAGCACATGAGTTGTTGCAACTGTATAGAATGCTGAAGAGTAGTGAAAACGTTTTCTAGATCAGTGCAGTTGCTAATGAATACATAAATAAATTAAATGTGGCTTATAGAAACAAAATAAATTCCCAGCAAAGAAGATGTGGGCTTTAATACAAGATTTCTAGCCAAGCCGGAAAAGATTGCTAGAAATTCCAAGAAATGTACAATGTGACAAATAAACCTAGGGTTGAGATGTCACTGCAAACTGGATCTAAATGAAATGAGGCTATGAAATATCTGAAATGATTATGTCATCCTATAATGGTATTTCTAATTATAATGTTGTTCCCTCTACTCAGAAATAGACCCTCCTGATGAGCTCAATGAACCCTCCCAACAAATGCCTCCAAAAATAACGCAGTTCAGAATTGTGACTGTGATGTGAGGGATGGTATATGGTTGGAATGATGCCAAAGATGAGAAAATATGCCTAGGAGCCTTCCTTGCTGATCCTCCAATGGATAGGCTACCTCTCTACTGAAAAATAAGCCTAGAAACAGCTCTATGTGATCCTCTGTTGCTGCACCCTGCAACACAACCCAGCTCTAAATAGAAACTGCGCTGTAGTTGAAGGAGGTAGCTTGGCCAAAATTCTGAAATGAGGAAATGCAGCTCAAATAACCTCTCCTTCCCTGAGGATGAGGTAGGGATTCCTGATCAGGAACACCCTTGTGCTAAACAGCACAACAACCCTGCTAAACAGCAAGAGGAAGAAAAAGTCTAAACAGACCAATATCAAAATAACAATCTAAAACATGAATAAAAATGGTTGCTATCCCCTCCATATATAGCATGAGAGCCTCCTCACATTGGGTCCCATCCATACTTTCCACCAAGCTCATGTAATTTTTCCTCCACCAAAACTGCATTGTCTCATCATAAAGGCCACTCCTTCGTGACAGCGCTATTGATTTGGTCAAAGTTGATTGAATCAACATGATATAGTCCCTGTTCACACCCAAATGTGCTTAATCCAGCTGCTTATTCTTCCTCCTTTCACATTAGGAGTATTATTATTCCTTCTAAAGGGGTTTTATGAGTCTCCCCACCCACTTATTCACCTACCTAGTGATAAAACAACTATAATATTCCATTTAGATGAAAGCTAAAATTTTGTAATATTACAGTCCTCCTCTTCAAAATGTTTCTTGTCCTCAAGAAACTGTAAAAGTGGAGAAAAATTCCTCCCTTCCTCTTCTTGTGGTCTCCTCATCAATAGTTCCCACCATAGCTCAACATAATCTGCAATAAATCTTCCCTCCAATGGTTCCTCCCGAGTATGAAAAACCAAATGGTGTACATCATGAAAAAGTGGAAGGTGTAAGTGGAAACCTTCTTGTTTTCCAATGGCCTCCTCAAGGTAGGAGTGATGATAAACATAGGTAATATCATCCCCAATAAGATTCTCCCATACCCATGCTATCATCCAAATGAAATGAGCCATCCTAGGTAGCTCACCAAAGAAATCCTCAACCCTCGGTTTGTGCAATGTATTGGGGCTACATGGAGAGATTAGATTTTTCCACCCAATTTGTTTATCTCTCCATTTATGGTAAGTATGGGGTTGTTGCTGATCTTGGGCTGAAATGACATGGCCTCCAAGAATGGCCCAAGTTACCCCACCAAACAAATCAGCCATGAAGTGCCTTCTCCAAGAACTCAAGTTCTCCAAATGGCTCCTCCCACATGAAGAAAAGAGATGTAGTACGACAATCATGGTTTGGCCATTGTTTCTCCTGAAACATACAACATATAAAGTAGGGAGTCATACTCCCAATGGGCACCTCCAACCTTTTCCCCCCTCTCCAAACAAATCTCCCCATGAACATAAGAATATCAACAATATATGGAAGCAAAAACCAATGAAAACAAGCTACCATATGAAAACCGGAAAGTGGATCATAGTTCCACATATGGAACCAGCACAGTGCATCCCTTGCTTGCCTCAAAAATAATAATAACAAGTGCCCTTAGAGCCACTTTTTTTCTGCCACAATCATCCCATAATATGGCATCATGAAAGTACAGTGTGGTGTCAATGGTGCACACCAAGAATCATGTGGCTTCCCCCACAAACCACCAATAGAATAGCCAACCTCAATGCTGCAATTGGCCTCAAGTACATCATAATATAATATTCAAGAAGGGATAATCCTTATTTGTATAACATGCTACTCATATAAAGTAAATAAGTACAAATCATAATGCAAAATTTTACCTTCTCCACCATGTACTTTGGTCCTTGAGTTGAAATGGCTCAACTAGAAATTCTCCCTTACCCCCAATGAGTAGGGAAGTGGCTATGACATCTTATCCATCACCATCTGGGCTATGCATCTCTTCATATGCTAATATGTATCCTGCTAGATGCCCTCCCAAGAGAACTCCTCCATCAAGGAATGAAATGCATCCAAGTGCATGGAAAGAAAGTCCACATGTGCTACATGTAGTAGCTTCTCCTTGAGCTCAGAATCTCTAGTCAAATTTTTTTTTCCATAAGAATAGATGACCACATAATCCACCATATATCTATCATCTCCCTCTGGTTCATCAAGAATAATGAGGCACCAAGATCCTTGGAGTAATCTACCAAAAGTTGAGACCTTCAATATGGATCAATCCTCCTAAGAGACAACGTTGATGATCTAAAATGTGAAGCTCCCCACTTGCTTTTGTCTACTCCTTTGACATCCCCCATGAAAAATTCATCCTCCAAAGTTCTGCCATGCCCATCATGTAGCTGCTCATGCTCAAATAGAAGTGGTGACCTTTGGAAGTTGGCCTCCCATGAGAAGCTACTATCCAAAAAAAATCTCCCGATCTCGACCAATCTAAGCATGAGTGGCCTCCATCTACTCCAATGTATGGAGGATTCCTTCCTCAAAGTAAGTACCCTCTATTTCTCAAATCCATGGAGTAGCTCCCTTGCACCATGAAGGTGCCATCCTCCATTACTGCATCAACTTCTGTCAGCGTAGTATGTGTAGTGAGAGTGGGTGATGCTGAAAATGGGAGAATGTCTCCCTCCTCCTTGAGTCTATCCCAAACTCTCTGTGCTGTACTAGATTCCTCCAAAGTCTTCACCCCTATCGAATCTAATATTGGTTAACCAAATGGAAAAATTTCTCCCACCAACTCTAGATCTGGTGGCCTCCCAGGTGGAATGATCCCATGTAGTGAGACATCAAAATCTGAAGTGGACTGTACATATGAGTGGATTGATTTTTCCCTCTCTTCACTGCGCAATACAATCTCCTTATTTTGTGCAGAAACCTATTGAAATAGGTAAGGGTGAATCATCCCTTGATGTTGATCCTTCCTTTCTTCTTCTCTTCCCATCTCACAATCCACAAAAACTAATACATGCTGCTCCATAATTGTGCTTTGATTCCCAAATGTTGGATCAATTGGAACTCCTTGAAAATACACAAGGGCTCCTCTAATGGAAGCAATGGCTCCCTTCCCATCTCCATGTGTTGATGGATCTCCTTCTGATGGTACAGCGCTGTTAGCTCTTCTTCGCTCATCCTCTTCATCAATATGTGAGAATGCCTTATCATCAATGAGAGACCCTTGATCTTGGTCTTCTCTTGAAGGAGGAACCTCCATGTATTCATCTGTAGAAGAGGGCTCTTCAAGAAGTGGGGATATTTCCCTTGGAAAATTATCATGTGTGTTTCTATCCCCTTCAACAAAATTATGGAGTGGAGTTGGAAAAATAAATCTCTCCAACTCATGCAAAGGTTTTAAGTTTTTGGGTTCCACAAGAGATGTTTCACAATGTTTAAGATCAAACGTCCTCACTAATTTCTTATTGAAACCTTCATAAGTGTTTACATTTGCATGATAAAATGAGGCATAACTATAAAGCCACCAATCATGGGCCATAACTTTGAGGTGCAACGTTGCTACTCTAATGGCCTCCTTTTCTGAAACTAGGTGTTGTTGGAAATAGGAATCTAGCTCCTCCACCCAAGCTCTAGCTGTGCACTTTGCTGATCCATCAAAGTTAGAAAGAAAGATTCTACCTCTCTTGCTTCTATTATGGCTATTGAATCTTCTATCTTCCTTGAGTTGGAAAAACCCTTGTAATTCCAAGTGCTCTTTGAATCTCCATGATTGAGACTCATACTCCTGACTGAAGATACTCCTCCCTTGGTGCACCTTCTTCCTCCATTCTTCTTGTAGTGAATGTGGGCCATAAAATGTGTTGTGGAGCTGCATGTGTGGCTAAATTATCACACTCATCATGTGAATAGCTAGGGCTTGCTTCACTTTCAAACCCCTTTGAAGTGTTTCTACACCTCTCTCCTTTCATCTCCTTGAGATCTTCTTTGATGCTCTTCATAGATTGGAAAAGAAGTTGGGAGATCCTCTCTTCCTTGATTTTTCCAAATAATGGAGTCATGCCTTTGTTTCTTTTGTATATATTATATTTTATTTGAGAAGAAGCTTCTCCTTCTAATGACATAATGTCTTGGATGCACAGGCTGAGCCAAGATTATACTTTGATACCACTGTAATATCCCAAAATGGGAATAGCAGCAATATAGCTCATAAAAATGTAAAACACAGCAAATTTGAATATGAAATAGGAGAGATAAATATTCAACCATCATTTTATTAAGATATCAGTATAAATATACAAGAATATCATGAGGGACAATCCACTCAAGCAATGGGAACAAGTCTCCAATGATCAAAACAATCAGCACATGAGTTGTTGCAACTGTATAAAATGCCAGAGAGCAGTGAAAACGTTGTATATATCAGTGCATCTGATTTTGAATACATATATAAATTAAATGTGGCTGATAGAAACAAAATAAATTCCCAACAAAGAAGATGCATGGGCTTTAATACAAGATTTCTAGCCAATCCGGAAAATATTGCTAGAAATGCCAAGAAATGTACAATGTGACAAATAACCATAGGGTTGAGATGTCACTGCAAACTAGATCTAAATGAAATTAGGCTATTACATATCTGAAATGATGATGTCCTCCTCCAATGGTATTTCTAATTAGAAGGTTGATCCCTCTACTCAGAAATAGACCCTCGTGACGAGCTCAATGAAACCTCCCAGCAAATGCCTCCAAAAATAATGCAGTTCAGAATTGTGACTTCACTGTGAGGGATGGTAGATGGTTGGCCTGATGCCAAAGATGAGAAAATATTCCCAGGAGCCTTCCTTTCTGATCCTCCAATGGATAGGCTACCTATCCACTGAAAAACAAGCCCAGAAATTGCTCTATGTGATCCTCTGTTGCTGCACCCTGCAACACAACCCATCTCTAAATAGAAAATACGTTGTAGCTGAAGGAGGTAGCTTGGATAGAATGACAGAATGAGGAAATGTAGCTCAAAGAACCTCTCCTTCCCTGAGGATGAGGTATGTATTCTTGATCAGGAACACCCTTGTGCTAAACATCAAGAGGAAGCAAAAGTATAAACAGACCAATATCAAAAAAATAATATAAAACATGAATAAAAATGGTTGCTATCCCCTCCATATATAGCATGAGAGCCTCCTCACATTGGGTCCCATCCATACTTTCCACCAAGCTCATGCAAGTTGTCCTCCACCAAAACTGCGTTGTCTCATCATAAAGGCCACTCCTCCATGACAACGTTGTTGATTTGGTCAAAGTTTACTTAATCAACATGATCCAGTCCCTGTTCACACCCAAAGGTGCTTAATCCTGCTTCTTATTCTTCCTCCTTTCACATTAGTAGTATTATTATTCCTTCTAAAGGGGTTTTATGAGTCTCCCCACCCACTTATTCACCTACCTAGTGATAAAACAACTATAATATTCCATTTAGATGAAAGCTAAATTTTTGGAATATTACATATAAGGTGAATTTGAGGGAAGCTGTGTAGGACACCCTAAAGAAAATAAAAATGTACATCAATGGCTTGAAGTTGGAGAATCAAGATGAAATCAACATCCTTTCTCCCTGGATGATGGAAGAAGCATGCCATTTTTCCTTGAAGGAAAAAGATAATATAATTAGGAAGAATAATTGAAGTAGAGGTCATGGCTTTGCTAGACGAAGAGGACATACAACTGGAAGAGCGAAGGCTCTAGCTCAAAATAATGATTCAGATAACTCAAGAGAACAAGGGAAACATGAGAAATAAGGTGTCTCCAGAGGAGTAAGACCTTACTAGAGAGGTAGAGGTTGAGGAAGAGGCAGAGAAACTGTCTACCAATGTTATAAATGTGGAAAATTAGGTCAAAAAACTTTTGAGTGTCCTCATAATGAAAAGGTAGGGTAGAGAGATGCATATGTAGCTCAACCGAAAGTAGCAAAAACATAGGCATATGTGGCAGAAAATGCACCAGAGATGGGAGAAGCTTTAATGATGAATAAGGTCTTGTTGAAACCAACTAAGGAGACTGTTGAACCAACACAGATAAAAAAAACTTGTTTAGGACTGTTTGCAAGGCCAGAGGAAAATGATTTAAAGTGGTGATTGACATTGGAAGCACTAGCAGTCTAGTTTCCATAGAAAATGTGGAAAAACTTGGATTTAAAATGCTGAAGCATCTAACACCATATAAAGTTTCATGGCTACAGAAAGGTCACCAATTTTTGTTAAGCGAGCAGAACGAAGTGGAGTTCCAGATAGGCTGATATCAAGATAGGGTAGTTTGTGACATCATGCTAATGGATGTATGCCAACTTGTTTTGGGATGACCCTATAAATTTGATAGGAAAGTGGTGCATGATAGAGAGAGAAACACCTATAAGTTTTAAAATGATGGTATCAAGAATACCCTCGTGCCCTTGAAGGAATAAATTACAGCTGGGACAAGTAGCTCAAAAGCATTGTTGTTGGGAGGAAAGGAATTTCTGCAATAAATAGAGGAAGAAGAGGCTATCTATGCAGTGGTATAGAAGCCAAAGGCAATACTTCTACACAATGAAATTACAGATTTACCTATTGAGATTCAAGATATGTTGTAGGAGTTTAGTGATATTGTGGTAGATGAATTTAGAAGTGATCTTCCACTTAAGAGAAGTATCAACCATCACATATACTTGATACCAGGTGCAAGTCTTTTGAACAAAGCTACTTACTGAATGACACCTAAGGAGAATGAGGGGATAAGAAAACATAATCAAGGGATGTTGGACAAAGGATTGAGAAGGGAGAGCCTGAGTCCATGTGTTGCTCATGCAGTGCTTAGCCCAAAGAAATATGGAGAATGGAGGATGTGCATAGATTCTAGAGAGATTAAAAATATTACAATCAGGTACAAATTTCTGTCACCATGGATGAATGAAATGATGGATTGTTTGAGGGGGAAACCTACTTTTCGAAGGTTGATTTGAAGAGTGGTTACCATCATATCCATATCATAGAAGGGGATGAGTGGAATACAACTTTCAAGACAAATAGCGGACTATATGAATGGATGGTCATGCCATTTTGATTCACAAATGCAACGAGTACCTTTATGCAGTTGATGAACAGGGTCTTGAAGAAGTTCATCAGTAAGATTTTTTAATTCTTATTTGGATGATATTTTGATTTTCCGTTGAATAAAGGAAGAACATATTAGGCATTTAAGGGATGTTCTAGAAAATGACAAGTAATAAAAATTGTTGATTAACCTGAAGAAGTGTACTTTCATGAGATATGAGTTGGTACATTTAGGTTTTTTTCATTTCAAAGGATGGGCTGAAGATGGATCGAGAGAAAATAGAGGAAATTGTGAGTTGGCCTTCACCCTAGAGCATTTTTTAAGTTATGAGTTTGCATGGGTTAGCTAGCTTCTATCAGAAGTTCATGAAGAATTTCAATGATATTTTTGCACCCATCATTGAGACAATGAAGAAGGATAGACAACTTTTTTATTGGAAAACAATAGTAGAGAAAAGCTTCTAGATATTGAAGAAAGAGATCATTGAGAAATCAGTGTTGAAGCTACCTTAATTCAATCAAATTTTCCAAGTTAGGTGTGATGCTAGTGGTACAACCATTGGAGTAATATTGAGTCAAGAAGGCAGACCTGTTACATATTTTATTGAGAATTTGAATGACTCAAAACATAAATACTCCTCTTATGACAAGGAAATCTATGTGGTGGTTTAAGCATTGAAGAATTGGAGGCACTATTTCATGCCTAGGGATTTTGTTTTGTTCTCTCACAATTATGCATTACAATATATAATGCAACAACACAAGTTGAACCATAAGAATTCCAAGTGGGTGGAATTCCTACAAAGTTTCACCTTTGTTCTGAAACATGTGAGTGGACAAGAGAACAAGGTAGTCAATTCTTTGAACAGGAGGATCTTGATCATGCAAGAGTGCCATGTGCATATTTTGGGCTTTGATTATTTGAAGGAATTGTTTGAGAATTATGTTTATTTTTGAGAGGCCCTTGAATCCTGCAAGAATCCCATGAGCAGAGATAGCAGCCCATGTAGGGAGTTCATGTTGAAATATGGTTTGTTATTCAAGAAAAATCAATTATGTATCCCTCATTGTTCAATGAGAGAGAATCTAATGCAAGAGAAGTACAATGGAGGATTTGAAGGGACTTTTCTTGTGGAAAATACACTTGGGAAGCTGGAACACTTCTACTTATAGCCAAATATGAGAGTTGATGTGCAGAAATATGTAGGAAAATGCATAGTGTGTCAACATGCGAAAGGAAAGATTCAAAATGTTAGACTATATACTACTTTTCCCATTCGTAGAAGACCATGGGACTCATTGAGTATGGAATTTGTTCTGAGTTTACATACGATGCAACAAGGTAAGGAATTTATATTTGTAGTTGTGGAAAATTTTTCATAGATGGCGCATTTTATCCCATGTTGCAAGACTAGTGATGCTACACATGTGGCTCCTTTTTTTTCAGTGAGACTGTCTGATTGCATGAATTTCTTAAGAGTATAATCTCTGACATCGACACCAGGTTCATAGGAAATTTTTGAAGGAATTTGTGGAAGAAGCTTGGAAGAAAATTGAACTTCACCCCATCTTATCATCCACAAGCTGATGGGAAAAATGAAGTTATGAATAAGAGTCTTGGAAACATATTGAGGAGCCTTATGGGATAGCATCCCAAGTAGTGGGATCATGTATTAGCTGAAGCTGAGTTTGCATATAATTATTTTCCAAATAGAAGCACCAGGAAGAGTCTGTTTCAGATCTTTATGGAATGCACCTTAGAGGAATTTGTGAGCTGAGAGATTTGGAAAAAATTGAGCAGAGGAGTGTTGATGGGGAGGATTTTGCAGCAATAATGAGTGAATTATATGAGGAAATAAAATAGAACCTACAAGACAACAACCAAAAATACAAACAAAGAGTGGATTTAAGAAGAAGAGAGGTAAAATTTTAGGTTGGGGACACAATATTATCACACCTGTGAAAAGAGAGATTCCTACAAGGAGAGTATGTAAGTTAAAAATGAAGAAAAGAAGATCTTGCAGAACACTTAGAAATTTTTCTACAAATTCCTATGAATTGGAGTTAGCTATGGGCCTAGGTATCTCACCTATCTTCAATGTGGCTGATTTGTATCCCTATCAAGCTAGTGATGAAGGTGCCACTACAACAAATGGGAGCAGTGGAGAAATTAGTGAACATAGTTGGATAAGGAAGATGCCTATGGAATGTTGAATTTCCACAATCTTGGATCTAGGATATAATCTTAAAATATATGATGCTACCAAACCAAGAATCTCCACAGTGGAATATAAACAACAATAAATAACATATGCAAAGAATATAAACAACCTTTTCAACAAATTTCAACCCAACTTCAATATATTAAAAATATATAATACAACAGTCTAGGGCTCCCATACCAGGGATAATGGCCCTAATACATTCACTAGTACAAGATACAAAACATGATACTCTAACCATCTGGATGTAGCATGCTCTCATAGCTGCTCTCGTTTGTACCCTATACCTGCTTGGTCCTTCGACTCCCAATCTACAGCTCCCACCTCTATCAGTGCTCCAAATCCATCTGGCCACTGAATCTCGGCTATCCAATCTACTCTCTAGTTCTCCCTTCTTCCATTAAGGGAACAAAAAATCGATACTCCTATCAACTTGTTCACAACTCCACTCGTGAACAACTATCAATCTTCCCACTGCTACTCCTCAGCTACTCAGGGACTTCAACCCACTATGGTCTTCCTGTGCTACTCCGATGAAGACCAACATAGGGCACAAAGGGATGCAACCTATTGTTGTAATATGTCCATCTCCCTCAATGAACACAGGGTAGGAGGAATTCCCATTATCTGTTATTGAATTCATTCTCCACACACAAGTTTCATACTCCAAAATCTTGCTCCTGGTTTATCAAACCTTTGAGCTCAACAACTGCGAGGCTAACAGTCACATTTGTTCATCAAGGTGATGCACTTTGACTCCAACTTTGATACTATCACACTGTCCTCTAGCAGACCTAAAATCCCTCCAAAACAATGGTATAATTGTGTTTTATTTTTCTGTTTGTGACAACCCTGGTTAGGGCATGTGTTGCAGCCCTAAACCCTCTTGAAAGTCCACAATCAAGCCCTTAAGGGGTTGTGGCATACCTTCAGATTTCTCCTCCTCACCCGGGTTTCCTGCTTAGGGAACTAGTCAACCTTTGACAACCCATAAACAAGCTCGGTTGTGTGCTATAGCCTGTGGCCTAGTACAACAACCCTAAAACCATGAGACAATCCCCTAATTCAGTGCCCAAACACACTAAACCAGTAGTGTCCTTTCCCTTTAGCGACTCATCCTAACAAAAAGCCTACTCGACCTCCATGAGAATAACCTTGGTCCTCTTTTCAACCCAAAGAAAGTCTGCACTTACCTCAGACTACTTGGACTTCATCATAGAATTCAGACCCTCCTTCACATTGTCTAGGGCCTCTCCTTCTTGTTGTAGCTAGGGAAATTTCAGAGCTCCTTCTCTTGAGACAATGTTGAAAAAATGGATGAGTAAAACATATGAAATCAGCCTCATTTTATAGAAAAATGAGGGAATCCCATGAATAGACGAAGAGACACATCTATTGGCTATTTTTTACATCAAGCCTACATGACTTGAAAACCAATAATTACTTGTCAACTTCAAAAATTAATTTCTCCTCAATGAAAATGCAAAATTGGATGATTTTTTATGCGTCAAATTTGACTTTAGGAGCACTATCATCGTCATCCATCACATGTCAAAAATCATCATGGTTTTGGCCCAAACAACGATGGGTGAAAAATCCCCAAGCTTGGGTCTCAAGCCCACAAGCCTATTTGTGGCGCTTTGACCTTCAACCCTTGAGCACTAAGGCTTGGAGTACCTACAAATCTACACAAAAATAAACACTCCCTCCTAGCGAGGGAGGTACTTCCAAGACTATAAAGTAACCATCATCCAACAACGACACTAACCCATCTAGCATCCATCACTGCAACATACCCTGTAGATGAATCTGACAATATCGATAGTGCCCCAGCCTCATTATATATAAACCTGAAGATACCAAACCTCCATAGGGTTACTTCCTATGAGGCTAGACTCCATCTGAGCCTACACAATCTCCATTAGCTCAGTATTACAAACACTCATCCTCCTAGATCAAATACCACTCTTGCAAATCCCACCAATCTTAGATATGAAATATCACGATCCGATGAATACTCTAGCCTACCAATTTGTATTCCATCACATGAAGCCATCTTGATCAACCTAATATCGTCCATGACAAAGAAACCTTATAGTTGTCCCAACCATCCATGAAAAATCAATGCAAGTCCATGATCAACAATCTGCCCTACACCAAACCGTTTTTCACTAGGCTCACCACCAATCCATGAGATCTCCTAGCCCATCTTTCCATGTAACCTGTCAAGTCGACATATCCATGTCTTCAGCTAAACCCTCCTTTCCATGAGCTAGACACCGACAACTCCCTTTGATTTGATTCATTTTGCACACTCTTATTCACTGACCCTCAAAGTAGCTCAAACATGCTTTGATACCATGTTGAATTTCCATGTTCTTGGATTTAAGATAAAATCTTAAAATACCTGACGCCACCAAACCAATAATATCAACAACACTAATTTTCACAGTGGAATATAAATAACAATAAATCACATATGCAGAAAACATAGATTTTTTTTTCAACAAATTTCAACCCAACTTCATTATATTAACAACATATAATACAACAGTCTAGAATTAGGGGAATTTTGAGGTCTAAAATGGGCCTCCTAAGGCAATTATAAAATAATAGTGGAAATAATAAAGTAAGATTTGATGACATCATCAAATTTTAGAGGGAGAAAAGAAAAAACTACTTTTTTAACTCGTATTTTCAACTTATCTCCCAAAGTTTTTACTCAAATTACAAGCGGGAGTACTCGTTGGATGCAAAATTTAATTCCTCATCCAAGGAGTACCCATGTTGCATACTTTCGATGGACCCTTCTACATGAAAAATGATAAATACATGAAAAACGTGATTGCAATCATGTTTTTTCATATATTTCTCATTTTTTTCATAGCAAGGTCCATCGAAAGTATGCAACATGGGTACTCCTTGAATGAGGAATTAAATTTTTCATCCAACAAGTACTCCCGCTCAAAATTTGAGTAAAAAATTTGGGAGATAAGTTGAAAATACGAGTTGAAAAAGTAGTTTTATTATTTCAATATTTTTAATCTTTTTACCCTTGCACTTAACAAATGGTGAATCACCCCCCATGGTTGACATCATCATCTTGAATTCTATTGGTTCTTATAAAGTTTATTTTGGTTGTACATTTTTCTTAGGAGGCCCATTTTAGACCTCAAAATTCCCCTAATGGGGCTCCTGTACCAAGAATAATAACACACTTACATCCAATAGTATAAGATACAAAAAAATATACTCTAAACATATGTTTGTAGCATGATCTCACAACTCCTCTCAGTTGTACCCTATTCCTGGTCAGTCCTTTAGCTCTCAATCTGTAGCTCTTGCCTCTATCAATGTTCCAAATACATCTAGCCACTAAAACTTGACTATCCAATCTACTCTCTAGTTTTCCCTTTGTCCATCAAGGGCACAACACATTGAGACTCTTGTCGAGTTGTTCACAGCTCCACTTGTGAAAAACTATAAACCTTCCCACTACTGCTCCTTAGCTACTCAGGGACTTCAACGCACTATGGTCTTCCTACATTTCTTCGATGAAGACCAACATAGGGCACAAAGGGTTTCCACCTATCATTGCAATATTTCCATCTCCCATAATGAACACAGGCTAGGAGGGCTACCGATCATCTGTTGTATAATTCCTTATCCACACACAAGTCTCAGGCTCCATAATAATGCTCCTAGTTGATCAGACCCTTGAGCTCAAAAATTTCCAGTCTAGCAATCATCGTTTTCCATCAAGGTTCCTTACTTTGGCTCCAACTTGGAAATTATCACGTTTTCCTCCAGTAGACCATAAGTGTCCAATATTGTGTTGAGAATGCAGCAAGATGATGGAGCTTAGTGAAATGAAGTCGCCTTCACTAAGTGGGCCCGCAGGCAAATTCTGGCGCAAAGTCTATTTTTAGACATACGGAGAATAATTTGGGAATTCCAGTTGGAGATTCTTGAAGTATGCGACATGTTGGTAAAAATAGATGAGACCCTTATTTTTAGGACCCAGGCTATTTTTAGACTGTGTCTCCTAAAATATGGAAGTCAAATATTATTTACCCTTAATAATATTTTGACTATAAACAACAGTTTACTCTCTTGGAGCACTTCAGTTTGAGTCATGGAGGTGGCTCATGCAACTGACAGAAGGAATCACGTGGTTCCTAGGGTTTGATGGCATCTTTCATGGTTGACTTCAGTTGGACTTCAGTGGCAGAAGTTTTGGAGGAGTTAACGGGACAGATAGTGGAGTTGTGTTCTGTTTATTTTAGTTGAACTAGTTGAGATTAGTTTAACTAGCTAATCAATTATTTATGAGTGGAGTGAATTAAATATTATTTAATTCATTAATTAGTAACTCATTAGTCAACTCAAGAACACATCAGTTCACTACAGTGCATGACAGGTTCAGTGGAGACCAATGAAAGAGGTAGATGAAAGGGTGAGTATAGCTATCAGTTGGAGGATCAGTTGTGCATGAGATTTGCACCACACTTGGAGGAATTGTCCATGAAAATTGCGCAGTCAAGCCAAGGAGATTCGAACCTTGGATCTCTACATAGACAGGCCATGATTTCGCAATAGAGGCAAGGCAATTAGCAGTGAGTTTTGAACCAGTAACCTGTTCAAAACTGAGCTAGATTGTGTGTGACTTTATGAGAAAGTACTGAGTACTTGTGAAGAGTATTGTACTTGTTTTGTTACATGATTTCTCCATTATAATATACACAATAGCTGCGGGGTTTTCAGCTATAGGCTTTCCCCATACATACTGAGTTAATGTGTGATTGATTTGATGTGCGATTGCTTCTATATTATTTCCGCATGTGACAATTAATTGTGGAAGAAGGTTATGTGTTATACATGCAATTCGAAATTGATGTATGATCGGGTTAATCTTCATTGAATAAGTGATTTATTCAGCTAATTTCTACATGGTATCGGAGCGAGATTAATTGTCGAGATCTATTACGGTGATTGCAAACTTATTTCCTCGTACAGAGTCTGCATGCGGGCCAGGTAGCCTCCGGAATATTCATCCTTCTTTGTAAGGTGAAAGATCTGGTGAATGCCCTTTGCAGTCAATCTCTGATTTGGAAATAATTTGTTTTCAAGTATAGATCGGAAGCGATAGAGCTTGGAGTTTGGAATTCTAATTTTGCAGAAGGTTGTTCTTCTTGGTGCCGGTGTTGAAAGATGTCTTCTTTCAATGGTTTGCGGCTCGAATATGCTCTTGAAGGCAGTTCGAACTATGTTGCATGGAAGGATCGAATGGAAGCAGTGTTAGAAGATAATGGTCTGAAGGAGTTCGTGGATGCGGATGTCCCAAAGCCCACTGATGCAGCTTTAGTCGATGCATGGCAAAAGAAGATCGCGAAATGTCGAAGGATCCTGTTGGAGGGCGTCAAGGATCATATTGTATCCAGCCTGCATGGTAAGGCTACTCCATATTTAATGTGGAAAGCTTTGACGGATCTATTCCAGAGTAAGAGTGACCAAAGGAAGCTGGCGCTCAAAGATAAGCTCAAGAACATCAAGATGGAGAAGGGCGACAGTATCGCCAAATACCTCACGAAGTTCACTCAGTGCAGAGATGAGCTGGGAAGTGTGGGGGTGACTGTCGAAGACGAGGACATGGTCGACCTGGCTCTCCTTGGTCTTCCGAAGGCTTGGCACTCATATCAAGATAGTGTCAATGGCCGGGAGAAGCTGCCGGGATGGGAGCGCCTTTGGGCGGATCTCATGCAGGAGGAGATAAGGAGGACTACTCGAGATGGATCTTCATCAAAGGGAGCCGATGAAGAAAACTGCGCTTTGGTTGCCAAAGCAAAGAAGGGGAAGGGTAAGAAAACCTCTCATTCTGGTGCAAAGGGCAAGAAGCAGGATATGGCGAAAGTGAAGTGTTTTCACTGCCATGATCACGAACATTATGCTACCAATTGTCCAAAGAAGAAGAAGAAAAAGCAAGCGGGAAGATCTGCAGATGGAGAAGCTTTGGCTTCACAGTTCGAGCTTGAATTTTCACTGATCGCATGCTTGGTTTCAAGTGTGATGGGATCGGTATGGTTCTTGGACAGCGGTGCGTCATTTCATATGACGGGAGATCGGGAGTTGTTCTCAGATCTGGAGGACAAATATTTTGGTGTGCACATCGAGATGGGCGATGATGGTAGATACAGTGCGACTGGTATCGGTACCATATCCTTTCAGAGGGAGTCTGGTAAACCCTTTGTACTGAAGGATGTCATGCATGTACCTGGATTGAAGAAGAACCCGATTTCAGTAGCGATGTTGGAGGATAAGGGGTATGATGTGGTCTTCAGCGAAGGAAAAGCCTTCCTGCGCAGTAAGACTACTGGAGAGACCCGAAAGATAGGGGTTCGAACCAAGAACCTTTATCAGTTGCAGGTAGATGGCTGCGCAGCTATGGCATGCAAAGCGGGAGAAGTGGTGAGCTGGGATGATGAGGGCGAACTGTGGCACAGGAGATTGGGCCACCTTCACCATGGAGCTTTGAATATTCTGCAGCAGATTTCTACTGGGCTTCCTAAGGGCACTCTTGCGCAGTCAGATCAGTGCAAGGGGTGTACTTTAGGGAAGTATGTGAAAGCCACCTTTCACGAGAAGGATAGTCGCGCCACGACGATCTTTGAGAGAGTTCACACAGACGTGTGTGGTCCTTTCTCAGTTGCTTCGACAGCAAAGCACAAGTATTATGTGATCTTTGTTGATGATTTCTCTCAAAAGTGCTGGATCTTCTTCATGCAGAAGAAGAGCGATACATTCGCGAAGTTCTGTGAGTTTAAAGCACTGGTCGAGAAGGAGTCTGGGAAGAAGGTGATTGCTCTAAGGAGTGATAATGGTGGTGAATTCATCTCGGCTGAATTCAAGGAGTTCTGCAGCGCAGAAGGGATTCGGAGAGAGCTCATCGCACCCCATAACCCACAGCAGAACGGGGTGGCTGAGCGAAAGAACAGAACGATCGTGGGTGCTGCACGGGCGATGTTGTATGATCAGGGCCTACCCCTTCACTTGTGGGCTGAGGCATGCAATACAACAGTGTATGTGCAGAACCGTTGTCCTCACAAGGTTCTTGGCATGAGTACACCGGAGGAGGCTTATTCTGGCAAGAGGCCTGATATTTTCCATTTGCGGATTTTTGGTTCTCCTGTCTACATGCATGTGATGAAGGATGCGAGAAGGAAGCTGGATCCAACTGCTGAGGTTGGAATATTTGTGGGGTACACTGATACACCTCACAACTACCGAGTATATTTTTCAGACAGTCGAAAGACTGTTGTGCGACGGGATATAAAATTTCAGGAGGAGAAAGCCATGCAGTGTTCGCTTGAGAGGGAGCTACACTTGCATGCAGATGAGGAGCTGTTAGTTCCTAAGGAGGAGCTTCCGGATGTGGATCAGCCACAAGAGGAAGTTCAGGAGGTGGAAGAAACCACCCATACAGCGCCAACCATCAGAGGGCGCATGCGCACTACAGAAGCTGAGCGACTGCCTTGGGATGCAGAGAAGGTTGTAGGACCACCTACAGCACAACGCAGACAAAGGCAGTCACCAGATCGGTACACTGGATACATGGCTCTTGTGAGTCAATGTGCTCTTTTGAGGAAGCTGTGGAGGAACCTGCATGGGTAGATGCCATGATCGAAGAATATGATTCGATCGTCAGGAACAGTGCATGGGAGATTGTCCCAAGACCGGTGGGGAAATCAGTTGTAGGTTCGCGATGGATCTACAAAGTGAAGCAGGCGGCTGACGGGAGTGTGGAGATGTACAAGGCGAGATTTGTCGCCCGTGGCTTCTCACAGATCGAGGGGATTGACTATGAGGAGACTTTTGCACCTGTCGCAAGGTACTCTTCCATACGGACGATCCTTGCTCTCTCAGCGCAGATGGGGTGGCACATTCATCAGATGGATGTGAAGACTGCGTTCCTCATTGGAGTTATTGAGGAAGAGGTGTACATAGAGCAGCCTGAAGGTTTTGAGATCTTCAGCAGTGAGTCGCATGTGTGCCGACTCAAGAGAGCACTGTACGGGCTGAAGCAAGCACCTCGTGCTTGGTACACTCGGATAGACAGCTACTTCACCGGGTTTGGATTCTCCAAGAGTGAGGCGGATCCTAACCTGTACCAGATTGTGGTGGAGGGGAAGCTGTTGATCATCGTACTGTATGTAGATGATCTGATTTTGACTGGCGATGAGCAGTTGATACTTTCATGCAAGGAGGATCTTGCACGAGAGTTTGAGACGAAGGACTTGGGCATCCTTCATTATTTCCTGGGATTGGAGATTTGGCAGCGCGTGGAGGACTGCTTGTTTCTCAGGGCAAGTATGCTCGGGAGATTCTGGAGAGGTTCAACATGCAAGGCTGCAAGCCTGTTGACACTCCTCTTCCTGGTGGTTGGAGGAAGGAGGATGCTACTTCAGCGGAGGTAGTGGATGCCACTGTCTATCGACAGTTGGTGGGGTCGCTTATGTATCCGGTCAATACACGACCCGATATATGCTATGTTGTTAACCAGCTTTCGCAAGCTATGGTTAAGCCTACCAAGCTCTTCTGGAAGGCAGGCAAGCATGTATTGCGTTATCTTAGTGGCACATCGGGATATGGTCTATGGTACAGACAAGAGGATGGAGTGAAGCTTTCTCAAGCCACCAGGATGCATTGGGCAGTGGAGTCCACTGCACCTAAGAGCACTTCGGGAGTGGCCGCATTGTCGATGCCAGCTTCCGGCACACAGTAGCGAGAGCAGAATTAGTCAATTCGGCGAGAGGTCGAGGACATGTGGCAGCAAGTTTACCGCATGCGAGGCTATTTGGAATATGTATATCCTCGTTGTGTTTGTTCAGTAGGTTGCATTTGAGCCTACAGTTTCCCACCGTGATAACCGTAGCTCCCTGGAGCTTCCTCGTTCAATCCAAATATTTCTTCATGATAGATCCAAACACATCGACATCAGGTACCATCATATCAGAGATTGTGTTCAGCCGAGAATCATGATGCTTTCATATGTTCCCACGGAGGATCAGGATGCCGACATCCTGACGAAGGCGCTCACCAGGAGCAAGTTCGAATTCCACAGAGGCAGGATAGGGGTTGCAGATAATCCATATCTTGCTGAGAGGGAGTGTTGAGAATGCAGCAAGATGATGGAGCTTAGTGAAATGAAGTCGCCGTCACTAAGTGGGCCCGCAGGCAAATTCTGGCGCAAAGTCTATTTTTAGACTATGTCTATTTTTAGACATACGGAGCATGATTCAGGGATTCCAGTTGGAGATTCTTGAAGTATGCGACATGTTGGTAAAAATAGATGAGACTCATATTTTTAGGTCACAGGCTATTTTTAGACTGCCTCTCCTAAAAATATGGAAGTCAAATATTATTTTCCCTTAATAATATTTTGACTATAAACATCAGTTTACTCTCTTGGAGCACTTCAGTTCGAGTCATGGAGGTGGCTCATGCAACTGACAGAGGAATCACGTGGTTCCTAGGGTTTGATGGCATCTTGCATGGTTGACTTCAGTTGGACTTCAGTGGCAGAAGTTTTGGAGGAGTTAATGAGACAGATAGTGGAGTTGTGTTCTGCTTATTTTAGTTGAACTAGTTGAGATTAGTTTAACTAGCTAATCAATTAGTTATGAGTGGAGTGAATTAAATATTATTTAATTCATTAATTAGTAACTCATTATTCAACTCAAGAACACATCAGTTCACTACAGTGCATGGACAGTTGAGTGGAGACCAGTGAAAGAGGTAGATGAAAAGGGTGAGTACAGCTATCAGTTGTGACATCAGTTGTGCATGAGATTTGCACCACACTTGGAGGCAATTTCCCATGACACCGCGCGCTCGGCCGCGGGATTTGAACCTTAGATCTCTTCAGTGAAATGTGCCATGATCGCGCAATAGAGGCAAGGCATCATGAGTTTGAACCGCAATTTGTTCAAAACTGAGTCGATTGTGTGTGACTTTATATGCAAGTGTTAATTGTTAGCCTCTCTGAGGAGTATTGTACTTGTTTGGTTACATGATTTATCCATTATAATATACACAATAGCTGCGAGGTTTTCAGCTATAGGCTTTCCCCATACATACTGAGTTAATGTGTGATTGATTTGATGTGAGATTGCTTCTATTATTTCCGCATGTGACAATTAATTGTAGAAGAAGGTTATGTGTTATGCATGCAATTCGAAATTGATGTATGATCGGGTTAATATTCATTGAATAAGTGATTTATTCAGCTAATTTCTACATATTTTCCACACTTGGTCCTCTCTCACGTTGCCCTCCAACATTCCATGAGAGACCAAGTTCGCGTTGTAGCATATGCACCTAGTTAGGTCATTACCACACCTAGCAGACCCTTACACACGACTACCTACAGAATCAACCGATCCGCCTTTCTGCAATAGAGGAGCTTTCGCACAAATCTAGGCACATTAAAATGCCCTCAACTGCAATTACGTTCTCCTTCCCTTGGCAGTATTTTATAGTTATGTCAAACTCATGTAAAAGTAACAACCAACGAGTTACTCTTCCATTTGTAAAAGGTTTATTGGCTAAATATCTAATGGCAGAGTGATCCATATACAAGAATACTTGATAGCTGGTTATGTGATGTCTAAATTTATTAATAGCATAAATGACAGCCAAGAACTCCTTTTCGATCATTGTATAGTTTAATTCGGCATGAGTGAGATTCTTGATGATATAATGAAAAACATAGGGATTTTTATCTTCTTCTTGACTGAGAAGTTCGCCTATCACTGTGTCGGATGCATATGAGGAAATGTGAACGGGCAGCTCCCAATTGGGGATGCGTAAGATTAGTGCAATCGAGACCAGTTTCTTTAAATATGAAAAAGTAGTGTCACATTTATCAGACCAATGGAATTCAACATTTCCAGTTAATTCATACAAGGGCACAACAATTTGTGAGAAATTATTTATAAACCTTCGGTAGTACCCTGTGTACCCAAGGAAAATACGTACCTTTGTCTGAGTACAAGGTGTGGATAATAAAAGGATTACCTCTATCTTTACCGGATCTACCTGTATTCCAGCTGCAAAGATGTAGTGCCCTAGGATTACTCCTTCGATCATCATCATGTGACATTTCTCGTTGCTCAAACACAATCTGGTAGCAATACATCATTTTGATACTTTTTCTAGTGTTTCCAGTGCTTGATCAAAATCATCCCCATATGGGATAAAGTCATCCAAATAACTTTCGAGTCCTTCATTTATTAAATTAGAAAAAAATGTTGAGTATGGCTCTTTGAAATGTTATTGGAGCATTACATAACCCAAATGGTAATAACCTGTAGGAAAATGTACCCCATGGGCAGGTAAAGGTTGTTTCATCCAGGCCTTCAGGGGCTATCTGGATTTGATTGTAACCACTAAAACCATCAAGGAATGAGAATATTCAAGAACTGCTTCCCTGCTAATGTATCTAGGACCTAATCAATGAAAGGGAGGGGGAAATGGTCTTTCTGAGTTGCTTTATTCAGTTCTCTGTAATCCACGCAGATTCTCCACTCCCCATTTTTCTTAGGAATGAATACTAAATGAGAAACCCATTTGTTGTCTGAAATAGGATAAATGAAGTTTACATCTAGCATCTTTTGCAACTAATCCTTTACAATATCTTTCACATGTGGGTTTAACCTCTGCTGAGGTTTTCGAATAGGCTGAGCATCCTTGTTAGTATAAATGTGATGTGTGCATAGTTGAGGATATATACCCTTCATGTCTAGGTAGTCCCAAGAAACTCCCTTGTATTTCTGTAAAACCTTATTGAGTTTTTATTGTTGGTTACTATCTATACTACCATTGATATTTAAAACTTTTCCTAGCTCAATTTCAATTGGTATGTTGTTGCGAACAACATTATTGGGTATGTGTTGATTATAAATGTCTGCCAAGGGGTCTTCCTGTGCTTCATCATCAAGAATTTCATTTAAAATTTGGCATTTTAATTTTTCAAAAGCGTATGGATGATTAATGAAGTTATTGATTACATCATCTTCAGTTTGATCTTTGAATTCAAGTGCTTCAACTATTGTCAACAGTGAACGAATGTTTTGTTCCCAATATGTATGTGGTTGTTTGTGAATATTCATAGTGGGAAGACTTGCTTTGGCAGGTGGGTATATGACAATATTTTCTATGGCATCACCTCTAGCAATGGTCATGTTTCTTACCCGACAACCTATGTGAGCGTTGACTGTTTCTAACCAAGGTCGTCCCAGTATCAGGGGGTGTCCATCTAATCTACTTTTTGGGTTAGTGACTAAAAATTCTGTTGGAAGATCCCATGAATCCACAAAAACCTGGATGTCCTATAATATTCCTTCTGGTTTGATAACAGATATGTCAACAAGTTCCACCAAGGTAGATGTGGGTTCTAACGTTGTTATGCCCAAATTCTCGCAGGTTTATGTGGTTAAGATGTTGATGGTCGCCCCTAAATCAACCAATCTGTTCGAAAAGTAGTGGCCAAATATTTGTACAGTAACTATGGGGTTCCCTCGATCCTCTTATTTTACTGGTGTTTCTCTACCCAAGAGTAAGTATGACAGTTCTCCCACCACATGAACAGTTGGTACGGTTTTTGCCTTCTTCACCTGTTTTTTCCCGCACAGCTCTTTAACTGTCTTGGCATAGATAGGAATGTCCTGTATATCTTGTAGAAGAGGAATTTTAATGCAAAGATTTTTAATTCCCCTAGGAGATCAAAATCTGAAGAGACCAATGGTTTAGGAAATTTTAATCTCTCAGGGAATGGAGGGGAGGACATAATAAGGTTTTTTGTATCTTTTTGGTCAACTGTGTCCCCCCTTGGTTTACCTATGTTTCTGTTATAGTTGATCATTTAGGTGTTGTCAAAATTTTAGACTCAAGTTGTGGTAGGGTCGTATCTTCTTTAGATGAAATCACATGTCTTGATCTCAGTCTAAGTTCATTTCATAGCTTCTGTTCAGTTTCAGAATTTGAGTTTTTGACAATCTGGATTAGTTGAATTGGTCTGTTATTTGGATTAGGATTGGGCTGAGCTGGCAGTTGAGGACGCATGATAGGCTGAGGATTGTGTTGGAATGGGTATGGAGCTGGTAACATAGGTTGATTCTCAGCCCCTGTCCCCATCGGTAGATTGATCATTCCCAGGGGTCGTTGCCAGTTTTGAGACCAATTTGTATTCTGTAAGGTGGTGGCAGGCCATGGGGAACGATATGGATTGTTTTGGTAGTAACGGGGAGAACAAGGGAAAATTGACCAATTGTTACCTGAAGAGGGTTGTGTTGGCCAAGGAGGCATGGAAAATTATTGGGGTGGCCAGATAGAAAAAGGTGATTGGTTCTACCATGCTGTTGCAGGGTTCTGTTGATTAAATGGTGGAGAAGAAAAAAACTGAGGCAGGTCTTGTGGCATACCTGGTCTTGTTTTCCATTGTCGACACTGATTCATCAGGTAGACTGGTTCTGTTTCTTCTTATGCCTCTTTGAATACTTCTTTTAACCCCAATAGTGAAGGGAAATGGTCAGTGGTGTGGTCCTTGGTACAAATAGTGCATGTTTGGACCATGTATAATGGACATTCTCGTTGGCTGTGCTTCTTCCGACAGCGTGGAAGAAAAACAACCAAGTTTTTTTCTACTATAGCTTGCTTCTGCTTGGCTTGTAGGACATCTAACTGAGTTGTCAAGGTGCCCAAGATATCGGTTTTAAAATATTCTTAAAGATTACTGAATTATTCTCTGGTCATGTTTCCACCAGACTTTTTATAATTCCTAGTAGTTGAGTCTCGCCCAGTTGGCCTACTTCATGTACTAACTTGAGAACACCTGATGCATAATGAAATAATGTCATCATATTATTCTTGATAGATGTCGAAATAATATTGAGTGTTTCGACCCATTCTTCTTTCATTCCCTTGATCATTGTTTCTTTTAAGATATCTTTAGACAGTGTATTATATGGAGATCTTTGCAAATTATATTGAAATGTTTCAACGTATTCTTCTAATGTCTCATTGTCTCTTGCAATATATTGAAGATTTCGCCTTTTAGTTCTCGAGTCTGGAAGTAGTCTTGATACTTGTTAAGAAAATAGTTTTTCGTTTGATCCCAACTATTAATGGTTCCTCCACTGAGCCCCATAAACCAACGTAATGTTGTCCCTTTCAAATTAGAGGGAAATAGTTTCAGTTTTTGAAGGTCAGTGGTGTAGTCATATCCCCTACATAGGACATCAAATTCAAATAATAATGCATCCAGATCTTCCTAGGTCAGCCCATGGAAGGTGGGGATGTTTTGTAACGGAATGGATTTCATAGGGGCATTTGCGGCAGGATCAACAATGGGATATTCCAATGTCAATTTCTACCTTTGGTTTTGGTTGTTTTCCATTTAATCAAAGATATGCCAGTAATATTCATGGATTTCTTGTTCTGGGAAAAAAATTTGAGTGGAATTAAGGAGTGGATTTGGAGGAAGCTTTACAGCACTTCCCCGATCTGGGATACTGGGTGTTTCTATCTCAACCACTCACTCAAGGGATCCAGGCTCTAGAGTTTTTCTTGTACAACACTACTGGTTTCTCCCTCTCCTTCTTGAAAATTGCAAGAATTTCCCTCTCTCGAAGGTTTAGGACTTATGTGTTTAACAATCTGAAGGCTTTGTTCAGACCCTTCGGTTTCATTATGAATCTCAGCGTGGGCTGTAGATGGTGAGGTTGATGCTTGAGGGAATGTAGTAGGACTCTGAGTGGGAATGGTTCTAGGTCCTATGGATGCCTGGGATTCAACCTTCTTAATGATTTCTTCTATATATGTTGTTCTGCCAAGCACCATCGATCCTTTGGGTTTTTTGGATTTAAGTGGGGGGTTTTGATCTATCTTTTTGTTCCTAGTCATAAAACAAGGACACCTATCTTGCTAACCTCTACACAATTTCTAAGAAGCAGGCTGTAGAGAAAGCGTTTGCGGCTTGCTGATACGCAGGTTCTTACCTCTAGTTTTCAATACCCAATTCTTTCACAACAAAAGGAAAAATAAATAAGGGACGTCACTCTTAAAAACTCTCACCGACAACGGTGCCAAAATGTTGGGTCATAAAGGTGACTGTTTACAGGTAACCTCAATGATTTTCATTAATTATCAACCTAGGAAAGTCTTGTTATTTCAAGGGTGTAAGAACAATATATGCAAGTGACATCGGAGGTTAACTACGCTAAATTTTCCTCGGGAAGATTGTCTAATTTCTAGAAGTTAAATCAAATCAACTTGAAAGTGAATTGTGAAATTCTTCTGACCCTTCAAGGGAGCTAACTCTGTTTTAAGCCTATGCAGAAATAACATATTTAAGACTGAAAAGAATAAACTGCAATTGAATAGCACGCTTATATGAATTGAACAAAAACCTTAACGAATTGAACAACAATTATAATAAAATTGAACAACAATAATTTATTCTAGATTTTGCAATGCAATTCTCTTTTAATCCACTAATAACATCCTTCTGACTTAAACATCAACCAAACACTCATAATGATGATAAAATGATCAAGTATCAATTATATGTAGAATTGAACAACAATCAATTGGAATTAATCTAACAATTTTAAAATCAATGAATTCAGATAAAAGAATGTAAATGGTAAACTAGTCTATTAAAGAGGAAGATATATCATCTCATGCTTGCAATTAAACGATTCAAACGATATATCATGAAACGCAATGGATAGCTTGAGAACACAAATTCTGTAAATAAACATAAAGCATAGAAGTAGCAGAAGAACCTCCAGGGCTGGGCCCAAAGCCACTAGAAGCCTACTGCTAAGGAATACTCAGAAGCTATCTATTCCAAAAATGCCAAATTCTTCATTAATCCACTGAGTGATACACTAGTACAAAACCTGATGATTCTGTCCGAATATGTTTATTACAGAAATATTATACTACATGAACTGTTTTTATTGTTCATTCTTCGGCCTTTTATAGCTTAAAGGTGAATTTAGGAGTAGTAATGGATCTTTCTCATTATGGGACCTTGTTGCTTCATGGATGTTGATTGAGTACTCCAAGCGTGGTCGTACCTCTCCATCTTCTGTTTATTCGTAAGAGCCGATTGTCCGCCTCCCTTGTCTGTTGTCTTTTGGTCATCTGGCCAGCAGTTTTACTGTTTTTCTTCCCTATCAATAAAGTTAGTGACAAATTAGTATTTATGTTACCAAACACTCCTTTTATCACTAATCCATTATGCCTCAATTTTGCATTATTTCCTTCAATTTATTTCTAAGATGAAGGGAAATATATAAGAGTGCATGGAAAATCATGGTAAATATGGGGGTGAAACATACCTTTTTCGTGGCCCAACACACCAAGTGAACACATCATGGAATTATTTGAAAAGAACGGTATAAACTTGAATCTCTTCAGGGGAACACTTGGCTCTGATGAAAAAATTCTCAATTATATTGGGATCCCTGGATATGTTCACTGGAATTGTTTCTGAAATGATAGACATGTTACCTTCGGCAAAAATCTGTATTGCAGCCAAAGGGTTTAGAATTGTATGAACACCACTAGTTGACGAAGGGCTAGACAAACTTGATTCTACTTCATGCAAATCTGGGAGAAAATATGATCATTGATGCAACTAATCCCACGGTATTTCTACACTCATTATTGATTCTAGGACTGCCTCATGAGATGGTAAAATAGTATCAAGGAAGTCCATAGAGGAAGTATAGTTAAGAGTCGAAGCTGGAGCCACATCTCCATCCAAATTCTCGTGTGAAAGAAGAGTAGTATCAAAATTTGCAGTGTTAACTATAAATTGATAAGAAATTTTAGCTGTAGACATTGGATATGAAATTCCACCCACTTTCCCTTCATATGAATGTGGTCGTAGAAGAGGGTAAGGGCCAATGATTCGAAAAATATTGAGTTCTGAGGAACTCTCTTCGAGAAGGGGCCTTGGATGATGAAATGGAATGTATTCGAGCGGTAGGAGATGAAAGATCAAAAGTACCCATCAACGAGGAATACATTTTGAATCCTAAATTCTCTATAGGCTGCTTTTCATTCTTCACCAAGGGAATAGTAGAATCAGAGGATCCATTGGATTATTTCAGACAATAATCCATCTGCTTAATAGTATTAATTATCCCTTCACGGGGAAAGAATAAGATGCGAAATAATGATGATACAATGGAATCCATTTAATAAATCAAATTTCATCCCAATAGAATATTATAGTCCAGATTAGCATTGACTATTTCCACCTTGATATTGACCACCTTGCCCCCAACATAGATTGGAAAGGCTGGAATAATTCCATGTGGCCTATGAGAATGACCATCAAATGCAGTCAAGAGAGTAGGTGAAGGGACAACTTGAGGAGACCTGATAGCTTTCCAACATGCAATGGACATGACACATGTGGAAGCTCTCCCATCAACTATAGTTCAGAAAATATTCATCTTCTGATATATATATTTAATCTAGAAAGCCATATGATGAGGGAGTTTTTGCTTAATATTTGACATGTCAAATGTAATAATAAGAGAGTCTTTTAGATCTATTTCCCATATCACAGTGAGTAGTGCATTCATTTATGTTGGGCATGACTAGAGTACCTCTAACATAGGCACCACACAAGGACCTTGAGCCAAATCTTCAACAATGGAGTAGTTATGGGAAGCCTTGGAATTTGGATTAATCATCAAACATTTTGTAGAGCCTTTTGACATCTGAGGTATAGGCTCGACTGTGGGTCTCTCAATATGGAACGGTGTTGGAACATCAGGGGTGACCTTAGCCTTAGAGGATTCTGTTTGACCATAATGATGTGATCTTGTCGCAACATCAACATGAGAACTCATCATGTATACATTTGATTGATTTTTCCCTTCTTGTTTTCCCCCTATGGGAGTTCCAATATTAGCATTCGTGCCACCAAGAATTTTCCACCCTTGTGGAAAAGGGTTAGTCAAAATAACTTGAGATCTAGAAGAACCCCATTGAGCTAACAAGCTCTTAGCATCTTGAATGTTAGGGAAAATATGAGTTAAATGGACTCCATTGCAAAATTTTCAAGGAGACCTAACTTTTGTCTTTGAATTTTTTTTACCCTCCCCAGTATTATTACTGGGTTTGTTTGCATTACCCTTCCCATCCTTATCTTTCTTCTTATTGCATCCCTTTCTCTTCCCATCATATTCCTTTGGGGTTAGAATATTGGAAAACATTAATAGTTAATGGTTGAGAAGGCATAGACATTGACGACGATGCCTGAATTGAAGAAGCAGTTTTTCCAAAATTCATAACTCTTATTTTATTATTTTAACTATTATTTTTCCTTAGGAGACCATTTTTATGATTAAAATTCCACCAATGGTAACCTTGGGGGGCTTCTGATATACCAGAGGTACGTGGAAGTGTAGTGTTTTTATAGGTGTTGTCTGATGCATTACTGGTCGAAGAGGTATGACCAAGGGTTATAAGGGAGTCCAACATACATTACTACCTCTTGTAGTTCATGCACATATGCATTAGGAGAATTTTGATGTTTAAAATGGGCATCCTAAGAAAAATGTACAACCAAAATAAACTTTATAAGAACCAATAGGATTGAAGATGATCATGTCAACCATGGGGGATGATTCACCATTTTTGTAGTAAAAAAGTAAAAAGATAAAAAATAAAATAATAGAACTACTTTTTTAGCTCCTAATTTCAACTTGTCTCCCTAATTTTTTACTCAAATTGAGTGGGAGTGCTCATTGGATGTAAAATTTAATTCCTCCTCCAGGGATTACCCATGTTGCATACTTTCGATGGACCCTACCACATGGAAAATGACAAATACATAAAAAAACATTATAGCAATCATGATTTTCATGTATTTCTCATTTTTCATGTAGTAGGGTCCATCAAAAGTATGAAACATGGGTACTCCTTGGATGAGGAATCAAATTCTGCATCAAACGAGTGTTGCCGCTCCAAATTTGAGTAAACCCATAGGGAGATAAGTTGAAAATATGAGTTGAAAAAATAATTTTTTCTTTTTTCCCTCTAAAGTTTGATGATGTAATCTAATATAATTTATTATTTCCACTATTATTTTAAAATTTCCTTAGGAGACCCATTTTAGACCTCAAAATTCCCCTAATGCTTCTCCAACTACAGGTTGATGCGTGTAATGACATATCTTTGTAGTATAAAGATGTTGGAATGCATCTCTAGCCTATTTTTTTTCCCTAAAATGTGTGGTGCTTCTATCCCAATAAACTTCTATGATACTTATTATAGTATGCTTGACCTGCAGAAAATATCATAATTGTGAAATATGAAAAAGATACAATAGAAAATAACACAATGAGATGATAACATTGGAAATATTTTATTAATATTTGTAGCAATATTGTTCACTTGTGTCTTTGAGGAGGAAACCTCTAGTAGAGTAGAGCTCAATTACACAACACAAGACAAGGTTTCCCTTACGATATTCAAAAATATATAGTTTCCTGAGACCCAAAACCTGACCAATTACTCATGTTCCTTGCATAATGCATATTAACCACTTTATTTATTAGCTATGGCCCATTATAATTAATTGTGGTCCCTTTTTTATAATGCGGGTCAAACACTTACAATGATTACAAGCTTTATTTATTAAAATAACTAATCATGATTCTTACCGGGCCCCTTCGGTCTATTACATTAATAAAAGGGTTAGGGTTGGAACCTAACAACTAGACACTCTCTACTGATGTCCTCCTTCAAGCAAAAACCCATGGAGGCTTTATCCATATACTTGCCTCCAGTGTCCATTCAAAGCACCTTGATATTTTTATCTGTCATGTTCTCCATAAGAGTGTTGAACTCTTGAAAGCTACTAAAGACCTTGTACTTCATATTTAGAAAATAGATCCAATTTTTCCTTGAGAAATCATTTATTAAGGTCATGAAATATTCATAGTCTCTGAGAGATCTGGTGGAATTTGGGCCACAAATATTTGAGTGTGCTAACTAAAGAACACCATTGGTTTTATTGTCACTCCATGGGAATTTTTCCTTTGTGAAACTCCCAAGTATGTACCCCCTAAGCATATCATTATGTTTTGTGCTCAATTAAGGAACCCTTGTTACAATCTCCCTAATTAACCTAAGTGCTCCATGATGCAAGTGTCCCATCCTCCTATGCCATATCTCTCCCAAGTATCTGCCACTATTACTGCTACTGATGAGTGTCTTTGGAGAATCGAATTGCAACTTGTATTACTAGTTGCATCAAACCACAATATAGTTGAACTTATTCCAACTCAGGTGCCTGATATACACCTTTTTCCACATGAATTAAACATCATACCCCTTATCTTGTCGTGCAAAAACTGAAATTAGGCTCATGCCCAAACCTGACAATGCAACACATTTGAAACAAATTTTCTCTTGCTTGGCTCCATCTAAATGTTGATGGAACCTCTCCCAACAAGAGGGCACTTCATCTTGTTTCCCATATTGTTGGGTCCTTTGTTTTTTGAGAAAAATATAGTAAAAAATAGTTTCCGAAGGCAAATGGAAAAAGTGGTCGGAAGTAGATCACCCGAAGTATAAATGAAACATAGAAGCAAAGTATTGGGACTTGTGCAGATGAAAATACTAGAAGCATGCCTGTAGAAGTAGGAAAATGGGACCATATTTTGAAGGAATTCCCATGGAAAAGGGAAACAAATCCAAGATTTTGTCATAGTGGACTGAATCAATGCGGGGATCAAGAAACTACCAAATAATACCATATCAAACAAGCGTGCCTATAAAGAAAATATTAAGGGATTGAATTCAAGAGGTTTTTTTTTAATATAGATTAGGTTTCTATGATAGTATGAGTCAAGGTGCTCTAGTCTTTGTGTTTGTGCCAAATATCTAGTATCTTTGCCATGAAATCTGATGTAATGTTTTGTTAAGAGAGTCCCACCAATATGTATGATTCCTACCATAATGGTTGGCACTATTAATAAAATGGAGTTTGGGAAATATTGTGTTGATGTTATAGTTATGCATCGAATGTATGAGCCCCTTTAAATTTTCATCTTATTTATGCAAGTAATTTTTAGATTCATTATCAAATGAATGCATGTTTTTACTATAATATAGCTGTGTAGATGCTAATTCTTAGTGTCGTAGATGATACTTGGATATAAATCTATATACGTTAATTTTTATGTGATTGTGCCTCGTCTCGAGTGATACACTCCTTTGGAAAAGGGAGTGAAATTCCATATAAAAGATAGACTACAACAATATCTTTTGTTGGAAACTTAAGCTGAACCTGGGTCATTAACCTTCTGAAATTTTCTTCCAACACATATGTATTTGGAATTCCATCTCTTCTTCCTTGTAACTGGAGAAACAATCTCTAATATTCGACATATGTCTTGATGCTCCATTTTCTATGTATCAGACACTCGTGGACATGGCGTTAGAGAGGCAATATATGAGAGTGAATTCATATTCCAACCAAGAAGACAAATCTTCAATGTTAATTGAAGTTGTTGTCTGCTTACCCTTCTTATCCTTATTTCCATTCAGACATTGGTTGTCCTAGTTTCCATGTTGACCACAACCAAAATACTAGACCTTTTATAGGTCTTGTTCTTCTTCTCTCCTTTTGAGCCGGATCCCTTGCTGGATTTTTTTGTTCACCTTTCCCTTTCTTGCTAGAGTGACATTTTCCTATTCCTTTTCTACCGTTGGTTCCTTACTACTGGAACTAGTTCCATTGAGCAAGTTGAGCCTAAGCACCTCCTCAGTGAAGTCACTCAATAGGCGATCCCATCCTGGAAGTGTGTCTCACCCAAAAATCACTTGTATGAACATAATTTATTCCTTGGAAAACCTATGTACTATTATGTGTACTACTTTTCATCACTTGGCTCATTTCCTACTACAACTAACTCATCTCTGCAAATTCAAACTCTGGTGAGGTAGGAATTCACATCTTCACCCTTATGTTGTTTAATGGTTCTCAACCTATCTTTAAGAATCATATTCCTATTCTCTGAAGTTTTCTGGTACAATTTTACTATGGTGTCCCATATCTACTTTGCTATGTCCTTCTCGGAAATATGTCGAACAATATGGTCCTTGACCATGTCAAGTATAATACTCTTCGCTTTGGAATTTTCATTCTTTTTGGTTGCTAGTTGTTGTGGATCTGAAGGTACAACAATTACATTTTTTGCATACTCCTTCAGTCCATACTAATCCAATAAGAATGTTATTTTGGCCTTCCACATGTCAAATTTGGAGGCTCCATCCAATCTATTTTGATCTCTTAATCATGTTGTGCCTTCTCTGGAAATATGTGCGACTCAAATAAAATGGAGAAATATGAAGAAATTCAACTGGGTTAAAATATTCAACTTTTTCTTCCTATGCCCTACGTTGATTTACTCTTGCGAACCCTCTGCACATGATTAACTTTGATACCATGTGAAATTTCCTTAATTGTAGTAACTAGAAAATTAATCTTCTAACTTATGCAGTTTATTTGTCTTCGAAAATTATTACAAAAAATAATGATTAATTCACTACTACAATATCCAAAAATCAATAAAGGAACTAAGAAATAATACACACACACAAAATTATTGACACCGATATTTTTGTACAATAGTCCTTGGAAAAACATTGATTTATGGAAAACCAGTTTTTCAGATGAGGGTTTATATTATTAATAATTATTTTTTAATTTGAAAAATAAAAAATTGGTTGCCCCTCACTTGAAAAGCTTAGGTAAATATTTTTATCCATTCCTACTAGAAAATTTGAATAGGAAACAAGAGTTTCCCTTCCACAAAACAACTCAACCTCCTTCCTGTAATGCACATCTCCTTCCCGCAACTCACATTGACAGTCTGGAAATTTGTACTACCCAAATTGGAACTCAATCTACCTCTTGAAAATTATTCCTGCAATTTATTATCATATTTGAAACTAGACTGAGAAACTCACTCCTCCTATGGCACCTATCTCCAGAAACTCGAAATTGGTCTCTTTCCCAACTATGTGCACTGGCTAATTCACATTTCCTGGTATGGCCTCTCTACTGTATAATTTGTCCTCCCCTTCCTATCACTAGAATGTTGGAATTTCTATGGATAACTTCATGTAGAAATTATACAAACAATTTGTATACCAATGGATTCAATCTTATCATGAAATATTCTAAAGAAAGATACTGAATCCTTCTAACAATTAATTTTGTGGAAATTAAACACGATTTCACAATAACGCCAAGTAAAATAAAGAAGAAAATCAATCCAAAACACAAATATTTTTCCTAGGGGAAGCTTTCTGCTCAAAACCCCTTTATCTTATATTGTATATTCAACCAAGGAATCATGAAACAATATAATGCACTCTTCTCACAAGAGTGTTCTGCACTCTGCCAACTCTCTCACACTGATTTGGACGAAATCGACCAACACTTAGCCAATTTCTTGCCTCTTCTCATCCTACCTTTCTTACGGAATCCAATTTGAATTAAATACCTATTCTTTAGTATTTCAACCTTCCTTGACTGTGCAAACATCATGGGAAATCCCGTGGTGGGTTAACTGCATCTGGGTATTTTTCTAATAATACAACTGATAGTTAACATCCCTTTAACCTTTGTATAAACTTGATCTTCATCAGCACTGACATGCATGCAACTATTAATAGTAAATCATTAGTCACTTGATAAATCACTGCATGTGAATTAAATATGATTTAATTCACTTGACCTTTCACTAGGGCAACAGTCAGTTACTTAACTCACTTAAATCAGTTAATTGATTTCTCATGCATTCAACTTGGACTCCAAAACAAATAGAATCACTCTACATGCCTCACCAACCACCCTCAACTCTAAATTCATGAGCTAACTGAGTATATCACACTTAGTTAACTATTACAAGTGAAAATGAGATAAGATTAAAATTTATTGTCCAATTTAATTAAGGGAAAATTAAATTAAACACATTTCCAATTTATTTAATAAATTGACTTGCACACTAATGTATCACTAGGACCCATGATTGTGTGACCTGTGATCCAAAACTAGTGTGTGTGTTGCATTTTATTTTTGACTTTCAACACTCCCTCTCAACAAGAAAGGGATTATCAACTACCCTGATCCTTCCTCTGTGGTATTTGAATTTTCTCTTGGAGAGTGCCTTTGTCAGAATATATGCATCCTGATCCTCCGTGGGAATGTACTGAAGTAACATAATTTGTCTCTAAAAAAAATCTTTGAGATGGTGGTACCGGATGTAAATGTGCTTGGACCTATGATGTAATATTGAATTAACTAAGAGTTTTATGCAACTCTGGTTATGACAATGTATCACCGTCGGATCCATCTGATGACCAAGCAAACCAACAAGTATATTCCTCATCCAAATGGCCTCACATGCATCATGACTAGATGCCATGTACTCTGCCTCAGTTAACCTAAGTGTAACTGATCTATGCTTCCTGATGTACCAAGAAACTACTATCGATCCTATGTTGAAGATCCATCCTGATGTGCTCTTCCTGTCTGATGGACTACCTTCCCAATCTAAATCTTTGAAGCCTTGAAGCTTCACTCCCTCTGTCTGTCTATACCATAATGCATACTTTGTAGTTCCCATAATATATCTCAAGACATGCTTCCTTGCCTTCCAAAATACCTTGGTTAGCTTAACCATAGCTTGACTAAGTGTTAACTGCATAGCATATGTCTGGTAGTGTGTTCACCAAGTACATGAGTGAACACACAAGCTGCCTGTAAACAATATTTTCCACTACCTCACCTGAAGTAGCATCCTCCTTCCTCTAGTTTCTTGCAAGAGGAGTCTCCATGGGTTTACAAATCTCCATGTGGAAATTCCCCAGAATATCTTTGGCATATTTTCCTTGAGAAAGAAATACCTCCCCATCCTGCTACCATATATCCAAACCAATGAAATAGTGAAGGAGTCCCATGTCCTTCATCTCAAAATCTCTTGCAAGATCTTCTTTTCAAGAAGTTGAGTTGATCATCACCTGTCAAAATAGGATCATCAACATAAGGTACAATAATCAAAATCTTACCATCAACCACAATATGGTAGAGGTTCGCATCTACTTCACTCTTTGTGAAGCCTAACCTGGTGAAATAGCTGTCAATCTTGGTGTACCAAGCACGAGGTGCTTGCTTCAGCCCATACAATGCTCTCTTGAGTCTGCACACATGCAACTCATGGTCAAAGGTCTTAAAACCTTCTTGCTGCTCAATGTACACTTCTTCCTCAATAACTCCATTGAGAAAATTCTTCACATCCATATGCTGTATTTGCCACCCCATATATGCTGAGACTGAAAGGATAGATCTAATCGATGAGTACCTCGCAACCGATGCAAATGTCTCCTGGTAGTCAATCCCCTCAACTTGTGAGAATACCCGGGCTACAAATCTAGCCTTGTACTTATCCACACTCCCATTTTCCGCATGCTTCACCTTATAGATACATCTAGATCTAACCACTAACTTCCTAACTGGTCTTGGGACAACTTCCCATGCACTGTTCCTGACAATGGAGTCATACTCCTCAACCATGGCATCAACCCAAGTTGGTTGTTGCACTGCTTCCTCAAAAGAGGATGGTTCTATCACAATAAACTTGCTCATATCTAGAAAACCTGTTTGGTGATTGTCTCTATTTTCACAGTGATGCAGGTGCTCCTACATGTTTTTTTGCATCAAATCTCAATCCATCAGATTCTGTGATGCGCCTCCTACCATGTCTAGTGGATGGCTCTGCATGAGTGGTTTCTGTCACTCCATGATCCTCCGCATGTGGCTTCTCCACATCTTGAGGTTCATCCTTTGGAACCAAGAATTCCTCATCTGCATGCAAATAAAGCTCCCTCTCAAGGGACAATCGCATGGCTTTCTCCTCATCAAATTTTATATCCTGTCTGACAAATTTCATCCCGTTGTTTGGAAAATACACCCGATAGTTGTGGGGAGTATCAGTGTACCCCAAAAATACCCCAATCTTTGTTGTTAGTTCTAGCTTCTTTCTGGAATATTTGGTCACATGGAAATAGATAGATGAGCCAAAAAATTTAAAATATGAAACATCAGGCTTCTTACTAGAAAAATCGTCCTATGGTGTACTCATGCCAAGTATATGATGAGGACTATGGTTCTGCACAAATACCACTGTGTTTCATGCCTCTGCCCACAGATTCAATGGTAGGCTCAGATCATGTAACATTGCTTGTGCCACACCCATAATTGTTATGTTCTTTCTTTCAGCAACCCCATTCTGTTGCGGGTTATGAGGCGCAATCAACTCTCTCTAAATTCCTTCTTTGGCATAGAAGTTCTTGAATTCATTGGAGATGTACTCACCACCATTGTCACTCCCTAGAGCCTTCACATGCTTCTGTGTATATTTCTCAATCAGTGCTTTGAACTCACAAAATTTTGAGAATGTTTGATCTTTCTTCTGCATGAAGTATATCCAACACTTTCTAGAAAAATAATTAACAAAAATCACATAATACATGTGCTTTGTTGTAGAAGCTATAGAGAATGGTCCACACACATTTGAGTGAACTCTCTCAAGGATTTTTGTTGCTCGGTTATCCTAGTGAAAAGTGACCTTTGTATACTTCCCCATGGTACATCCTTTGCATGTGTCTATCTACACAAGATTACCCTTTGGAAGCCTCATAGAAATATGTTTCATGACCTTCAAAGCATCATGGTGTAGATGGCCCAATCTCATGTGCCATAACTCACTCTCATCCCGGCTCACCACTCTATCTGCTTTACCAATCAATGTTACTTAGCCATCTACATCAAGTTTGTAGAGATTCTTCACATGAACCCCAATCTTCTTAACTTGTCTTGTGGATTTGTGATGAAGGAATGCTTTCCCTTCATTGAAAACCACATCATATCCTCTATCCTCCAACATAGAAACTAAAACTAAATTCTTTTTCAATCCTGGTACATGCATGACATCACTTAATCATATAGGTTTACCTGACTGTCTCTGGAAAGTAGCTATACCAATCCCGGTAGTGCTATACCTATCATCATCACCCATCTCGATGTGCATCTGAAGATCCTTCTCCTCCAAGATACTAAAGAGTTATTTGTCTCCTGTCACGTGGAAATATGCACCACTATCCAAGTACCACATTGATCCCATCACATTAGAAACCATGCATGCGATGAGTGAGAAGTCCAATTCGAATTGTGAAGCTAAACCATCACCTAATGTAGATCCTAAAGCCTTATTTTTGTTCTTATTATTCTGTGGACAATTACTGGCATAATTTTCATGCTCGTGACAGTGAAAACATTTCACTCTGGACACGTCACACCTCTTTCCTTCTTTGTCAGTCTTACATTTGGAATATGATTTATTTCCCTTCCCCTTCTGTTCCTTACCAGCCAAGGCACAATTTTCCTCATCATATGTTTTAGATGAGGATCCATCCCTGGTATTCCACTTGAATTCTTCTTTTACCAAATCTGACCAAAGTCACTCCCAATAGCTTCTCCCTCCCATTGACAAAGTTGTGATAACTATGCTAGTTATTGGGAAGGCCTAGAAGTTCTAGGCTCACCAAGCCATCATCCACTACGGTAATCCCGATACTTCCAAGCTCATATCGACATTGGATGAACTTGGCCAAGTATTTCAGAATAGTGTCGCCTTTCTCCATTTTTATTTTCATGAGCTTGTCCTTCAGTAACAATTTTCTATGGTCATTGCTACTCTAAAATAGATCTGTCAAGGCCTTCCACATTTTATATGGAGTTGACTTTCCATGGAGACTTGAGACAATGTGATCTCATACTCTCCTCACCTTTTCAACCTTATTTTTCCAAGCATCAAGAAGAGCGACTTCTACTGGATTATCATTATCAATGAATTCTTTCAAATCGTTGTCCTCCAGAACTGCTTCTATTATGTCTTTCCATGAAATATAATTTTAATTGCCTTCTAGTTCATATTCCAACCTTAAACCATTGAAATCCATCTTGATCCACCTATCGCACCAAAGAATATTTTTGTAAATTTGAATGTTGTTCAACACAAACTGAATTTCTTTTCCACTATAGTGTTTGCTTGCGCTCTAATACCATGTAGAAATTATAAAAATAATGTGTATACCAATGGATTCAATATGATCATGAAATTTTCTAAAGAAAGATACTGAATCCTTCTAACAATTAATTTTGCAGAAATTAAACACGATCACACAATCACGCCAAGTAAAAGAAAGAAGAAAATCAATCCACAACACAGATATTTTTCCTGGCGAAATATTTCTGCTCAAAACGCCTTTGTTTATATTGTATATTCAACCAAGGAATCATGAAACAATACAATGCACTCTTCTCACAAGAGTCTGTTGCACTTTGCCAACTGTATCACACTGATCCAGACAAAATCGACCAACACTTAGCCAATTTCTTGCCTTTCTTGAACAACCCAATTAGAATTAAATACCTATTCTTTAGGAATTTTAGACTTCCTTAACTGTGCAAACATCATGGAAAATCCTATGGTGGGTTAACTGCATCTGGGCAGCTTGCTAATAATACAAATGATAGTTAACATCCCTTTAACCTCTGTCTCAATTGGGTATTCATCAAAATTGACACACATGCAACTATTAACAGTAAATCATCACTCACTTGAAAGATAACTACCTGTGAATTAAATCTGATTTAATTCACTTGACCTTTCAATAGTGCAACAATCAGTTACAACTAGGAAGACTAACTTTAACTCATTTAACTGAGTTAACTGATCTCTCATGCATTAAACTAGTACACTAACTACAACTTGGACTCTAAAAAAGAATAGAATCACTCTACATGCCTCACCAACCACTCTCAACTCGAAATTCATGAGCTAAATGTGTATAAATTATACAAACATATGCATATCAATAGATTCAATCTGATGAAGCAATGTACTAAAGCTAGATACTGAATCCTTCTACAAATCAATTGCGGAAAATAAACATGATCACCAATCAAAACAATTGCAGAAAAAAACAAATAAAACAACAACACAGATATTTTCCTGGGGAAAGCTTACTCATCAAAACCCCTCTATCATATATTGTATATTCCACAAGGAATCATGAAATAATTACAATGCACTCTTCTCACAAGCGTCTCCTACAATCCGCCATCATATCACATTTATCTAGACAAAATCGGGCCAACACTTAGCCAATTCTCAGCATGTCTACGGCCTACCTTGCTCACGCAATTCTTGATGAATGCAATCCCTATTCTTTAGGAATTTTAGTCTTCCTTGACTGCGCTAAGTATCGTGGGCATCTTGTGGTGTTTTAACTGAATTTGGGTAGCCTACTAATGACACAACTGATAGTTAAATTCCCTTTAACCTTTTTCTCAATTGGGTCTCCACTAGAACTGACATGCATGCAGCTATTAATAATAAATCATCAGTTTCATGGCAGATCACTAATTGTGAAATAAATTTGATTTAATTCACTTGAGAGTTCAACAAACAACTACTACTATTTCAACTGACTTTAACTCACCTAATTGAGTTAACTGATTTCTCATGCATTAAAATCATGCACTTAACTGCAACTTGAACTCTAAAACACATAGAATGACTCTGCATGCCTCACCAACCACCCTCAACTCAAAATTCATGAGCTAACTAAGTTTATCACACTCAGATAAATTTTACAAGTGATTATGAGATAATATTACATTTTATTGTCCAATTTAACTAAGGGATAATTAAATTTGACACACTTCCAATTTATTAAATAAATTGAATTTCACACTAATGTATCGCTAGGGCCCATCACTACATGACCTGTGTTCCCACACTAGTGTAGGTGTTTTCATGTTGTTTCTAGATACCAATTTCACTGTTTCATGTTGCAAACTTCAATGCTTCCTCTCAACAAGAAAGGAATGTCCTTGAATGTGACATGCAACTCTTACATGTAACACTTCCCTAGTGTTGTTCGCACATGAAAATATTGCATGCAACACTTCTCTAGTGTTTCTTGCACATGAAACTCTTGCATGCAACACTTCTCTAGTGTTTCTCGCCATGAAACTCTTGCATGCAACACTTCTGAAACTAAATAGCCTCCAAACAACTAAATCAATATAATGCATCTGTCATCATAGTCTTCTGATTGTCGCTAGCTACTGCACATGTCTACTAGATTCTCTACATTGTGTTGGCTCCTTATGATTTGTAAGAGTGGCAAGAACAAACACTGCAGGGGCCACATCAGAACCACATTGGAATCCTAGGACCTAGCCTTCCTGGATTCAACGAGGGATCTCTCTATAAAAGTATTTTAATTGATATATCTTTGTGTTCTTTGTTTTAAGATATTAGGCTAGTTATGAAGTTCTAAGGACTTGTTTTGTTTTGGTTGGATTAAATGATAGATTGAAGGATCAATGGTGTGACTGATTGAGGGAATGTTTTAACTGAAACAAATAGACTTTAAGAAACATCAATACATTGGGCTGTGGAGTCATAAAAGGATTTAATTTCTCATCAAATCTGCAAGGGCTTTCATAGGGCAAGCTAACTATATCAAATGGATTCTTTAGATTAGGTTGTGATATGAAACATTAATAAGTTGTGAAGGTAGCAAAGCTATATGTTACACCATTTTTTGGTCATCTAACCTATTATCATTAGATGGACCCAAGTACACCATGTAAGACCAATTTTACCCTAAGTAAAATTGCTTTCACTATGTAAAATAACTTATTAAACCACATTTATTAGGTTGTTTATGGTCTAAACAAGAAACCCCAAAAAGGAAATATTTAACAAACCTATTTTGTTTAATTTTCCTCATGGAATAATTAATTAAACCATAATTTAATTATTATTCCTAGTCATGTTTAACCCAAAAACAAAGAAATTAATTAGATAAACCTTTATTTATCTTATTATTTTCTAGGAATAATTATTTAAATCTTATTTAGATAATATTCCCTGTTAAATATGACCAAATCACCCACAAATAATTAAATAAATCATTATTTATTTAATTATCCTTCAACCACTTCCTTAAAAAGATAAATAAATCATTTATTTATTTATTATTAACAAATAAAGGGATTTGACCCAAGTCAAATACTTTTTCCCTTCAACAAATATAATAAAATATTCCATAAAAGGTGGATCTAGATTTGGTTAACATTATTTTAATCATGCACCAAGATCTAGAATGACCCAAAATTTTGTTATAAATAGGAGGGTTTTTCCTACCATTCTTCACCTTTTGTTGCCTATTAGATCACTCTGGATCTATACACTTGGTCACTCTTTTCTACCATTTGCTGTGTGAACTCCCTTTGAGTTCCATTCTTTGTGTGGGTTTTCTACACCAACAAGAGAGAGAAATCTTAGATCTGAAGTGCTGAGGACTTCCAAGAACCCATCCCACTGAGGAGAATTGGATACGCCTTCTTGTTTTCCTCCCAGGTGCCCGATTAATATAAAAATTCTTTCAAAAATTGTTCTTATCTTGTCTATTGGTATATGGAGAAAACCCTTGTTTTTACTACTTAATGTCTTTCCATGCATAGATCTGGTTTCTGTGACTCTTTTCTTGATCAACTAGCTATGAGATCTGAAGATATTGGTGACCACATTTGTTAGTATGAATCCTTTGTCGAGAATTAATAGAAAAAGGACCACACTTTAGCTACGCAACTAATAGCCCTAACAACAAAAGTGGCTGCCAATATCTTCAGATCTGTGGTTAGTTGAACAAGAAAAGAGCTGCAAAAACCAGATCTATGCATGAAAAGACATTAAGCAGTAAAAACAAGGGTTTGCTCCATATACCAGTAGACAAGACAAGAACAATTTTTGAAAGAATTTTTGTATTAATTGGGCACCTGGGAGGAAAACAAGAAGGCGTATCCAATTCTCCTCAGTGGGATGGGTTCTTGGAAATCCTCAGCACTTCAGATCTAAGATTTCTCTCTCTTGTTGGTGTAGAAAACCCAATGCAAAGAATAGAGCTCAAAGGGAGCTCACACAGCAAATAATGGAAAAATGTGACCAAGTGTATAGATCCAGAGTGATCTAATAGGCAACAAAAGGTGAAGAATGGTAGGAAAAACCCTCCTATTTATAACGAAATATTGGGTCATTCTAGATCTTGGTGCATGATTAAAATAATGTTAACCAAATCTAGATCCACCTTTTATGGAATATTTTATTATATTTGTTGGAGGAAAAAGTATTTGACTTGGGTCAAATCCCTTTATTTGTCAAAAATAAATAAATAAATGATTTATTTATCTTTTTAAGGAAGTGGTTGAAAGATAATCAAATAAATAATGATTTATTTAATTATTTGTGGGTGATTTGGTCATATTTAAGAAGGAATATTATCTAAATAAGATTTAAATAATTATTCCTAGAAAATAATTGTCCTATCACCCTTGCCGGTAAGACTGTTTGCGTTGACGTCGAAGTCATCGATGCCCTGCTAGACTACAACATTCTATTGGGGCGAAGCTACACCTATGCTATGTCTGCTGTCCCATCCGCGGTTTTCCGCAAGATGTCTTTCCCTCATAATGGAAAGATAGTCACCATTGACCAGTTGACGTATCACGAGCCAAAATCTCAGACCTCACCTGAGACGATCATCTCTTCTATAGCCAACAAGAAAACCATCGATTCCTTGACCAGTGTCTCTCCTAGCGTCTACAAAGACTCCTCTTTGCTCAGGACCTTCCCTGGTCTTCCTCCCCCTCCTATATCTGACCCCAGCTCATCGAATGTTTGCATGATGCAATCGTCTCGGGCTGCTCTCAAGAAACCTGCTTCGGCTAGTGAGGAACCATGCTCTGTGAAACCTGCTCCTAGCCCTTCACCTGCAGTTGGTAGTCATGAGCCTCTTTATCCTCCTGGCACGGTTCCTCCAAGCCTTAGCCATTTAGGAGCCGTCCCACCTGGCCACTACCCCCCTGGTCAGATACCGTTCCTAGCTCCCCCACCAGGAGTGTACACGGTACCGGTCATGGCCACCCTCTCTCTCCCTGACCTGACCCTGGGCATACCCATCTGGTAACTTGACCCTCCAGCCGCTACCCCACCCAGTCACCCCAAACCCTACCTTGCTTTGACACCGGTTCAACCGGTCCCCCTCACTTCCTCCGGGCCCCCCGCACCTCCCCAGGACCCTGCCCCTGTGGTGACAGCCCCGGGAAAGAAAGGCAAAGCTCGTAAGGGGGCAACCAATCAGGACCAAGCCGCCACGACAAACCCTACCCCTCCGCGACCGCCAAAGCCCACTATCCAGTGCGCTTTGTGCGATATTGTCAGTCACGCCACCCATATGTGTCCTGAATTTCCGCACCTCAAGATCTTGGTCAACGAGACATTTCCTGACTCTGATATCCCTGAAGTCTACGTCACTATCCCAGATTCTATCCCGAAACTCAAAACCTTGCGCACAAATCATCCTTGTGCTTTGTACGATTTCCACGGCCATTACACCCACCTCTGTCCCCGCCTTGACAAGTATCGCTCCTCCTTAGACACGTACCACCAATTCAAGGCTACGCATGACAAGATACCTTCTCACTTGTCTACGAGTTCTACTTCGATAGGACCAGAGGATATTCCTACTCCCATTCACATTCCTCCTCCCACTATCAAACCAACGGAGCCTTCGACCACCATTTTGTACCTATCATCATCCTTGAGAGATAGTTCACCTAACCTTCGATCTACAGACACCCTCGGTTCCCCCTCAGTCGACCTTGGATCTTTTGACGTTGCGCATCTGAGCCCTTCTCCACAAGATGACCCATCACACATCACTACCTCATCGGGTGATCCTTCTTCCTCCAGTCTTCCCATCTTCCAGTCCGATGAAGACATTATGGAAGCGATGACCAACCCAGACTTTCCGTGGGATGATATGCACCATCGCGCATACTTCCTCCCACAGCAGTCCCATGACAAATATGCTGTGGAAACCAAAGACTTCATTCCCAATGCAGTCGATTGGTTCAAAAATTCCATCCCTGCACCTGATGCTTTCGAAGAAGGAAACATGGCCAATATCTCTCCTACCATCAAAATTGACATTTCAGTCAAACCAGGAATCGAAGAATATGTCACCTTGGGCGCCCAATGCACCCTGGAAGAAATTGACGCTTACACCAAGCTTTTCAAAGAATTCCACGATATTTTTGCCTGGTCCTATTCTGAAATGCCCGGACTCGATCCCGCCATCATCGAACACCATATCAACACATGGCCTAATGCCAATCCGGTTCGTCAAAATTTGAGACCCATTCATCCTTGCAGACGTGACGCTATCAAAGCCGAAATAGATAAGCTCAATCATGCTGGTTTCATTTACCCCATTGAATACACCACTTGGGTGTCCAACCCAGTTCCCGTTCTCAAGAAGCAAGGCACCATCCGTGTCTGTACGGACTTTCGCGACTTGAAGAAAGCTTTTCCAAAAGACAACTTCCCCACACTGTTCATTGACCAAATCATTGACGAGTGTGCGGGGCATGAGGTTCTATCCTTTATGGATGGTTTCTCCGGATACAACCAAATTTTTATCTGTCCTAATGATCAACTAAACACCGCGTTCATTAGTCCGTGGGGAACTTTTGCTTACTGGGTCATGCCTTTTGGCCTTAAAAACGTCGGCGCCACTTTTCAACGGGCCATGTCTTATTGTTTCCATGACTTAGCTCATATTATCCTTGCTTATTTAGACGACCTCACTGTGCGTTCTAAGCATTGGACGCAACACCTACATGATCTGCATACCATTTTTCTCTGATGTCGCAAGTATAATATCCGCCTTAACCCGTTGAAATGCGTCTTTTGCGTTCCCGCCAGCCGTCTCTTAGGCTTCATAGTGTCTGAGGATGGTATCACTCTTGACCCTTTGAAAGTTCAAGCCATTCTTGAACTTCCCATTCCGCGTACCCTACGCCAGCTCAAAAGTCTCCAAGGCAAAGCTAATTTTCTTCGTTGGTTCGTCCTTGACTATGCCACCACCGCACATGGGTTCCTTCGACTCCTCCGATCCAATATCCCATTTTTTTGGGATACCTATGCTCATGAGTCTTTCGATGCCCTCAAGCAGGCTCTCACATCCGCTCCCTTGATCCGCCCTCCCGACTTTGATCGGGAATTCATCCTGTACATCTCTGCTTCCACCTATTCAGTCACTGGAGTCCTTATCCAGGAAGATGACAACGGTATCGAGCATGTGATTTACTACGTCAGTAAGAACCTTGTAGGGCCTTCTGTTTCCTACTCGTATGAAGAAAAATTAGCGCTGGTTATCGTGTTCTCAGTCCAAAAACTTCATCATTATATCCTCATGCGCTCCACCAAGGTTGTGACTAATTCCAACCCCATGGCTTTCCTATTGAGTCTTCGTATCCTCACTGGGAAGTACGCCCATTGGGTCATTATTCTTCAGGAATTCGACCTCGAATTTGTCACACCAAAGAGTAAGAAAGGCTTAGCCCTCGCTGAGCTCATTTCTGAATTACCTACTGAATTGCAAGACCCCCCAGTTAATGATGATTTTCCTGATGAACACTTATTTTCCATTACTTCCAATGACCCGTGGTATGGCGATATTCTTACTTACTTGCGAACCCAAAAGTTCTCCCTCCACCTTGATCGTGAAGCTCGCCGACGTATCTGACACCAAGCTCCCCGCTACCTCCTTATCGGTGACGACCTTTATCATCGCGGGATCGATACTGTCCTTCGTCATTGTCTCACACACGCTGAAGCTGAACAGGTCCTTAATGCCTGCCATAGCGGCGCTTGCGGTGGCCACCTCTCCGGTCTTTCTACTGCCCAGAAAGTCATGCGTGTTGGGTATTTTTGGCCTTCCCTCTTCAGTGATTGCATTGAGGTAGTCAAACACTGTCCCAATTGCCAACATTTCGCCCCTAAGGCACGAGCTCCCCCAGCTCCCCTCCATCCGGTCATCTCAACTGGTCCCTTTTGTAAATGGGCCATCGAATTTATGGAGTGTCGCCCGCCATCCGCTGGTAACCACAAATATATCATCGTGGTGGTCGAATATTTCACAAAATGGGCCAAGGCCATGCCAACATTTAATAACACGGCAGCTACCGCAGCCCTCTTTTTCTTTAACCACGTTATCGCTTGATTCGGGGTTCCGAAACAACTGGTCTCTGACCATGGTAGACATTTTGAAGATGAGATATGGCGTGAGCTATCCTCACTGTTGGGTTTTGAGCACCAATATTCCTCCTCCTATTACCCCCAAGGTAATGGCCAAGTTGATGCAGTTAACAAAATCCTCAAGACTATGCTTCAACAAACGGTGAATAAGCACAGAACCAACTGGCATCTTATGCTCTTACCTTCTTTGTGGGCCTATCAAACTTTTGTTAAAACCGCCACCGGGTTTACTCCTTTCCACCTCGTTTTTGGAGAGGAGGCAGTCTTACCGATCGAGTGGGAAATTCCTTCCCTGCATCTGGCCGTTGAAATTCTCCCTGACACCCAACCTCTAGAACAACGACTTATCATGCTTGAGCGCGCTTCTGAAGACCGTCGTGTTGCCTTGCAAACCATGGAAGAGGCCAAGAAACGCACCAAAGCTCAGTATGACAGAAAAGTCCAGCCTCGCACTTTTCACGAAGGTGACTTTGTTCTAGTGTATGACCAGGCCCATGATGTCCTTGGTCATGGGAAGTTCGACTCATTATGGCTAGGCCCTTACATCATCAGTAAGGATCTCGGTAAGGGGGCATACCTCTTAGAATATTTCGAAGGCAACCCCCTTCCTAATCCTCGCAATGCACTCTATCTTAAGAAATATTACCCTTAGCATTTCCCTTCTAAAATGCATGTTTTATTTTCTTTTAGATAGCCAGCATCTTTTTTTGTTTTTGTGATTTGATACTTTACCAGGACACATTTTGTCCAAGAAGGGTCACTTCACCTCTCCTTAAAATCGCATTTCTTCACTTACGACACTTGTACTTGGGGCACCATTTTGCCTCCTTACTTGTCTTTGTTCGTGTCGATTTTCGTCATGAGTTACCATCTTGTACTCATGTTTTCATGGTCCCCCATTGGGCCTTTACTATGTGGCAACACCATCAAGTCGCCCTTGTTTAAAGCATCCAAGTTGAGGCATCATTGCATTCATGGAGTCTATCCCGAGTCCCTTGGTACCCCGCTATAGCCCTCCATCCTTCATCGCTTGGTTCCTCTCTTGTGTCGCACATTATGACCTTCAGTCCCACTGTCCCCTATCCCTTATGATATTGCGTCAGTCGCTGCCATGTCATTCATGCCCTTTATGCTCTAGCAAGGGAAGTCGTCCATTCGCTACTCAGTCCCTTCCATTTCACCATCATCATTAGTGTCAGTCTGTCCATCGCTCTACTATTTTCTCTCGTGCCTTAGTTGAGGATCTCTCATTGCCTCACCTATGGTGGACCTCCTTCTGTCAACATCAGCTCATTCATTCCGTGTTGTGTCTAGAGATAAGGTACCTTTGTTCCGTTTCTTATACTAATATTTTGTTCTAAGTGTTCTCTTCGATCGGCAAAGGATCTTCATTTCCCTTTGACTTGATTGTTTTCTTCCACCTGCCAGCTCCTCTCGCATCACCGCCGAGATCCGTATACTTCATGGTTCGTTGATACAATGCCAGCTTCGATGATTCCTGTGTGTGTGTGAGATGTATCAACTACGAGGGGGTGGCCTCGTGCTAGCCCCCCTCACATTTCTGAAGACCTCCTTCTTGCGCCTTCGATGCACTTCTCCCGTATATTTGATGATGTTGGGTGGTCTTTAACCACTTGCGCCTTGATTTTATGTAATGCCGATTTTCAGGATCCCTTCCCCACGACAAGTATTTCGTTGTATTTGTATCTCATGTACTCAGATATTATTGTATAAGTCCTGGTTGTTATCCCAGGCACAGCATGTATGTGGGATTCCTCATTGTATTATTATCTGGCTCATGTTTATGCCAGTTGTACTTTATGGTTCGGTCCCTTGTTTACTGGACACACTATTCTTTTGTACTTTGTCTCGACGGGCATAGGTATGCCTCCCCCGCCGCCTTTAGCACAGGTACCCTCTCATAAAAAGAGACTTGTTGCACCTGCGAGTCTCGTCTCCTCAGGGTCTAGTTCTTCAGCACACTATCTACCTCGCATTTCTCTCTCTGACTTCCCTTTTGTTGTCTAGTGATTGAGTTCTTACAACGTACTTCGGTCATACGTTTTTCTCCTGACACTCGCACGCTGGGGGGCAATCTGTTACACCATTTTTTGGTCATCTAACCTATTATCATTAGATGGACCCAAGTACACCATGTAAGACCAATTTTACCCTAAGTAAAATTGCTTTCACTATGTAAAATAACTTAATAAACCACATTTATTAGGTTGTTTATGGTCTAAACAGAAAACCCCAAAAGGAAATATTAAACAAACCTATTTTGTTTAATTTTCCTCATGGAATAATTAATTAAACCATAATTTAATTATTATTCCTAGTCATGTTTAACCTAAAAACAAAGAAATTAATTAGATAAACCTTTATTTATCTTATTATTTTCTAGGAATAATTATTTAAATCTTATTTAGATAATATTCCTTGTTAAATATGACCAAATCATCCACAAATAATTAAATAAATCATTATTTATTTGATTATCCTTCAACCACTTCCTTAAAAGATAAATAAATCATTTATTTATTTATTATTGACAAATAAAGGGATTTGACCCAAGTCAAATACTTTTTCCCTCCAACAAATATAATAAAATATTCCATAAAAAGGTGGATCTAGATTTGGTTAACATTATTTTAATCATGCACCAAGATCTAGAATGACCCAATATTTTGTTATAAATAGGAGGGTTTTTCCTACCATTATTCACCTTTTGTTGCCTATTAGATCACTCTGGATCTATACACTTGGTCACATTTTTCCATTATTTGCTGTGTGAGCTCCCTTTGAGTTCCATTCTTTGTCTGGGTTTTCTACACCAACTAGAGAGAGAGATTCTAGATCTGAAGTGCTGAGGACTTCCAAGAACCCATCCCACTGAGGAGAATTGGATACGCCTTCTTGTTTTCCTCCCAGGTGCCCTTAATACAAAAATTATTTCAAAAAGTTGTTCTTGTCTTGTCTATTGGTATATGGAGCAAACCCTTCTTTTTACTGCTTAATGTCTTTCTATGCATAGATCTAGTTTTTTGCAACTCTTTTCTTGATCAACTAACTGCAGATCTGAAGATATTGGCAGCCACATTTGTTGTTAGGGCTATTAGTTATGCGTAGCTAAAGTGGTCCTTTTTCGTACACTTCGACAAAGGATTCATACTAACACTATAGTTAGTTAAGAATCTTCTAGCTCTACTTAGACAAGAAAATCCTTTTAAGGTAACTATTTGGATCAAGCCAAAGGACAGGGAAAACTATAAATCTCTTTGGACAAACCTTTAATAAGAAACCTTTCAGACAACAATCCAGCAATCAAAAGACTACTTTCAGATAAAGAAAACATATAAGATAACAACAAGAGTGGTCTAAGATCAAACATAAATAATCTAATTTTATTTTGAAAACTCTTAAAGACTCTTCAAAGCAACATTTCAAGGCATACCAAAGGGCAGGGCATACCATAGACCTCTCTGGTTTTAGACTTTAGTAAGCATACTTTAAAGAAAGATCCTAAAAACAATATCTCAAGTCTTACTCAAAGGAACATGGGCACACCAAAATTTCCTTGGTTTCACTCTATTGAATCATTTCCAAGATAACAAGCTAGATGTAACTAGAAGGAAATTAAGAATATTCTAATCAGACCTTGTAGAAGAAAACACAAATATAAAGAATACAAAAAAAAATAGGGTGCTAAAACAACAAATCCTAATCTAAAACTTTTGCTTCTTTATCAGAGAAATATGAACAAAATGGAAAACAAAAGGAGAAACAATAACAATTTAGGAAAACTTCGCCATTGATATAGCTCAAGGATCCTGTGAACATGCTTGTATTATTGATGATCAAACCAGTTACATCACTCCATGTACAATAGCTCTCTACAACTCAGAGCTTTCTTTGGTTCAGTCTAGCATTCCTCAACTAGCTTAAAAACATAAATCAGTGCAATAACCATCAAGTAACCAACATTTGAAATGAAGCTCATATCCCATATTTATATGCAAAATGAGGAGGTGTTGATGACCTAGGGTGTTTAAATGTTATTTATTACAAAGTTAATGATTTTTGACCTTTGAGACCATGCAAGGCCCAAGGAAAAAATATTTGAAAGAGTTCCTCTGAGATAATAACTTCTGAGCTATTTTTAGTTGAAATTTTTGACTTTTAAGGCTTAGTAATAACTTTGTAATAATTGCTGAGATGCTTCAAAAACATCTCTGACTCTGCAATAACTTCCTGATGTTTTTATTGAAAGAAATAATGCTTGTAGGTGGAAATTTTGTCTTTGGAGAAGTAATTGCTTCTTAATTGATTTATTCAAAGCCGACTTTGGGTAATCTATCTTTGTTTTATTCATCCAACTTCTGTATCAGGCCTTTAACCTTGATTTAGCTTTAATAATCTGCATCACTGTATTTTTTCCTGTTTCTGCTTTATAACTACTTTATTCATTTATCCTTTATCTTTAAACCTTTTACCTTTTATTATTAATCACTGTTTAAAGGGCTAATCCTCTGTTTTTTCCTTTGATCTATAATTAGCCCTCTAATATTCTTGTACTTCATTTCTTCTCTGTCTGTATGTGTTCTCTGTGTGCAGGTAGGGTTTCTTCATGGCATGAGGGTTTATAAGCCATCGATGATCATGACACATCGAAGGGTTAATTATTTGGTGTAGACCCTTGGCCTATTTATCTTCATTAGCCTCTCAAATCATCCTCCAGAGGTTATTCATCATTAGAAAGCCTCTCTGGGCCTTTAATTCCATTAAACCTGCAAAAACAAACAAATATTAACTTAAAACCTACGAGATGGGGTAAACTGCAATTTTTTGGGTTTCTGAGGGTTTAGGGGAAATTTGCAAAGGAATAGAGGTGCAGGGGAATGATTTCGAAGGTGAAATCATGAAGAAATTCAAGTGAGGGTGAAGAACTTTTGAATTTTGGCGCGCAGAGGAGGAAAGCAGTTTTTCAAAACCGTGGAGGTTTATCATGCGGGATATGGGCGGTAAGCAATTTTGGCCCAAAGCTGCGCAATAACATTGGGCGAGTGTCACGTGTCTAGGGCTAAACCGCCCATTTCACGCGGATTGGGGGTGTTAACCTTCGACGCCGAAATCTACGCGATACGAAATATGGACCGTCAGATCTTGAGGATTGAGATCGACGGTGCAGGTGGAGTCTGAGGAATGGGTGCAGGTTGGATGGGTGGGAAGTGGAGTATAGGTGGCGGACAATGATTGAGGCGAATTATTTGAGTGGAAGGTGGGGCCGGGGTGGTGACGTGTGCGGTTTGTTGGGTAGCGTGGGTTTGATCGGGAGACAAGATGAAGGGTGGGAGTGATATGGCCGTTGGATCAGTGCCCAAGGCCTTTGATAGACAATCCAAGTGATCTGGGAGATAAAAAAAGGGGTGGAATGAAATGAAGGGGCCTGCCTTTAATTTTCCAAAGGCTCGAAGGGGGGGGGGGTGCTTTATTATAAGGTTGGCGGGGTCAAAATGAAATGAAAAAGGAAGATTTTTAGTTATATGGGGAAGGGGTGGAGAATAGGCGGAAGGTTTGGTCTTATGAACGAGGGGGCTAGGGCTTAAGTGGAAAAGGGGCTTAAGGCCAATATTTCACAAAAAGTGGGGTTTTTCATAAAAACAGATTTTTTATGAAACTTTTTTAGAGTTTCGATAGGTTAAAGGTTAGGATAAAACAATGTAAAAAGGGGCTTTTGCATCTTTTTAAGGGTTTTTATGAGAGAATGATGTATGAGGGGGGATTTTTGAGGGTTTTTAGAGGAAAAGGGGAATAAATGAGGGTGTATTTAAGGTGATGAATGAGAGAATTTAGGCCCAAAAATGGAGTTTCTTTTAGAGAAGCAGGGTGAACTTTTGAGGAGGCATAAAGATAGGAAAGTTTTAGTGAAAAATAGTAAATTTTTAGAATGATGAAAGCATTGAGACTTCTAAAGATATCTGATAGTAAAATTATGCTATCTTTAGGTGCTTATAGGACATCCACAGTCATCTAGTGAAATCTATATAATACAGGAGGATAACGCACTGTTGACATCTGCATCCATGCACTCTGTACTGCTTCCAACTCTAATCTGTACTCTATTATCCAATATCCGTCACTCTAATTTATGTCCTCCTGACATCTGACTACATCAATCTAATTGATCCTGCTACTATTGTATTGTGGGCTCCTCCTAGCCAGTTTCGATCCATGACACGTACCATCTCTAGGACTATTCCCAAATTTCTTCTTGGGATTAATCTCGCACATCACCCCACCTCACATCTGGAGGTATAGCTTCATGTACCCCCTCTGCCCTTCTAGCTCGAAATTTCTCTGCTTGAGTGGTTTCTACCACTCCATGATCCTCTACATGTGGCTGCTCCACATCTTGAGGTTCGTTCTTTGGAACCAAGAGTTCCTCATCTGCATCCAAATAAATCTCCCTCTTAAGGGACAATTACATGGATTTCTCACACTTCCCCATTGTACATCCCTTGCATGTGTCTATCTATGCAAGAGTAGGCTTTGGAAGCTCCGTAGAAAATCTGCTACATAACCTTCAAAGCTCTGTGGTGTTGATGACCCAATCTCCTGTGCCATAACTCACCCTAATTCAGACTCACCACTTTGTCTACTTTACCCATCAATGTTGCGCAGTGCTCTACATCAAGTTTATAGAGATTCTTCAAACAAATCCCAATCTTCTTGGATTTTTCTATAGCTTTGTGTCAAAGGAAAGCTTTTCCTTCACTGAAAACAACATCATAGCCTATATCCTCCAACATTGCAACTGAAAATAATTTTTTCTTCAAGATTGGTACATGCATTACATCTTTTAATAAAAATGGTTTATCTAGGAGTCTATGGAAAGTAACTTTACCAATCCTGATAGTGTTATACCTTCTGTCGTCACCCATTTCAATATGCAACTAAAGGTCCTTCTCCTCCAAGCTACTGAAAAGTTCTTTATTTCCCGTCATGTGGAAATATGCACCACTATCCAAGTACTACCCTGATCCCATCCCACTTGACACCATGCATGTGAATTGCAACAATTCCAACTCAAATTGCGAGGTCAAAGCCTCACTAGCTGCAATTTCTGAAGCCTTCTTATTCTTCTCCTTTTGTGTATAATTAGTGGCATAATGTACATGCTCGTGATAGTGAAAACACTTCACTCTGGACATGTCGCACTCCTTGACTTCTTCGTCGGTCTCATATTTGGAGTAGGATTTCTTTCCCTTCCCCTTCTTCAATTTACCAACCAAGGCAAAATTTTATTCATCATCGACCTTAGATGAAGATCCATCCTTGGTATTCCGTCTGAATTCTTCTTGCACCAAATCCAACAAAATTTGTTCCCAATCTGGAAGCTTCTCCCTCCCATTGACAGAGTCCTGATAACTATGCCAACTATTGGGAAGGCCTAGAAGATCTAGGCTCACCAAGTCATCATTTGAAATAGTAATTCCTATACTCCCAAGCTCATCTTGACACTAGAAAATATTGGTCAAGTATACTGGAATAGTGTTTCCTTTCTCCATTTTGATTTTCCTGAGCTTTTCCTTCAATGCCAATTTTATATGATCATTGCTGCTCTGAAAAAAATCTATCAAATCCTTCCACATTGCATATGGAGTCACTTTTCCATGGAGACTTGAGACAATGTGGTCTCGTACTCCATCCAGCAAGATTCTCCTCACCCTTGCAACCTTCTTTTGCCAAGTATCAAGATTTGCGGCATATATTGCAGTGGGTTGTTGAATGTAATTGTTGATGAATTATTTCAACCCATTGTCCTCTAGTACTACCTCCATCTTGTCTTTCCACGCAATATAATTAGAAATTCCCTCCAGTGCATACTCCAATTTCAAGCCATTGAAAGCCTTTTTGATCCTGATCTTCTTGTTGCACCAAGAATACTTTTGAAAATTTGAATTCTATTCAATCACAAACTCAACTTCTCCACTATAGTGATTTCCTGTACTGTGATACCATATAGAAATTATAAAAAAATATGCATATCAATATATTCAATCTGATCAAGCACTGTACTAAAGCTAGATACTGAATCCTTCTACAAATCAATTATAGAAAATAAACATGATCGCCAGTCACAACAAGTGGAAAAAGAAACAAATCAAACCACAACACATATATTTTCCCAGGGAAAGCTTACTGATTAAAACACCTCTATCATATATTGTATATTCCACAAGGAATCATGAAAAATTACAATGCACTTTTCTCACAAGAGTCTCCTGAAATCTGCCTATCATCTCGCATTGATCTAGAAAAAATTGGGCCAACACTTAGCCAATTCTCAGCCTGTCTTCAACCTGCCTTGCTCACACAATTCCTGAAGAATGAAATCCCTATTATTTATGAATTTTAGTCTTCCTTTACTGCACTAAGTATCATGGGCATCTTGTGGTGTTTTAACTACATCTTGGCAGCCTACTAATAACACAACTGATAGTTAACTTCCCTTTAACCTTTGTCTCAACTGGGTCTCCACTGGAACTAGCATGCATGCAGCTATTAATTGTAAATCACCAGTTGCATGGAATATCACTGATTGTGAATTAAATATGATTTAATTCACTTGATCTCTCACTAGTTCAAAAAACACTTACTACTAGTTCAACTGACTTTTACTCACCTAAATGAGTTAATTGATTACTCATGCACTTAACTACAACTTGAACTCTAAATCACATAGAATCACTCTGCATGCCTCACCAACCACCCTCAACTTGAAATTCATGAGCTAACAGAGTTTATCACACTAAGTTAACTATTACAATTGATTATGAGATAATATAACATTTTATTGTCCGATTTAATTAAGGGAAAATTAAATTTGATACATTTTACATTTATTAAATAAATTGAATTTCACACTAATGTATTGCTAGGACCCATCACTACACGACTTGTGGTCCCACACTAGTGTAGGTGCTATCATGCTGTTTCTGGATACCAATTTGACTATTTCTTGTTGCAAACTTCAACAAACTAAGCCTATCACACCTAGTTAACTATTACAAGTGATTATGAGATAAGATTACAATTTATTGTCCAATTTAATTAAGGGAAAATTAGATTATACACATTTCTAATTTATTTAATTGTTTGGCTTGCACATTAATGTATCGCTAGGACCCATCACTGTGCTATGTGTGATCCCACACTAGTGTGTGTGTGTTGCATTTTCTTGTTGACTTTCAAAACTTCACCAAAAATTCTCTTCCCAATCTCTTTGTCGAAACCCTGTTGTTGGTGTCTCCCTTTGCACCCTTGCTCTCACTCAAAATCGCACCACTAAGTGTGTATGTGTATTCTCCAAAACCTCATCAAATTTCTCTCATAATTTCTCGTTGGGAAACCAATCACCACGATCTCATCAAAATCGATGGCTAAGATAATATTGACCCCATGAAGTGAATTTTTTAGAAGTATCTAGAGAAAAAATAATTTTCCTCGATTAATTTTATTTAATTAACCAGTCTCCATAATTTAGAATTACGAAAATAGTTAGTAATTGGCTAATTAGTCTAATAGAAGAATTTTCCTTAGAAATAATTTATAGGTCTTGGAGATAATTATCCTCTTGTGTTTCTTAGCCTCTTAGACACCATAGACACCACAACACCTATCCAATACCACCAAAAACCAACATTTCTTATTGCTTGAGTTTTGCTAATATTCACCATGTTATTAAAACTTAGGTGTCCCAAACACTTGTGCCATAGCCAAGTTTTATTTTCTTGACTCATGTAACATCTTTCTTCTTGAATTTCACTAATAATGTATACATTATATGTTATTCTTACTCCTCTTCGTACCAATTTTCCTTAATATTATCTCCTTATATCACTCTCCTTGGAAATAAAATATGAGATCATGTTCTTGATCACATATTTGGCCGACAATTAGAATTTTATGCTTATTTCCTTCAACATATAATTCATTTTGCACCTTTCCCTTTCCATTGATGAGAAACATTGTGCCTTTACCAAATTTTTTAGCAGATCCATTGTCTCCAAAGGTCACATTTCCATCATTTTCTTTGCTTATTGAGATTAACTTTTTTGGTCACCTATCATGTGCCTAGAACATCCACTATCAGCAAACCATTTATTTTCCATTTTCTGAGCACATAAAGCTAGACCATAATTTTTAGAGGTATATTCTCCAAGTTTCATTCACCAAAATTTCTCTATTTGTTCTAGAAGATAAATTTATGCTCTATGACCTATATTATTGCATTTTTAACATTATAGACTATAGATTGAAAGAGGAGAAACTAATTTATAAGTCTTGATTTAGCCTTTCATCTTTGGTTCAACAATCTTATTTTGATGGTTACCTTGATAATCCTTGCAATGTTTTTCCTGATGACCGAATTTTTTACAAAAGAAATAGTGGCCAAGGAAAATAGTTTTCCAATACCTATTAGGATAAACTTTCATTGATGAGATATTCCTTTCAGAAAGGTGTTGCTTCTCATTCCTGTTTATAACGATAAGATCCTTTAAGGACACCAACAAAATTTCTAGGCTTTTCTACATGATGAACATTGATTTCTTCCTTTGAATTGGAAGATTTTCCTATATAGCCAAGTCCATATTCATCATGTAGTGGTATTTTTGAGTTTAGAATAATATCCAAGCTCTGGGAAATGTTCAAATTCTTGTTGGCTTTGTCCAACTCTCCTTTTAGTTCTACAACTTCAACTTCCATATTTTCACAGATTTATTCTATTTACTTTAGCTTACGTTATCTTATCAATATAACTTTTCATTCTTTTTCCAAAGTCCCTCATTTTCTACTATGGCACTAATCAATAGTTCCTCCAAATTTTGTTCTATTTCTTATGTATTTTCTTCTTCATTTGGACTATTTGTTTCATTTTTGATGTCCATGAACAATATTTCACTACTCCCACCATATTATTCTTCTTCATCAGAGCCATCACTATCTTGTTTAGAGAAGAAATGGTTTTTTTAGCCTTTCCTATTGAATATTATTCTCGTAGTTTCATCTTCATTATCACTATCATCTTTAAAAGGGAACTTTGCTACATAAAGTCTTATTTTACTACATCTAAAGAAAATGAGAGGTAACCTACCTTAGAGTTTGGATGCTTTCTTTGGATTCTTGACAAATTGTGCCATTTCAATATAAAAATCATCATTGTTGCAATCACAATTATTTCCATTTATTGATGTCATGGATTCCTTGAATGTCACTTCCTTATCAGTTGAATTTCTTGACCTCATTTCGTATGTTGTGATAATTCCATGAAGTTCATCCATTAATGTCATGTCCAAATTTTTTAGTTCTTCTATGACACAAACCTTGGCATCAAAATGATCTAGAAGATATATCAATACCTTTTGGACTACCATATTTTATTTGACAAACTCACCTATTCCTTTGAGACATCTATCTGCCTCACCTACTCGAACAAAATAAGCAATAATATTTTTTTCACCATTCATCTTGAAACTTTCAAACTACCTTCTATAGGTTTGAAGCTTTTCCTTTTTGACCTTGTCATATCATTCCTAAATATGGATGAGAATGTACCACATATATTTAACTATTTTTATACTCATAAATTTCATAAATTTTGAATATGATAGACCACTTTCTATAGACTTTAAGGCCTTTTAATTTCCCAAATATGATTTCTTCCTGTTTGGATTTATTGGAAGAAGAGATGGGATATTGTATCCATATATGACATATTTCCAAACTTCATGTTGGAACAGGGTCTCCTACGAAGCTATGAAATTGGTCCATTTCGTATATTTTGGATTATATTTAGTCTAACATAGGAGTTTTGGGGTGGGTCAAAGCCCCTAATGCATTGTAAGCGGGTCAAGGGTAGACCAAGAGTCTGCAAACCATGGTTTGTGTACCATTGGATGCATAGGCTAAAGTAGTATAAATAGTTGAACCTTTTTGAGTCGATAGGTAGAGAATGAATAGATATTGATGTGAAATATGAATTGCTAGATTTGGGGTTGGGTTGTTTGGGTTAGGACTCCTACTGGTTGTGTGCACGGAGATCCTCTGTCCTCCTGTGTGAGGACCCTATTGGCTATGTGCGTAGGTGGTATTCGGGGAATGTACGAGGATTTTGATAAATAATATATGTGAAGTATTGTTGAACATATAATGTTGTCTAGATATTTTCTGTTATGATTGATGCGAACTAAGATTGTTTGATTAAGCTGCGAACTCATATGTTTTATCTCTGTGGTATGGAAGTATCTATATTTAGTATATTACTGTGATGTAACTATTGTTTCACTTACTGATTGCATCTCCATTAATGAATTCAAACTATCTGTGTTGACAATATTGGCTGCGATAATGTTGTTTTGTGGTTGTAATTGATGATACGCACCTGGATGCGACACTGCTAGAGAAGATATGATAAGAAATATAGTCTGGTTACATTCTGAAACCCTACAAATCACCCTTATGTGTAGATATGATAATTGCAGGACTGCGTTATTACCTACTCTCTCTCAGGGTGTGGAAACCTAGTTCCAGCACCCTCCCATACTACTTCGAGTGAGAATTTGACCTGCGCAAGTGGGTCACTGCCGAAAGGGCCATTAGCATAGGGGTTTGTTGGCAAACCTTCACCTTCGAGCCTGGGTCAGGACCCCTTGAGCCCACAAATGGTTTCGTTGCCGGGACCGGGAGCATTTTAAGGGAGAGATTTGGTAATGCCAAGGCCATATTGGAAGCCTAGAAAGAAGGAAATTGATGAGTGGTTTGAAAAGGAAGTTCAGGAATTCGCTTTAAAAGAAAATCACAGTGTAAAATTAACCACGAAGGAGTGGAAAAAAAGTATATTTTCTTGGAAATATACGATATTTTCTTCGTAACTTTTGCAATCGAGTTGCAGGAGTGGCTTGCAAGGCTGGTCAATTTTTAGAAGTGTTGGAAAGATGAACGGGTCATGCAATGGACTCCAGAACTGATACGGCAGTTGGAAAAGACTGATAATATCATTACTCGCATGGGAGATCATTGGGTGGATAGTGTGATAGGAGGATTTGTGACTGAATGTACAATCGATCAATTTGTGTCCTACTCAGAAGCAGAGCGGAGGTTCTTCAAGGGTTTTCAGGTCTAGTGACCAATTTTTTTGCGCATAGCCCTCCATCAACACCACCTTTGAATCCTCGTAAGGGAAAGAACTCACCTCCACCACCACTAGAAAACGATATGGATTCACAAACGAGGTTACCCACCTTCAAGGGTGTGGGGGACGAAGATATGGATCGATTTTGGTATGTCATAGGGTCTGTATGCAGAATGTAGCGAGCGATGTTGTGAAAATAACACAACTATCTCTTGCTTTTGAAGGAAGGGCCCTAGACTGGTACATGGGATACCTTGACCAACATGAAAACGTGAGCATTGAGGACATTAAGAACACCTTGAAGCAATAGTTCAAGAAGCCTAAGGCCTATTCCCAGATAGTGAACGACCTGAAAGATTTCAAACAAAGTCCATGTGAGTCTGTATGGGAAGATGATCAGTGATTGAAAAAAGTAATCAGAGAAGGAGGATTCCAGTATAATGATAGGCAGCATGTGGAGTGGTTCATTGCTATGTTGCTGCCCCACCTACGCATACCGATGGGCCACCAAGACATTAAGTCGCAAGAGAAGGCCTTGGATATAGCAATGAAGTTGGAGGCTATGCCACGAGATGAAACCCAGTTTGGTGTACAATAAATACAAGGCCAACTAGAAGCAATGCACATGTAGATCCAGAATTTGTGAAAGGAATGAGGATCGGAGGCTAGCCCTGACAGGTGGTGCATATGATGTAGGGTGAATGGCCACACCAAGGATAATTGTCCGCTATTAGTAGACTACATGCAGGCTAGAGGACCTAGCCTGCTATGCCCTAGAGAAGCTGTGGGGCCAAGTAGGTCGACACTATGGTGTGACAACTGTCACATTGCGGGATTGCACAACATCAACCACTTCCCTCGCCTTGATGCTTGCATTCCGAAGGTTAATAAGCAATGGTGCAGGTTTTGAAGGTCTTTGGGGCATGATGAGCAGAATTTCTGAACTTATGGTCTACTGATAGACTGAGCAAACATCTATAGGGTACAGATAGATCCTTCGGCACCAAGGACACCCTCTGGTATCAGTGGCTCCCTCATTAGGGGTAGGGGAGGGGGTCGAGGCGGAAGCGTGGGAAGGGGAAGAGGCCAACTAATTTGTTATAACTACGGGGAGATATGTCACTTTGAAAGGGACTGCCCGAACCCTACAAGGCAATTCTGCAGGTATTGGCAGTAAATGAAAAATGGACCAGGTATTAGTATCATAATCCGTAGCAGCCTGGCCACCAGGGGGCGGAAGAAAAAGCTATGGCTAAGCCTTTGATCAGGAAAGCAATCATCAAATTAGAGGGCCTGGACCTACAAAAGGAGGGGGAAAAATTTATCGCAACTCAGCAGGACTTCATAGAAGCATCTACTTTATAGGTCCCTGTGGCCACCAAAGAAGGAGAGGGGGTCCGACCATTTTTACAAGCATGCATGAAACTACTGTGTAACTAGCAGGCCATTGAGAACCTCCAGGCACTACTGGACAGCTACGTAGAGAAGACCAACTCACTCCTAGGAATTAAGGATGTAAACAAGTTATACAAGTACAAGAAACACACTGGTAGGTAAATGCGGCTAGCAGCACAAATTAGTAATTATGACATGGAGAAAGTTATTTTGGATCTAGGATTAGATGTGAATGTACTGCCCAAGAAAACATCGTAGTGCATGGGAGAACCTAAGTTGGAATGGTCCACTATCTAGTTGCACATGGCCAATCAGCAGAAGATCATACCTTTAGGAAGGTTATCACAGGTCGTAGTGGATATCACAGGGGTTAAGGTCCAGGATAACTTTGAAGTCATTCAGATTGTGGAAGATGTAGACCCCTACCCTGTGCTCTTAGGGTTGGACTGGGCCATCGACATGGCCGGTATTATCAACTTAAAAAAGAGAAGCATGATATTTGAGAACGGAGGGGTATGAGTGATAGTCCCTTTAGACCCTGCAAAGAGGGAAAGGTATATCATGGAGTCGGTGCATATCGACGAGGAGGTAGACCACATCTACAAGTTAACTATGCAAGATGAAGATTGGATCAACCCTACGGCTGATGCCATGCTCTGCTAGGAGAAGGATAGTGACTGTTTCTCTGACTTTGACGGAGAAATGGAAAATTGGCAAAACCGGTTGCACGACGTGTCTACGCTACGATGTCTGAGAATTACAAGAGAGTTCCGATGTATATCCTTGGAGGTAATGGACCTGCCCCACTTTGATGGGTTCGGTAGTTTAAAATTATTTTTACGGATATTTGAAGCCGAGGTTCCCAGGGAATGAAGGCTATGGGCCCTCAATCTGGCTCTGCGCGCAACACCTGCCTAATGGTGGGACACGCATAAGGGGGTGTTCCAGGCTTGGGAGGAATGCTAAGATATGATGACCTTGTGATTTGAGCGGCCAGCTGATGTGCATGTCAAGAAGTTCCTAGGCCCTAAGGATCCACGAGAACACTTGGTCTCATGGATGGACAAGTGGGGTGATTGGACTACAAAAGAATGGGTTCACTTATTTATTCATGCACTAGGACCCATTCCAACGGCATGGTATTTGGATGCAGAGCTACACAGGTGAACCCACCACTGGGAAACTTTGAAAGATGAATTCATAGGGACATTTGACCTAATAGGAGGCTCAGAGGGGCTCGATGAAGCTCTGGAGGATATAGACACAATTTTGTTTAGGAAACCCAACCCCCACGCAAATTTTGGGGCACCAACGTGGGAGGCACAGATGCAAAACATTGCCAACTGTCATAATATTACTATAGAAGAGAAAGATGAAGATCCACGCAATATCTCTATCCCATAATCAGAGGGGGAGCACGCCATTGTTGGACCCCCACTACAAACTGTGGATGTAACGAAACCTATGAAATTGCGGGAACTTAACATTGGCATAACAGAGCAACCCAAATTGGCTAAGATCAGGGACTATTGGGATGATGACACTATCAGTAAAGTAGCTGAACTACTCATCGAATATCAAGACTTATTCCCCATGAAGTTATCAGAACTCAAGGGGATCACAAGGGAGCTAGGATTCATGCACATCACACTAAAACCCGATGCGCTCTTGGTAAAACAACGACCTTATCGATTGAACCCTAAGTATAAGTAGAAGGTTAAAGAAGAACTTGATAAAATACTCACCGCAGGCATTATCGAACCGGTCGAACAGTCGGATTGGGTAAGTCCGATGGTGGTTCAGGAAAAGAAGACTAAGGGGGAAATCCAAATTTTTTTGGACTTGCGCAAGTTGAATGACACATGGATACATGATCACTTCCCGGCGCCATTCTCATATGAAATCCTGGATAGCGTAGGGGATCAAGAAGCATACTCATTCACTAATGGGTTCTCCAGATACCATTAGATCAGAATCGTACCAGAAGATCGTAGCAAAACTACGTTTTCCATGGAATGGGGTTCCTTCCAATATATAGTCATGCCATTTGGACTTAGGAAGGCCCCTTCTATCTTCTCGTGAGTCGTAGTTGCAGTATTTAAGGAGTTCATCCACAAGTTACTGGAAGTATATTTTGGTGATTGGACAGTTTTTGGCTTGGTAAGGACACATGTGTCGAACCTGTGTCTGATGTTGGATGCTTGTAGAAAGAAGCAAACCTCCCTGAATATTAAGAATTGTATCTTCTGCATACCTTTTGGAATCTTTCTGGGACATATCGTATGTCGACAGGGGCTGATGGTTGACCTTGTGAAGGTGGAAGTTATCATCAACCTGGCAATACCAACTACCGAGAAACAACTGCGTTTGATCCTGGGATGTATGGGTTACTACCAGAAATTCATTCAAGGATACGAATTGATTACAACACCTTTGGAAAAACTTCTTAAGAAGGATGTTTCATTTTTTTTGGACGATGAGTGTCAGAAAAGCTTTGAACTACTCAAGGAAAAAATTGTCTCTGCTCCTATCCTAATTTTTCCAGATTGGAAAAAGGTCTTCCACGTTCATGTTGATGCATCTAGAATTTACCTCAGAGCAGTCCTTATGCAGCCTAGAGATGGGGACATTGATCACCTGGTTGCATTCGCTAGCCAAAAATTCTCTAGTGCAGAGCACAATTATGCCACTACAGAACAGGAAGGATTGGCCATGGTTTATGCACTAAAGAAGTATTGGCACTATCTATTAGGGGGTCACTTCAAAATGTTTATAGATCACTCAGCTTTGAAATACTTGGTGAATAAGCTTGTGTTGGGGGGGAAAATATGCCGATGGCTTCTATTATTCGAGGAGTATGATTTCGAGATCATTGTCAAGATAGGAAGGTTGAATGTTGGGCCAGATCACCTGTCTCGAATCGGTAATGGTGAGAACCCAACTAAACTAGAGGAGGGATTTCCGGATGCACAACTATTTGCTATTAAAGTAGTAGATGCGCACTTCGCCGACATCATCTAGTTTTTGTCTACAAGCATGGCACCTGTAGGGTATTCTGTGCAGCAGAAGGAAAAGTTGGTAGTTCGTGCTGCGGATTTTACCATCATTGTAGGACATCTATATAAAATGGGCACGGATGAACTATTGCGAAGGTATGTCTTAGAACATGAATGACATGACATCCTGGCAGAAGCCCATGATGGGGTTGCAAGGGGTCATTACACAGGAAAAGAAATGACGCATAAGATCTTACAGGCTAGGTTGTGGTGGCCTACCTTGCATACTAACTCGCATGACTATTGTAAGGCCTGCGATACATGCCAACGAACTAGATGTCCATTCAAGAGAGATGAAATGCCTCTGCAACCACAAGTATTCCTCCAGGCTTTTAACAAGTGGGCTATCGATTTTTTCGGCCCTATTAACCCGCCTGGAAAGAATACGGGTGCGCGCTACATTATAACTACTACCGACTACGTAAACCAGTGGGACGAAGCATAAGTCGTCAAGTATTGCACCGCAGGTACCACTGCACATTTCATTTCCGAACAGATTCTGACCAGATTCGGGTGTCCTAAGATCCTGATGAGTGATCCAGGTACACACTTTGTTAATGAGACAATACAGGCCTTAACTGAGGAATTCCAGATCTACCACACAAATAGTACCCCACACAACCCTTAGAAGAATGGAGCAGTTGAATCTTTTAATAAGGTTTTGGAGAACACACTAACTAGGTTCTGTAATGCCAATTGCAGCGACTGGGATGTTCGTATCCCATCTGTTCTTTAGGCCTACCGCACCACTTGTAAAAAATTGACAGGAAAAACACTGTTTTGGATGGTCTACGGAAAGGAGGCCATCATGCCTATGGAATATATCATTCCCAGCCTATGCATCACCACCTTTACAAACATGGTCGAGCTATCCATTCTGGAGGAATGTTTAGCGCAACTCATGGCCTTAGAAGAAGACCATTTTATTGCTAACTTCCATTAGCAGGTCTAGAAGGCAAGGGAAAAAGCATGGCATGATCGACGTATTCGCCAAAAGACCTTTACTATGGATGTCTTAGTTCTACTATATGATAGCCAGTTTTCAAAGCACCCAGGGAAATTCTGATAGCACTGGCTTGGGCCCTATGCGGTCAAGGAAGTCACAGAAGGCGGGGTTGTTCGACTAGCTAGCTTGCATGGTGATCTATTACTCGGGTATTTCAATGGCATTCGGCTCAAACCATATCAGATCAAATGACTATATGACTGGCGGTCGGGTTCATATATTCTCAGGCACATTGGGACTTATATCGTGCAACCGCAATATTGGAAGACCCGGGGGATACATGGGAGAAGTAGGGATGAAGTCAGAATACTGATAAGAGTGATGCTATGCTTCCCTAGTAGTTGGAGTGATCAAACTGTTGCAGGTGCAGGTGGAGGCCCCACCACCTTAGTGACTCGGGGCGAGTCACAAGATTGTGTTGGGGGACTGTTGGAACAAGGTCTCCTACGAAGCTGTGAAATTGGTCCATTTCGTATATTTTGGATTATATTTAGTCTAACGCAGGAGTTTTTGGGTGGGTCAAAGCCCCTAATGCAATGTAAGCGGGTCAAGGGTAGACCAAGAGTCTGCAAACTACGGTTTGCAGACCATTGGATGCCTAGGCTAAAGTAGTATAAATAGTTGAACCTTTTCGAGTCGATAGGTAGAGAATGAATAGATATTGATGCAAAATATGAACTGCTAGATCTGGGTTGGGTTGTTTGGGTTAGGACTCCAGCTGGCTGTGTGCGCAGAGATCCTCTGTCCTGCTGTGTGTGGACCGTGCTGGCTGTGTGCGCAGGTGGTATTCGAGGAATGTAAAAGGATTTTGATAAGTAATATATGTGAAGTATTGTTGAACATATGACGTTGTCTAGATCTGTTCTGTTATGATTGATGCAAAATAAGATTTTCTGATTAAGCTGCAAACTCGTCTGTTTTATCTCTGTGTTATGAAAGTATCTGCATTTAGTATATTACTGTGATGTGACTGTCGTTGCACTTACTGATTGCACCTCCATTAATGAATGTGAACTATCTATGTTGAAAATATTGGCTGTGATTATGTTGTTTTATGGTTGTAATTGATGATACGCATGTGGATGCGACCCTGCTAGAGAAGATTTGATAAGAACTATAGTTTGGTTACGTTCTGGAACCCTGCGAATCACCCTTCTGTGTAGATCTGATAATTTTGGGCCTGTGTTATTACCTACTCTCTCTCAGGGTGCAGAAACTTGGTTCTAGCACCCTCCCATACTAATTTGGGTGAGACTTTGACCTGCGCAAGTAGGTCACTGCCGAAGGGGCTAGTAGTATAGGGGTTTTTTGGCAAACCTTCACCTTTGAACCCGGGTCAGGATCCCTCGAGCTAACACCTCACCTCCAAGATACATTAATTAGTACTCCAATTTGACCTTCAAGAAGGAAAATTTTGTTCCATCAAATTGGAAGGCCTTACCATCTTTAGTGGCCATTGTGATTCAAAAATCCTTCTTCCAATTATTAGGATAATCTTGAAGAAGTTTTCTCTGATTATAATTGTTGGAAAAACTGAGAGGGGAGGTGAATCAATATTTATTTCAATTGTTATATTATGCCAGTTAATATTTTTATCACACATTAAACTAGAACACAAGAAATAGAACAAAACATAATTGTATTGGTGAATATTGTGAGGAATCAAATCCTACAACAACAATTCGCAATATCCCTCTTGTATAACAAAATATCTTACTCCTTCAAGGCTCCAAAAATGAAAAAATCCAAGCACCAACTTAGTCAAAATGAGTACTCTATCCTCTCAAAAAATTCAAGCACCAACTTGGTAAAAAATAGGACTCCAATCCTCATAGGCTCCAAAATTTCCAAACATACTTCAATATCAAATTCTACAAGATGTCTCCAACAAAGGCTTTAAGTTTGCCTCAAAAAGTCTTCTAAAGGCTACTCCAACAATGGCTTCAAGTTTGCTTCAACAAGTCTTCTAAAGGATTCTCCAACAACGACTTCAAGTCTGCACAATAAGTCTTCTAAAGGATGCTCCAACAATGGTTTCAAGTCTGCACAACAAATCTTCTAAAGGTTTCTCCAACAATGGCCTCAAGTATACACAACAAGTCTTCTACATATTGCTACTAGAACTTTCTGAAGTATGTATTCAATTCCGTTCGAGAATCCTTCAAAAGAGTGCTCCAAAGGTCTTCAAAGGCGCTCCGAATATTCTTCTACAAAAACTCTTCAAAAGTTGATCAAATAATTTCAAGTGTGTTCATAAGAGAGAGGCTCCAAATCTTTTTAATAATATGATACAAAAACTGCTCCAAGAATGACTTCCCTCAAGCCAACTCAAGTCCACTATAGGTGACCTCAATAGTGCTCCAAAACTACTTTAAATTTTCTCTAAATTAGCATTTTTCAGACTTTAAACTTATCTAAATAGTGCAAAAAAAACCAGGTCCAAATTGAGCTTTTTAGGCCAAAATTTCAGTCTCAAATGTCACATAGATTCCCTAATCAAGGGCCAAGAGTTTCTCCATAAGGCGAGGTATGAGGTCTAGATTTTTTACTTCATAGGACTGAGAATTCTATTACAGGAGGTCCGAGACTTCTGCTCCTAGAGGCCTGAGACTTCTTATTTAAGAGGAAAAAAAGGAGGTCATATTCCAACATAAGATGGCTCCAAAAAGTAAATCGATGTCCACCCGATTAAACCTAATTCAAGACAAAGAAAAATTATCACAAACTCTTGCTTTGCCTTGCCTCTAATTTCATGAGCTATGAACTTTGTCCTTCTACCTAAGTCCAAGCTCTTTTCTTGTCTTCCTTTTCTAAGTTAGATTAGAAAATGGAGAATGGAGAATTCATATGGTCTATTTATACTAATTTGTCCATGTATGAATTGACATGCCTTTTGGAGAGGGGATGACTTGAGAGACAAAATACGGGTTTCTAACTTGTAAAATCTATTTCTCTTCAATGAGGAGGAATTAGGGGGCAAGTAAATGCTCGTTGGAAAGGGATTGAAATCCTATACAAGCCTAAGTAATTATCTTCTTGAGATGGAATTTTCTTTGACATCAATAAAAAATATTCTACCAACGAATCCATACAAACCTATTTAAAGGAACTACTTGCAGGTGGGGGGGACTTCTAAGTTGAAATGCTTCTATTGATTTCCATCATTGCTACCATATACCACGTCCTATGATAATCATATGACGATTAGGATGGTGGCAGAAGAGAGTTATCCACTCACAATAATCCCACACACTCAATCAACCCATGAGATCTATTAGTCATCAATAATTTTTTTTCCTTTGTAGATGACTAAATGTCTATCCTAGATTTCTAGAAACAAAATTCACGAACATTGTGAGTTCTAGAAATCTCACTGCCTTCATTATCCTTAGAGCAATTTTTCACTATTCTACTATTTTTTCATTCCATGGTCAACCTATCACTTATACAAAACCCCTCATAGGCTTATGCCACTCATCTACATCCTATTTTTCCCACCTATAACCTCATCACTCTATTTTTTCCTTGCCCATAACTCCATTTGCCACCTAGGGTTTCCTACATGCCCATGATCCCCAAGTCCCTCAAGCATTGATGGTCCCTAAACTATCTCTGTAGAATATTTAGAGAAATCGAGTACATTGTATGTTGGATCTTCAATACACCACTTTTTCAATACTCTATTTTTACACTTGAAGATTCCAAACCAATTTTTAGTCAAAGAGAGGTCAAAGAATCCCCACTAGGTCAATTAGGGTTTTATGTTTTTCAAGGTCATCGTCTCCAAAAAGACTACCATTCAGCTTCAAAAGTCTACACATAAGGTAATGGGCTATGTTGACACTTTTTCAGAAGTAATAAGAGGCCAACCAGCAGAATAAATTGGTAAGGTAAGGGGTCTACTACTCAATGATGGCATCTTGCAACAAGGGAGACAATAAAACTAGGGCTTTTTAGGGAAACTTTTCTTGGTTTCACGACCTCCATGATTAAATCATCAACAAGGCTTGTATCGTGATGCTCTTACACCTCCTCCTATCCTTAATATACCTTCATAAACACTTCCCATCACTCCTATCCCTCAAAATCATCATTTTTCTACAAAACCTAGTCTATTGCCACAATTTGACACTTTTTGAGACTAGGCCTGTGTTTTTACCTTTTGGACCCCTTCCCCTCACTCAATTATTGAAATTCCACTTTCCCCTACTCCCTAATATCTATCCCTATCCCCCAAAATTTCCCCAAGAATTTAGACAACCCTTAACCCCTTCATTCCCCTACACCAAACCCTAATTTCTTCTTCCAAATAAACTAGGGTTTGATATGAAAATGAGGCACAAGATCAAAGGATTAATTTTTATAGATCATGTCAGCAAGAATAATTCTATACCAGCTGATAAACATCATGCCTCCATCATTTTCCAAGAATTCATTCGAAGAGACAAGCCATGTGTCACACCTAGGGCTAGTTTTACTTGAAACTGTGTTTTTGACCAAACAGAGATGAATTTGAAAAAAATGAGAGAGTTTGTTTTCCCTCATAGGGCCAAGAATAAAAACCTCCTTCATTTTTTACATAGGTATCATGGTTTGGGATCAACGTCAAAAATACAGGTGTCATGGGAGAAATTTTGCACTTCTGGACTGACCTTGGGAAAATCTGTTTTTCTCATAGCCGGAGTGTCCAAATGACTTTCTTAATGAGTCAAATGACACCTATACTTTAACATATTTCCAATTATCTATCATGAGCTTAATTTGGAATTGAGGAAGGCATCCAAACGTGGTCTGCACCAGCACTCTGCATTTCTGCACCATCATTCAGGAATTTTTTACCAGTCTTGGGAAAATCAACTTTTGGCCAGGAAAATAAACTCCAAACAGGAAAAAAATTGTATATTTGGAAAATAGACAATTCAATATTTCCAACGAGCTATCACGGGCCAAATTTTGACACCAGGAAGGACTCAAAATACTCTCTGAAAATTGGCGCTGCGCAAATGAGAGATGGCATTGCGCAAATAAGAAACCTAAAAGAAGAAAATGAGCATAACAGCCTTGGAATTTTGGCTGAGACTTCTCAGAAATTGTCTAAAAACATGTAAGGAATGTCTCAATTGATTTTTAAGGAATTTATATATATTTTTGTTTTTTGTGAATTTTTGGCCTACTTTACGCAGCGCCATTGGCACTGTGTAAATATTTGGGGCATCCTCTGGAGAAAAAATTGATTTTTTTGGATTTTTCATGATCTGCACATCATCCACACAAAATTTTAGAGGATTTGGAGCTATTTTGACCCCTCAAAAGGTCAAAAAACACCTCAAAAAACACTTTTCTGCCCTTGCTTTAGGCTTGGCGCTGCACAAATGACAGACTGGAGATTTTGGCATTTTTTACAGGGTTATAGGGTATGGATCATGAAACCAAAAGAATTTTTGGAAAGTAGACTCTTCAATATTTCCAACGAGCTATCACGGAGCCAAATCCGACATCGGGAAGTGGTCCAAAAGCTAGTTTAAAAACAACCTATTTTCTGTAAAAATAGCGTTGTGCAAACAGACTGACTTAGGCCAAAAAGTCAACAAAAGACACTGAATAATGGAAAAATAGTTTTTTAATATTTTCTTAACAAAATCACTCTATATTTGATTGAGGAGTTATTTTTTGACTTTTTTCATTTATTGGCTTATCTATTATGTGTCTTGGGCCTTGCATGGTCATTAAGCACATTTATGACTTTTATGATAGAATTAGGGTTTCTGGAAGCCTCTTATGGTTTCCACCTCCTCATTTGCTCCATAAATAGAGCATGAGGCTCTTATGTATTTGGTTGGATTTTGATGACTGATTTCTGAAGTAATACATAGTCCCATGGAATTTGAAAATAATTTGATGTCTTGGAGCCTTTGAATGCCCTGGTTTGTTTGTTGATGGAGGAGGACTGTTTGCAGGATCCATAAGCCTGATTGATGGTGATGTGTTTCTCTTTTTTTCATGTTTTCTAGTTTTTCATTATGTTTCCATCTTTCTCTGTTACATTAGGACAAAGAATTTATATTAAGACATGTTTTCTGATGGCACCTAAGGTCTGTTTGTTCTTCACTGCCTGAATGTTTTCTTCTGCTAGGACATGTTAGAGAATCCTTCTTTTCTCTCTAAGGATCTCCTAAGCTTGTTTATTTCTTGAATGGCTTAAAATAGATGGTATCCAGCATGATTTATGGTTAGCCCTACTTCTTGTTGCCACTAAGAACACTCTTCTTGAGGTCATCTATTTAAAGCATCATTACTTATGTTTGTCAAAGAAGTTAGTTTCAATCCTGCTCTTTTCATTTACTTAAATAATTGTTTTAAAGGACCTTCATAGCTCTAATTTTGGATGTTCAGGGTTTCTCTCCTTCTCTGATTATAGTTATTTGTGCATCTTAAATGTTCTCTGTCTTTGATGATGAAATCACTGAAAGTTAAATACGTTTCTTGCCTTTCTGTATTTCATTTGAATGTTTTTCTTGGATAATTATCTGCTTTAAGTCTGAATCAAAGAGTTTAGGGTTTTCTCTGCCTTTGATTTTCTCTCTATGCTTATGATTCTTCCAAATCCATTTGTTTAAGTATATGATGGAGAATTCTTTACTGCTCTTTGTCAAACTTTGTTTCTCAAAATTAATGTCCATCTCATGATCCTTCAAACCTCAAAGATCCACCAACCAAGCTATATTTTCCATACACTACTCCCTAATCCATTAATGAACCTATCATGACCTTGTTAGACTGCATTGCCAAATGAATTGAAGTTTTCCTTGTTTCTATCTATTTTATCTAAAGCATCATACCCAACCAAAAATAATCAACATACCCAATACTTCATAACTGGCCTAAAATCAACCCTAATGAACAAATAAGTTCACATCTTTGCACCTAATATAGAGATCCCTCTCTGGATCCAGGAAGGCTAGGTCCTTGGATTCCAAAGCTTGGTTTGTCGTCACCCCTGTCCATTTGTATCTCAATTAATCTAGCAAATTACAGGGAGCTAACATAATGGTGATCACAATGGGACTTCTGAGTACATAGTTGCCTGAATACCTCTTAACACTCTTTAGACCCTTAGTTTGACTTAGAAAATCTAGTGAATCAGCCACCTCATCGCCACACTAACATAATGATGATCACGGTGGGACCTTCTCAGTTAGTGACAAACTAAGTATTCCTTAGATCTCAGGAAACCTACAAACATCCTTATATTGGTATTCAGTTGTTGATGGTGGACAAAAAGTACATCCTTAAAACATTAAGCATCCTCCACCTAGCGACTCCATTGGTCTTTAGTAGCCCTGTTGACCCCACTAGTTCTCATATATTCCTCTGGGAATGCATTGAACAATCCCAATCATGCTGATGGTGGAAAGCAAAGTTAAAAACTTCCACCTTGCGACTCCACAACCCTCAATAGACCTTTAGACACCACTGGTAGAGAACTCTAGACTGGTTGAAAATATGCAGTGACCTCTTTCAGATTTACAAACATGAATCCAAGTCTGCAAAGTATATATGCTCCAATGAATAGAGACCACATCTCAAGATTCCCACACAAAACGCCTCAGATAAATTGGGACAAAAACCTGCCTACATTTCAAGATGAAAAGACTAACGACCCCTTGTTACATCTCATCAAATTTCATATACATGTATGGAAGTTAAAGGTTGAATGGCATGAGGACTGACTTATGAAAATGTTCATGCTGACATTAGAAGGAAAAGCAAGGGAATGGTATGAATGGCTCAGATCTTGTAGTTTGTTCTCCCTAAAAGATATCCATATGGAATTTTATGAGCACTATAAAGAAAACTCTCCATCCTTATCATTGGCTGAAAATTGTTGTGACCAATCTCAGGATATCATACAATACCTTATAGATACCGATGTAGATTTAGATAATTTTTGTCATGAAGATATCTTAGTAGCAATTCATGATTTTCATTCTCGAGAAATCTATCATGACAGCCAAGAAGAGTTGGTTGAGGAAGAAATCAATCAAAGAATAGAAGGAAACCCACAAGATCTCTCTGAAAGCACAAGTGATGATTTATCATCCCTTCTAAATAAGGCTCAAGAAGACATTCAACCTAAAAATCAGCCTTCACAAGAGAGAGAGAACTATTTTACTTCTATCCAAAGAAAGAGAAAAATGCCTCCTCTTTTAACTGAAGAGGAAATAAATCAAATGTTAAAAATGTAGCCAAATTCTAAGCCTTTATGTGAACAAGACATTTCTGTTCATTCTCCTACCAATCCCATCTACCATAAATCAGAAAGTGAACTTGTAGATCAATTCAAAGAAGAAAAAACTGATAATCCAATATGTTTGATTCTTGATGTTATTTATGTTGATGATTCTCAAAAGTTTGATCAGTTTGATGATGATGTTCTCCAAATAGAAACTAACTTTGCAGAGCAATCAACAGTTGATTTGTGGGATGAAGTTCACTATCATCAGCTTGAAAAAAGTAAGCAGCCAATACAAGTCACCTATGACACTGATGAGGAAAGCCTTGAAAGTTTAGAAGTAAGTGAGGAGTCTCTAACTCTTTGCTCTACTTCACTTCAGTCCTTCAGAAATAAATTTCATGTGATTGGAAATTAGTAGTCTTTTAGTTTTGATGATGAGTTTGGGAAAGATAATGGGTTTCTTGAACAAGTTTTTAATGAAAATCCTTTTCCTGAAAAGGATGAGGAGATCATTTGGGACACATAATCCTCCTCAGCTTCAGAATTGCAGCCACCAAGTCTCATTGAATTTCAAATTGCAGATGAAGACTTGGAAAATGATAATCACATAAGAGTTGTTGAACTGCCTTCACAATAAGACTTACTGCCAAGGAGTGCTCCTACTCATCAACATGATGGCCTTCACACAGATTTCAGCTCACTCTATCAAAGCACATCAGGTTTGTTAGAAGATAACATTGCCACATATGATGAGTCTACCAGTTTATATGATCATGAGGAAGAGGAGGAGTTTCTTTCCCAAAAGAGTCCCAAGCATATCCAAGTGGAAGAAGGAGCAGTCCTGAATGAAGCTTATGTCTCAAATCCTCTAGATCAGGTATTATTCCAAGATCCATTTTTTGTTTTCCTTGAGAAATATAAAGGAGTGTGTTCTTCCAAGAACAGTCTGTTGCAAAGTGTGAGAAAAATTTTAGGCACTACTGTTTGAAAACACGTGAGGTGGAAGTGGCCTTTTGATTTCTTAAACACTCTCAAAGAACTGAAACAAGATCAATCATTGAATCATCTACTTGATTGGTTATATTGGAAAAGGGAGTTCACTAGCTGAATGTATATCATGTATAGGTTAGATTAGGATAGATAGGCAAACAAATAAGCTCAACACTATGAGCATCTTTCTACCTTAGTTTTAGATTGCTTTGAACAAGAAGAGAGAAAAAAGTAAAAAACAAAGAAAAATGAAAAAGAGGGAAGATGAAAAGAAGAGGTACAACCCCATACCCAAAAACTAGTGATGCTGAAAGTGTGCAAGTCTAAATGCCACTACTTGTTTTTTGAAAAATAAGTCTTGTTCAGTCATCTAGCCTAATCATGGCTGAACATGTTTTCAATTTATTTGCTGATAGGTTACTAAAAGAAAACTTGTCAAATCATGTAAACTTGACTTGTCAAAAGAGAATAGATTAGGAATGAAGAATGCTGGTTCCACAAGCTTAAAACTGAACTAAAGAGAAAGATAGGACTTCTTAGCAAATGATAAATCACAACCCTCATTTTTCTAGTTTTGTTTATACAAAAATAAAATTTATGTGCATCTTTTTCTTATGCCACAACTCATGATTAGTTAGATTGCCTAATCCTGATTTGAACCGTGCTTTCAATTTCATGTTTATATCTTAGAGAATGAAGTTTGTCAAAAAAATTAATCTTGACAAATGATTAGACTAGGTAGATAATAAGAGAGTTCATTAGCCTAATCTAAACTCTTGGAAGAAATAATGGTACAATTAGATAGTTTGATTTGTGTTTTCAAAAATAAAAATGTCGAGGGTTTGCAAATCCAAGTGCACCCAAGTGAAGAAAAAATGTTAGGCCAAGTAAGATGGGTAGGTAGGAAAGAGATTGAAGCAAAAATGTCTTTTCAGATTGTGAGATCATAGCTTCAAAATAACATCAACAAATGAAGAAAGAAAGATCTGCAAAGTGCAAGTAAGGCAATGGTCTTCAAAGCTCAGAGATTTGAACTCTGAGGTTCTCGCCACCTCCCGAAAAGGCGCTGCCCCCCCCCCCCCCCAAGTGGAGCCATTGTTATTCATCAGTAATTTTTTTACCTTTTTAGATGACTAAATTTCCATCCTATATTTATAGAAACAAAATTCATGAACATTGTGAGTTCTAGAAATGTCACTGCCTTCATTATCCTTAGAGAAATGTTTCACTATTCTACTATTTTGTCATTCCATGGTCAACCTACCACTTCTAAAAAACCCCTCATAGTATTATGCCACTCATATACATCCTATTTTTCCCACCTATAACCTCATCACTCTATTTTTTCCTTGCCCATAACTCCATTTTCCACCTAGGGTTTCCTACAAGCTTAATTCATGCCCATGATCGCCAAGTCCCTCAACCATTGATGGTCCCTAAAATATCTTTGTAGACTCTTTAGATTAATCAAGTACATTTTATATTAGATCTTCAATACACCACCTTTTCAATACTCTATTTTTACACTTGAAGATTCCAAACCAATTTTCAATCAAAGAGAGGTCAAAGAATCTCCACTAGGTCAATTAGGGTTTCATGTTTTTCAAGGTCATCATCTCCAAAAAGACTACCATTCAACTTCAAAATTTTGCACATAAGGTAATGGGATATGTTGACACTTTTGTAGAAGTAATAAGAGGCCAACCATCAGAAGAAATTGGTAAGGTAATAGGTTTGCTACTCAATGATGGCATCTTGCAACAAGGGAGACAAGAAAACTAGGGTTTTTTAGGGCAAATTTTCTTGGTTTCACGACCTCCATGATTAAATAATCAACAAGGATCATATCTTGATGCTCTTACATCTCATCATATCCTTAATATATCTTCCTAAGCACTTCCTATCACTCCTATCCCTCAAAATCATCATTTTTCTACAAAACCCAGTCTATTGCCACAATTTGACACTTTTTGAGACTAGGCCTGTGTTTTGACCTTTTGGACCCCTTCCCCTCACTCCATTCTTGAAATTCCACTTTCCCCTACTCCCTAACATCTATCCCTATCCCCCAAAATTTCCCCAAGAATTTATACAACCCTTAACCGCTTCATTCCCCTCCCTCTACAAGGCGGTCCTAAATCCCTTACACCAAACCCTAATTTCCTCTTCCAACTAATATAGGGTTTGATATGAAAAGGAGGCATAAGAGAAAAGGATTCATTTTTATATATCATTTCAGAAAGAATAAGTCTATACCAGCTCATAAACATCATGCCTCCATCATTTTCCAAGAATTCATTCCAAGAGACAAGCCATGTGTCACACCTAGGGCTAGTTTTGCTTCAAATTGTGTTTCTGACCAAACCAATATGAATTTGGCAAAAGTGAGAGAGGTTTTTGTCCATAATATGGCCAGGAAGAAAAAAATCCTTGAGTTTTTACACAGATATCATGGTTTGGGATCAATTTCAAAAATACAGGTGTCATGGGAGAAATTCTGCACTTCTAGAGTGACCTTGGAAAAATCCATTTTTCTCACATTTGGAGTGTCCAAATGACTTGCTTAATGAGTCAAATGACAACTATACTTGAATATATTTCCAATGAGCTATCATGAGCTCAATTTTGAATTGAGGAAGGCCTCCAAATGTGGTCTGCACCAGCACTCTACATTTCTGCACCATCATTCAGGAATTTTTTACTAGTCTCGGGAAAATACACTTTTGACAGGGAAAATCAAGTCCACACAGGAAAAAAATTGTATATTTGGAAATTATACAAGTCAATCTTTCCAATGAACTATCATGGGCCCAATTCTAACACCAGGAAGATCTCCAAATACTCTCTGCAAATTGGCGTTGCACAAATAAGAAACCTAAAAGAGGAAAATGAGCATAACAACCTTAGAGTTTTGGCTGAGGCTTCTCAGAAATTGTCTAAAAAAATGTAAGGAAGGTCTCCACCGATTTTGAAGGGATTTGGAGAATTTTTTTTTTGTTTGTGAATTTTTGGCCTACTTTGCGGTGCTGAGCAAAAATTTGGGGCATCCTCTGGAGGAAAAATTGACATTTTTGGATTTTTCATGACCTGCACATCATCCAAACAAAATTTCAAAGGATTTGGAGCTATTTTGACCCCTCAAAAGGTCAAAATACACCTCCAAAAACACCTTTCTGCCCCTGTTTTAGGCTTGGCGCTGCGCAAATGATAGACTGGAGATTTTGGTATTTTTGACAAGCTATAGGGACTGGATCAGGAAACCACAAGAAGTTTTGGAAAGTAGATTCTTCAAGCTTTCTGATGAGCTATCACAGAGCCAAATTCGACATCGGGAAGTGGTCCAAAAGCTAGTTGAAAGACAACCTATTTTCTACAAAAATGGCGTTGCGCAAATAGACTGACTTAGGCCAAAAAATCAACAAAAGACACTGATTAATAGCAAAATAGTTTTTTGATATTTTCTTGGACAAATCACTACAGATTTGATTGAGGAGTTATGTTTTGATGTTTTTCATTTATTAGCTTAGCTATTATGTGTCTTGGGCCTTGCATGGTCATTAAGCACATTTATGACAGAATTAGGGTTTCCGGAAGCCTCTCATGGTTTCCACCTCCTCATTTGCTCCATAAATAGAGCATGAGGCTCTTATGTATTTGGTTGGATTTTGATGACTGATTTCTGAAGTAATACATAGTCCCATGGAATTTGAAAAGAATTAGATGTCTTGGAGCCTTTGAGTGACCTGGTTTGTTTGTTGATGGAGGAGGACTATTTGCAGGATCCATAAGCCTGATTGATGGTGATGTGTTTCTCTTTTGTTCATGTTTTCTAGTTTTTCATTATGTTTCCATCTTTCTCTATTGCAGTAGGACAAAGAATTTAGACTAAGACATGTCTTCTAATGGCACCTTAGGTCTATTTGTTCTTCATTGCTTGAATGTTTTCTTCTGCTAGGACATGTTAGATAATCCTTCTTTTCTCTCTAAGGATCTCCTAAGCTTTTTTATTTCTTGAATGGTTTAAAAAATATGGTATCCAGCATGATTTATGGTTAGCCCTACTTCTTGTTGCCACTAAGAATAGTATTCTTGAGGTCATACATTTAAAGCATCATTACTTAGGTTTGTCAGAGAAGTTTGTTTCAATCCTACTCTTTTAATTTACTTAACTAATTGTTTTAAAGGACCTTCATAGCTCTAATCTTGGATGTTCAGGGTTTCTCTCCTTCTTTGATTATAGTTATTTGTGCATCTTAAATGTTTTCTATCTTTGATGATGAAATCACTAAAAGTTAAATAAGTTTCTTTCCTTTCTATATTTCATTTGAATGTTTGTCTTGGATAATTATCTTCTTTAAGTCTGAATCAAAGAGTTTAAGGTTTGCTCTGCCTTTGATTTTCTCTCTATGCTTATGATTATTCCAAATCCATTTGTTTAAGTATATGATAGAGAATTCTTTGCTGCTCTTTGTCAAACTTTGTTTCTCAAAATTAATGTCCATCTCATGATCCTTCAAACCTCAAAGATCCACCAACCAAGCTAGATTTTCCATACAATACTCCCTAATCCATTAATGAACCTATCATGACCTTGTTAGACTGCATTGCCCAATGAATTGAAGTTTTCCTTGTTTCTATCTATTCTATTTAAAGCATCATACCCAACCAAGAACAATCAACATACCCAATAATTCATAACTAGCCTAAAATCAACCCTAATCAGCAAACAAGTTCACATATTTGCACCTAATAGAGAGATCCCTCTTTGGATCTAGGAAGGCTAGGTCCTTGGATTCCAAAACTTGGTTTGATGTTACCCTTGTCCATTTGTATCTCAATCGATCTAGAAAATTACAGGGAGCTAACAAGCGCATGGTTTGGATTATGGAGTGCCTTGAACTCCTCAGCTTGGAAAGGGCTACCATTCTATTGTGCACGACTTTTGATATGATGGTGTAATGAATATTGATCTTGGTTGCATACATTGCCTTCCCAGGGGTGCCATGTTTAACCAAGGCCCCCCAAATACTTTTAAATAAATTTTCCTTTTTATTTAAATAAAAATATCATATTCTAAGGCGGGAACGAAGGCCTATGAGGACCATTTATCTTTGGATCCCCACTAATCCATTTGTACCCTTCATTGACACAATATTAACTTCTTTGTTGATATCCCAAAGGACATGAAAGAAAGATAAGGAGGATATGTATTCTAAAAAATTTCTAATTCTTTTTAAAATTATTTCAAGATATTTATCCTTAGGGAAGATTCCTTGAACTTATGCTATAAAATTAAGAGAGAATATACAAAAACTATGATTGATCAAAAAATTGTTTTCTTTAGAAAGAAAAATACCTTGGTAGAGGCCAAAGGCTTCCTCTTGGTTGTTTTTCATTTGATCTAATTCCCATGAACACTTAAAAAATTTAGTTTTCTCATGGTTGTAAAAGACTCCTCCCCCTATTGCCACCCCTTTTTCCTTTAAAACAAAGACACGAGAGTGGGATTTGATCTACTTATGTGAGCACAAGTCATGAAACTATTTAATATGGTCTTTCTGGGTGTAATCACATGGTCAACCACAACCTCAAGGTGCCCCCATAGGTCGAAGGAAGCCCTTATGAGAATTGAACCTTGCCCACTCATGAATAAATCCTCACTTTCCATCATTGGATCCAACCCCTTTGGGTGGTATTTTTGTTACTAAGACACAAGAATCTCATAGCCTAAGTTCTCTATGTGTGGCAAAGGTGATTTTCTAAAACAGTTCTACTTTTTCCTCCTATTACCATGAGATCATTTTATTACCTTTTTTTGTCAATGAGTTTTTATATTCATTACCTTGAAAATAGTGTTATTAAGGAATAAATTTCCCAACTTATTAAGCTTCAATTATTTGGTCAATTGAACTTTAACCCCTCTCTTTGGACTAGTAGATCCAATTAGTTTAAATTGAAAATGGTTCAGTCTAACTTATAGAGGAAATCACCTTTTTTTGTTTAAAGTACATTTTTGAATGCATAAATAGATTCAACACCCTTAAAAACCCTTGGGGCACGAAATTATACAAATGAAACAATTTAAACTCAAGTTTTTAAAAATATCCCCCTGATTTTGGTTAAAATTAATCAGAAAAATAACCGTGATAAATGTAATTTAGTTTATAAGTTAGACTACCATGCTCAAAATTTAAAACCATAGATATACATCTAAATCACAATGTTAAATTCCAAACTTGGTCACATCGTGAATTTAAGGCATTTATTACTATATCGAATTTCACATGTAGACTAAATATGGTGAAGTCTAAATGTTTACATTTTACTCTTTTTATGAAAATTTTAGGATGAGAATTTTCAATTTCTAGGAAAATGGATCCAATATTTAAAAATAGAATTAGTCTACATGATATTTGAGTTTGGCCTAGTCTAACTTATAGATGAAATGACCTTTTTCACAACATTTTTTCTGGTTAATTTTAATCAAAATATGAAAGATTTTTAAAAAGTTTAGTTTAAAGTGTTTAATCTGATTCAAGTGCCCCGAGGGTTTTTGAGAGTGTTGAATCCTCAGGACAAGGTGAAAATTTCCATGGATATTGATGAATAAATAGTGTGGATGCATCATTGCCATGAATATGCATCCACACTATTTATTCAATAAGATCCATGGACTTTTTCTCTTTGTCGTGAGGATGAACCACATTAGTTAGTTCCAAAAGTTGACCGAATCCTAATGATGTGATTAATCCCAAAGACATTTATCTAATTTATAGATCACAAAAATTTTCTAACAGTGTTGAATCCATTTATGCATTCAAAAAACTATTTTATACATTTAACCATTTAAATTAATAATTCTAATAATTTTAGATTATATATATATATATATATATATATATATATATATATATATATATATATATATATTATGAATAAGTCTAATTCTATTTATATAACATAAAAGTACAAAAATGGCACAACTTCAGCTGAGTGAGCCTAAGAACTGGGTTTGATAGTAAAAAAATACATGGTTCTGGACTGCCCTCGAAGGGGAAACCAATCCCTTAGAAACTTGTCTTGCCGCCCTCACAGGGGAAACCAGCGTAGAGTTCAGAAAATATAACCATATAAACAAAAATTTTCCTATGAAGATAACATTCATCTCTTTCAACAAAGGAGATCTAAAGAGAAAAACAAAAGACAACCCATTAAACCTGGGCTTCAGAACCGTGATCTAGCAGAGGTTGCCGTGGTTAATTGTCATTAGCAGGAGAGGGAGGTTCCTCCACAATGCAACATCTATATTCGCCACTGCTACTATCTTCGTCTTTAGTGGTTGCACAGGTGTCTTTGCCAGCAACCTCCTTCACCTGTTCCTGATGCTTATCAGCACGTTCCACCTCCAGTGTCTCCCTTGTATTCTTAGCAGCATCTTTGTCTGGGGGGACTGAGAGCGGGTGCAGCAGGGGGGTTGAAGCCAGCAGCTTCCTCCCGAAGGGTGACAGTGATATAAGCTGTTATTATAGGCCTGTCCATAGTGCATTCAAATCGGAATTCAACTCTTTTGGAGGTTTGGTAGAGGGGAATTTGAATAGACAGAGTGGAGACAGGGGCAACAAAGGTTTGGGAGACCGGTTGCGAGGGAGACACAACATGGTGAGGCTGGGAGCCCCGGGTAGAATGCGCTTGCCTAGCGAGGCTGGCTCGTCCTCTTTGGCTCCTGGTATCCCGGTAATGGCCACGAGAGAAATCCTCAGAGGAGGAATCAGTGCTAGAGGAAGACCGGGAGCAAATAACTTGACCCCTGCTACTGCTTCGATGGCTTCTCATCCTATGTCGGAGCTAAGGCATATTGGCAGTGGAGCGCGGGCTATGGGAACTGAAATGCAGACGGGAATGACACTGAGCAGATAAGAGAGGCATAGCAAGCTGAGCACAGGGCCGAGACTTCATGCAGCAAAATGCACTCTGAGTGAAGTGAGAATCCGACAGAGTTTCAAAGTAATAGAGCAGCAAACAGCATCTTCCTGTGTGCGTTCGAGCACTTGGCTCGGCACAAGCAAGAGGACAGGAGCTACTTTGTAGAGAAAGAGACTTGCAAACAGGGTGGGCATGAGTGGAATTGCTGTGTTTCGACGCTATTAAAAACCAGAGGGGCAGCACGAATTGGCGGTGGAGCAGAGTGAAGACGCAAATGGTGAGCAGGTTGGCAACATTTAATGAGGAGTAAATGCCTCTGTGGGTGGCCATATGGCCACCCCATGCGATTGCCATTGGAATTCTCTGCGAGACGAACATCCCATCCATATCATTAAGCATCCACATCCGGAATAGATTATATATATTAATTAATAATATTTTTTTAATTAATTTTAGATTATATATATCAATTAATAATATTTTTCTTTTAATTAGTTTAAAATTCTGCTTCTTTTAAAAATTCATAAATTTAAATTGTTTAATTTACAAATTATATAAAATCCAAAAAAACACACACATATATATATATATATATAATTTTTAAAAATAACAATAATATACCTTAAGCCCAAAATTTAACATCACATGATATGATCTAGAGTGTGAAGATAACATGCATACCTTGAATTTGAAATATTTCTTGTGAACTCCAGTCATACAGCACGATGAGTTCCAGTCAACATATATCTACTTGTTCGGGATAACATCGGTGTGATTAATGAGGGATAACATGCGTAGAACTAGTTTGCAATTACGATTCTAAAATGTATAGAATGTATTTTTTCTTTTTTTCCATTCTTTTCTTTCCTTTCTTTGGTAAGTTTCGTTTATTTGGATTATTTTTAATTAAAATTAAGTAAATATTTTTAAAAATTTATATTTAAGTTATTCAATTAGTAAGTGTTTCATGTTTTTAGAGTGTTGAAATTATTTATGTATTAAAAAAATTATAAGGTGTTAAATTTAAATATATATTTAATTATATATTTTAAATAATAAAAATTAAATAATTTTTTGAAATTATGAAAAAATCTATTTTATCTATAAATTAAAGTACAACTAAAATTTACATTTAATAGAAATTGTGTTTGAAATTTCATCCCTATTTTGACTTATCTTTAATAATGATTCATAAATAAATGTGTTCATATAAAGGGTTTGTTTTTTTCAAACACTTTAAAATATGGTCTAAACAAAAACGGACTATGAGATCGATATTGTGTAAGGGGTAGATTTTATAGGAAATATTAAAAATTTTCCATTACATATTACAAATTTCTTATTATAATTGTTTTCTGGATATATCGCATTCGCATTCATTATGGATATTGTGTAATGGGTAGATTTTGTAAGAAATATTAAAAATTTTCCATTAGATATTACAAATTTCTTATTATAATTGTTTTCCTGATATATCGCATTCATTATTGATTGAGTTGACATTGATTTTTCTTGAAGATGAACCAAGTAGATGTTTCGTGAAGATGAAGATGAACCAGGGTGGATTAGATGCGATATATCCAGAAAACAAATCAACACAAAACTTATTATTCATATTTAAAAAAAAAAAGTTGTTTTTTTGTAATAATTAAATTATTCATAGAGATTTATAATCCATACAAATTATTTTATTTTAGAATTTATTAAATATTAAAAACAGAGAAATATTTTAAATGGTAAGTTTCTTTTTAAATGCAAAAATTAATAAAAAGGATTCTTAATAATATTATTTATATTTATATAAATTTTACATATTTATATAAAAAACATCTTATTTTTAATTTTATTAAAATGTTAATAATACATAAAGTTATATAAGTTTGATGATTTTTTGACATGTTTTATAATTTTTATAATTTTATTTATTATTATTATCTAATTGTTAAAGTCTACAAAAATATACATACTCTATTCATTTTGGCTTTGACCTGTAATTTTATTGGAAGAAAAACATGCTCTTAACCATTAATGTGATATACATATTATGATTTTTTTTCCAAAAAAAAATATTTCAACCTAAAAAAAACAACAATAAGGAACATTTAATTAAAAAAATAATTATTAAATTTTAATAAATATGTGATAAATCATTAAATCATAATAATCTCAACTAAATTAATTATTACATTAAAAAATTAAATAAACCAAAAAATATAAATATAAATAAATATATTGTAAATACTATAATATTAAAAATATTACAATAATCTATGAAAATTTTGGAGATGTTTTTATCTTTTATTTTGGGTCAACATTTGATGATACAATTTTAGACAAAATTGTTGTTTCTTTTTGTTAAAGATATATTTTTGAAAACCACCTAAATATTTAAATTTTCTAAATTATAGAACTCACTCAAACTTAAGATATTTAAAAATATTTGTCAAATTTCAAACATAATTTAAGGGAAGAAAAAAAAAAACTTTTGATAATATCTAATAATAAGCAAGCTACCTTTATAAATTGTGTAGATTAATTACTTTAAGTTGTCTCTAAATGCATTTTTATCTTAAAAGGATTTCTTCGAATTGCATGTTCTACACATTAATTCCAAGTAAAAAGTGATAATCACATTATGAATTCTAAGCAACTGAGAAAAACATAAAATAATTTGATACATAGATTAAAATTAGTTTAATTAAATTTAATTATTATTTTATAATTATTTTTATCTATTTAATTGGTTGCCGTTTATTTGTTTTAAGTTTTAGAGGGTTTTTTTGGCATATTTTCCATCCAATTTACTTAAAATTGGGAATGACAAGTATTTTGTATTTCTTGAAATCACAAATTTGAATTGCAAACTCTCCACAATCTTATTGACTCATAGGTTTTTTAGAGTGTTGAATCCATACCAAAAACTCTAAAATGTAACATGCTTAGAAAACACCATATATATATATATATATATATATATATATATATATATATACTCACTAGTTTTGAAGTGAAACCAAACGTTGACCAATTCCCAAAACATTTTGGGACAAAAGAGTTTATCATCTTTGTGATACTAAGAGAATTGAAAATGAAAAACACTTTATAAATTTTACTATATATTTTGAAAATCGAAATTTTTTTATATCATTCAATTTATTAAAAAAAATTATATAATATTAAATTATTTTTTCAAATTTTTTATTTAAAATTTAATTAAGAATAAATAAATAAAAATTATAATTTCAAATAGTTGAATATAGATATCTTAAAAATCAAAAAATATTAAATTTTATTTTATACTTTTAAAAATAAAAAATAAAAATTTTATATGTTTAGAAATATAAATTAAATGATGATGTTAAGGTTAATAATCAATAAATAATATGTTTCCCATTAAAGGGCTAAATGTGGCCTCGTTACACTACCCTATTCAGCCTCGTTAAACTATCCAAATTCAGATTCCAGCCAATACAATTCACACCGCACATCACATGGGACCAGCATACGCCACTTGGGAAAAGAGTGGTACATAATTAATGCTTACAAAGTGGCATGACATTGAAGCCCAGTTTGTACATCTACCAGTGCAGTTTATGCATTATATATGACAATTAGTTTCGGTAGGAAACTTGCAGAAAAGTGTAAGAGATCACCAGCTTTTGAAGCTTTCTGATTTATTCGCTAATCTATTGCATTTTAGGCTCTTTGGGTATGTTTCCTCTATTATTTTCTGTGTTATATTGCTTTCAAAGTTACGAGTTTCTCCTGGATTTTCAGGCTCGTTTGTTTATATGATTTGTCATAGGGTTTTAGGGTTTGTAACAGTTATGCCCAAAAAAACCCTACCATTAATAGAATCCAATTTGACTTAATGAAATTTCATTATTAAGTTTTTGTGTTTTGTTTTGGTTGCTGTGCAGGATTTTAAAGATCTGTGAACTGCTGCTGATGGTAAAGATGCATGCAAGAAAGTAACTAGCGGAGGAAAACGTTTCTGAAGGCCGAACCCTTGCATGCAATAACTGTGTTTTGTCAATTTTTTGGTTTTGGAAAGCATGGGGAACCATTTAGAGAATCTGGTGCACGGTCTGAAATCGAAGATAAAGGGATTGAAACTGAAGAAGCCTTACAGGAAAATGGTTAAGAGTGACAGCATGCGAATCGAAGCTCAGAGCAGACGCGCACAGAAGTTGATCGCCAAAACTCTAAAAGTGGCTGATACGCCTGGTCGGAAGGCCATTGCTGTTTGAATATTTGACAGCATTCGGCCTGTGTTTTGTCTCTGATTTTATAGATCTAAAACAAGTGAGCTTAGAACTCTGTTTATGTTTACTGAAAAATTCTTAATGGTGGGAACAAATAAATCCTGATTTAAAGCCATTGTGATTTTATATGTCTTATTAACGAGATTTGCTTGGAAAATCCAAATTGATTAGAGGATTCCATATTCAGAATTTGTTGGAGATAACGGGTGTTCCAGGATTTCTCGTTGATAAAGGTTTTAAACAAATTTTCGCTAGATTAATTACAACTTAAAAAAAAAATGCGTTTTGAATAACTTTTATCAACTGTTCTTTGCTGGTTTATGGTGTGCTCTATGATAAACATTTTCCTTCTGAAGTTTAAGCAGTGGTTATCAGCAACGGTTATCACTCTTGGGTTGCTATGAGCCATGCAATATCTCTGAAACGAGCATGGTTCATGTAGAAGTTGTCATAAATACTTGTTAAGTTTCTATTAACTTAAATATACTTGCATGTGTAAATACGGATCTCTTGATGACTCGTAAAATATCCTCATCTCATGCATTATATATTTGCAACAATTTCAAGGATTTGTTAATGCTAAAGCACTAAACATATAAAAAATCACTGTTACCAGAATCTCTCAAGTTTTCACAAAAAGCAGGGTAAGTTTAGGACAACAAATCATTTGAAGTGATATTATGTGCTTCATTGTTCAGGATATATTATGTGCTTCATTATTTGGATATAATTGCTTGTCGGGTTAGAATTTGAAAGACAATTCATCCATCAAAAGTTTATAACCAAATGTTTTTCATTCATATATAGCTATTATCGAACAATATTTTGTTCCGTAGTCTAACTAGCCAGAGGAATCGCCCTGAAAATCATGAAAATTCCGATAAGATTTTCAGAAAATCCGGCAGGAATTTTTCTAAATCCATGTTATAACTATCAAAGTTTAATATTTTGGGTGTCCTACAGGTTTTTGATGGTGCTGAATCCATTTCCAATGTCAAAATCAGGATTCAAACACTGTTTCTGCAAGATTTTTGAAATTTTTTTGGCCCGGATTCCGGCCAATTTTGACCGACCGGGCAATTCCTCCGGCTCGTTAGACGACTCCTAAAAGTATTATCAAACAATATTTTGTTCAGTTAATTTAGGTAGTTACAGTAACCTTGATGTAATGAAAATTGTATAAAATTTAGTGACCCTAGGTCATGCTGCTTGATGTTTGGTCAATTTGGCCAAAGAAACAAAGAAATAATAGATATCAATTAGGTAAAGGATTTTTCGCTGAAGTGTTTATTGTAAATATTGGTTCAATGTGTGTTTATGTGTGTTTGTTATGTTTCATTTCAATATTTCTTCTTGTATTTTTTTTTCTTAGTTTTAATATGTGGTATTAAAGCTTGATATGTATGAATATTCTAGTGAGAATGGGTTGGGTGTTTCTTAAATGTTTCATGAATTTGCAAATGAAGACATTGATGGATAAAAGCTCTTGAAGGATTGACTTAATCACATGAATATTCTAGTGAGAATGGGTTGGGTGTTTCTTAAATGGTGCATGAATTGCAAATCAAGACATTGATGGATAAAAGCACTTGAAGGATTGACTTAATCAAAATAAATGTATAAGTAGTGCATGATATTGTTACTTGAATGCCTAGATCCATTATTATGGTACAAATATAATGAATTTATTAGATATCTAAGGTCGTATCCATGTTTTGGGGTTTGCATAGATGCATTTGCAATTAATATTAGTGGCAAATGGTGATGCAAGAGCATAATTTAGACCAAGTTCGTGATGAAGAAATGGAAGGGGGTTGAAAATGTGGTGGATTGGCCACATGTTGAGCTAGAAAACAAATTTTGTTGCCTTTGAGATATTTTAAACATTTAATGTAAATAGAAAGTTTGAATAAGTTGAAGAGTCTAGAGAGTCATTTTTGTTATGTCCTTTCGACTTCCGTATCAGCATGTACATGTGAAATAAATAAAAGAACTACACAACACATTCATTCCATAACTTTGTGTTATTAACTCTCAATTCAGATTGTATGTGCATTTGATTTCATTCTAGAATTCGTGTAACCCAATACCTATAGCGTTATGTTCTTGTGGATGTTCGATTTCTGAGCTATGGTCATTAGGCGTACTTGTGAATGTGACCCCAAACCATCTTTTGTAGTGTCTCTATTATGTAAATAGTGGCACTCTTTTTTCTAATGGAGGACAACCCATGAATTCGATGAAGGAATGTTGGACAAAGATAGGTAGGAGGAGATCGTTCTTTGAGTAGGGAAGCATGGGAATTTGAGTAAGTCGAGCACTATAACAAGAGCCTATGGTCTGAACGTTGCCACACTCTTTTGTTGGGAGCACGAGTATAACTCTTGGTAAGGGAGACGGGGGAGATCATTCATAAGCGTGAAATATGCATTGATATTGTGAAGAGTTAATATGCAAAGAGAGAGTTAGTCATTTTTCCTTCCACAAGCTAAAAACAAAGTTTCTAGAAGCGCTACGAAAATTTTTCGTAGTGCCCACAGGTATATTAACAGGGCTCTACGAAAATATTTTGTAGCGCCTACAACCAGTTTTATTTATGCACTGCCTTGTGTCTAAGTTACCTTCTGGGCTACTTGCTACCATCAATTTTTGGTATTAGAGAAGGTTTTAAGTAGAGATACATTTGTGGTGGAGTTTTGTTTGACATTGATGGTGTTGTTTGTGGAAAAGCGAGATGGAAATACAAGAAATAAGAGCACAAGGTTGTGGAGGGAGACTCATAGATAATGCATAACTCCAAGAAGAGATAGAGAGGTTGCATGCTCGTTTAGAGGCCATGGAGACTAGGAGGAAGCGAGATTGTGAGGCTGGAGATGACAACGAATTAAAGGAAGAAGCTACAACAGAAAGAGCAACACCTATGGATGAAGCTCTAGAATGTAAACTATTTAGGTCTGTTTTAAGGTCAAGTTCAAGACAAAAAACTGAGTTCTGCACCTATGATGGAAGTCTGGTAGTCGAGAATTTGATGGATTGGACTAGTGAACTAAACAAGTATTTCAAATACGAGGAGATTGAAGAAGATATGAAGGTAAAAAATCCTATAACTATGTTGAAAGACAATGTTGCATTGTGGTGGGACAATGTATAGGTTGAAAGGAGGGAAAAGGGGAAATCATTGATTAAAAGTTGGGACAGGCTGATAACAAAGATGAAGGGGAAGTTTCTGTTGAAAGACTATCATCTATCCCTCTACAGATAGGTGCATAACCTCAAGAAAAGGTTGATGAAAGTTAGAGAGTATACTGAGGAATTGAGGAGTTTTACAAATTTAATTTGAGGGCAGGTTATGTAGGAAACCTCGAAGAAAATAACAAGGTACATCAATGGCTGAAGCTAGAGAATCAAGATGAAATCAACATCCTTTCCCCGGGGACGATGGAAGAAGCATACCAGTTTTCCTTGAAGGAAAAAGAGAAGATAATGAGGAAGCATAATTCAAGCAGAGGTTGTGGCTTTGCTAGAGGAAAATGATAGACAACTGGAAGAGGGAGGCTCCACCTCAAAAGAAAGATGTAGATAACCCAATACGGTGAGGGAAACAAGAGAAATACAGTGACACCGGAGGATGAAGACCTTACTAGAGAGGTATAGGTAGAGGAAGAGGCGGAGAAACTGTCGATCGATGTTATAAATGTGGAAAATTGGGTCATAGATATTTTGAGTATCCTGTGAATGAAATGGGAGGACAAAGAGATGTATATGTAGCTCAGTCGAAAGTAGTAGAAGCATATGCATCTGTGGCAGAAAATGCACTAGAGATGGGAGAATTTTTAATGATGAATAAGGTCTTGTTGAAACCAGCTAAGGATACTGTTGAACCAACACAGAGAAAAAGCCTTGTTTAGAATTGTTTGCAAGGCTAGAGGAAAATGCTTCAAAGTGGTGATTGACAGTGGGAACACTCACATTCTAGTTTCCACAGAAAAGGTGGAAAAACTTGGATAGAAAAGGCTGAAGGATCCAACACCATATAAAGTTTCATGGCTGCATAAATTTAAGCAATAGTTGGTAAGTGAGCAGAGCGAAGTGGAGTTCCAGATAAGCCGATATCAAGATATGGTAGTTTGTGAAATCATGCTAATGGATGTTTGCCATCTTCTTTTGGGACAACCTTGGAAATTTGACAGGAAAGTGGTGCATGATAGAGAGAAAAACACCTATAAGTTTGAAAATTATGGTATGAAGCATACCCGCGTGCCATTGAAGGAAGAAAGTATAGCTGGGTAAAGTAGCTCAAAAGCACGGTTGTTGGGAAGAGAGGAATTACTGCAACAAATATAAGAAGAAGAGGTCAGCTATGTAGTGGTAAGCAAGCCATAGGTAATACTTTTGCACATTGAAATTATAGATTTACCTGTTGAGATTCAAGAGATGCTGTAGGAGTTTAGTGATATCACGATAGAGGACTTTCAAAGTGATCTGCCACCTAAGAGAAGTATCAACCATCACATAGACCTGATACCAGGTGCAAGCCTTCTGAACACATATGCTTACTGAATGAAAATTAAGGAGAATGAGGAGATAAGGAAGCATGTTCAAGGGATGTTGGACATAGGATTGATAATGGAGAGCTTGAGTCCATGCGTTGTTCCTGCGGTGTTTAGCCCAAATAAAGATGGAGAATGGAGGATGTGCACAGATTCCAGAGAAATTAACAAGATTACAATCAGGTACAAATTTCCATTGCCACAAATGAATTACATGATGGAATTTTTGAGTGGGGCAGCCTACTTTTCAAAGGTTGATTTAAAGAGTGGCTACCATCATATCCATATTAGAGAAGGGGGAGAGTAGAAGATAAATTTCAAGACCAATATTAGACTATATGAATAGATGGTCATGCCATTTGGATTCACAAATGCACCAAGTATATTTATGTAGTCGATGAACGAGGTCTTGAAGGAGTTCATCTGTAATTTTTTAAATGTTTATTTGGATGATATTTTTATTTTCAGTTGAACAAAGGAAGAACATCTTAGGCATGTAAGGTATGTTCAAGAAAATTTACAACAAGAGAAATGATTGATTAACTTCAATAAGTGTACTTTCATGAGGTATGAGTATACTTAGGTTTTTCACATTTCAAAGGATGGGATGAAAATGGATCTAGAGAAAATAGAGGAAATTTTAAGTTGGCCTTCACCCAAGGGAATTTTCGAAGTTAGGAAGTTTCATGGGTTTGATAACTTCTATCAGAAGTTCACCAAGAATTTTAGTGATATTTGTGCACCCATCGTTGAGACAGTCAAGAAGGATATAAAACTCTTTTATTGGACAACAATTGTAGAGAAAATATTCCAACTCTTGAACAAAATTATCACTAAGAAATTGGTGTTGAAGTCTCCTAAATTCAATCAACATTTCCAAGTCATATGCGATGCTAGTGGTACAACCATTGGAGAAATATTGAGTCAAGAAGGACGACCTGTTGCATATTTTAGTGAGAAGTTAAATGACTAAAAGAAGAAATACTCCTCTAATGACAAGGAAATCTATGCGGTGGTTTAAGCATTAAAGCATTGGAGGCACTATTTGATGCTAAGGGAGTTCTTTTTGTTCTCTAACAATTATGCATTACAATATATAATGCAACAACACAAGTTGAACCATAAGCATGCCAAGTGGGTGGAATTCCTACAAATTTTCACCTTCGTTCTGAAACATGTGAGTGGACAAGAGAACAAGGTAGTTTATGCTTTGAGCAGGAGGAGCTTGATCACGCAGGAGTCCCATGTGCATATTTTTAGCTCTGATTATTTGAAGGAATTGTCTGAGAATGATGTTTATTTTCGAGAGGCCCTTGAAGCATGCAAGAAACCCATGAGCAAAGATAGCATCCCATGGAGGGATTTATCATGCAAGATGGTTTTGTATTCAAGAAAAATCAATTATGTATCCCTTGTTTTTCAATGAGAGAGAATCGGATGCAAGAGAAGCACAATGGAGGATTTGCAATGAATTTTGGTGTGGATAAGACACTGTTGAGAATTTGGGGGGTCGTAGATTAATTCAAATTCTCTTCTCGATAATTACTTGTGAGCTTACTTGAGATACTTATGTATTTTATCCTTTAGCTTATTTAATCTTTCATCAAGTCAATTATCAAAATAGACGAGACACACAAATTATGCTCCTAGAGCCAGGGTAAAACCTTTCCCTTTTGGAGCGAAAAACCCATGAGAAATCCTTCTTATAGATTTTCAAATGAAAAGTACCATGATCAAGACTCATACCCTTGACCTATGGATGCTTCCAAGACCTTGTTACTTATTCTTTGTCGATCTCCAATGCTGACCTTTCTTTCTTTCACCAACATGTATTGTCTTGCACCAATACAAGAGAGCTCGACTTCTATCTTGTACCAATTCAGATATTAGGCCAAGTCACTCGGGACTTATTTACTTCTTATTACCTTAAAGTTACTTCACTTGGGATATGATTTTTTTCCTTTATGATTTGTACATTAGGAAGGTAAATCATAGATTTACCTTCCTTAATATTATTTCATGATAATATCATTGTACAACACCCAACAAAAAACTACACTTCACTATATATATATATATATATATATAGATGAACGTTGTAGATATCCTCACTTCCTTAACCCTAATCTGAATACCAGATTTGATCTCAGAAATCATCTTTGAAATCTGCACTTCATCACTTCTGTGATGCACATTTTTCACTCTTGTAATCTACACTTTTTACTCAATATCACCCAGAAACTTATATATTTATGACCTTGATCACATCCTCAGAAATCTGCATTTATTCCTTCAGGAAATCCGCTTTTATTACTCCAATAAATCCACAGTTTATAATTCTTGAAATCCACATTTGATAACTCAGAGAAGTCTGCAATTTCTATGTCAATGAGGCCGCAGTCCAGGGTATTTATGTAGGGCACATACCCTGTCTTTAGGCCAAACATACATTTGACTTCAACACTATGATTTAGGCTGACTTTAACACAACATTGTAGCTTATCTTCCAGCATGGTTTTAGGGCTGAATTAAATCATTCTTTCACAATTTATTTGGCAAGGTCTTGGAGAATTTTCTCTAGACTAGATCCTTCATATACATGAAACTTAATTATATTTATACCTAGAAGAAAAAACCCTTATAGAGATCAAGAAGAAGTCTACTAACCTATAATAAAATATTTCTCATGAAACCCATGAAGCAAGTATAACAAAATACATTTTATTATCTTTGTCTTCTTCTTTACATAAATAAATAATTACATAGTCAACATGAAGATTCATCCTAGTTACACTTTTCAACGGACACTTGGGAAACTGCAACACTTCTACTTCTGGCCAAAGCTGAGAATTGATGTGCAGAAATATGTAGGAAAGTGCAGAGTATGTCAACATGTGAAAGGAAAAATTTAGAATGTTGTACTATATGCTCATTTTTCCATTCCTAACAGACCATGGGACTCAGTGAGTATGGAATTTGTTTTGGTTTTACAAAGGACGTAACAAGGTAAGGATTCTATACTTGTAGTTGTGGAAAAATTCTCGAAGATGGGGCATTTTATCCCATGTTGCAAGACTAATGATGCTACACGTGGCTCATTTTTTTTCAATGATATTTTCTAATTCTATGACTTACCAAAGAGTATAATATCTGACAGGGGCACTAGGTTCGTAGGACATTTTGGAGGAATTTGTAGAAGAAGCTTGGAACAAAATTGAACTTCAGCTCAACCTATCATCCACAATCTAATGGGAAAATTGAAGTTGTGAATACTAGTCTCGGGAACATATTGAGGAGCCTTGTGGGATATCATCCCAAGTAGTGGGATGGTGTATTAGCTCAAGCTGAGCTTTCATACAATGATTTTCCAAATAGGAGCACCAGGAAGAGTCTATTTCAGGTCTTGTATGGAATGCACTCTAGAGGAATTTGTGAGTTGAGAGATATGGAAAAACTTGAGCAGAGGAGTGTTGATGGGGAGGATTTTGAAGCAACAATGAGTGAATTACATGATGAAATAAAATAGAACCTATAAGACAACAACCACAAATACAAACAAAGAGTAGATTTAAGAAGAAGAGAGGTAAACTTTGAGGTAAGGGACACAGTCTTAACACACCTGAGAAAAGAGAGTTTTCTAAGAGGAGAGTATAATAAGTTCAAAATGAAGAAAAAAAGACCTTGTAGAATACTCATAAAATTTTCTATAAATTCCTATGTACTGAGTTACCTACGGGCCTAGATATCTCACCTATCTTTAATTTGGCTGATTTGTATCCATATCAAGATAGTGATAAAGGTGCAACTACAACAAATGGGAGTAGTGACGAAATTAGTGAATAGAGTTGGATGAGTCAGATGCATATGGAAAAGGGTCCAGAGGTTGAGATAGTCTTGGACACCAGAGTTTCAAAGTACACCTATGTAAAAGAGTTTCTGGAGTTTTTGGTGAAGTGGAAGTATTTTCCATTCGAGAATTCTACATGGATGAGTGTCGCAGCTCTACATAAGCAAGGAAGATTTGTAGAGGATCTTATGATCAAGAGCTCATGATTTTTCCTTCATGGGAAGTCTGATGTAGGAGCATTAGACCAAGTTTGCGATGAAGAAATAGAGTGGGATTGACAATGTGGTGGATTGGACACATGTTGAGATGGAAAGAAAGAAAAAATTGTTACCTTTGAAATTTTTTAAACATTGAATGTAAATACAAAGTTTGAATAAGTTGAAGAGTCCAGGAATGAAGAGCCATTTCTGTGGTATATTTTTTACTTCCCTCAATTAGAAATAAAGGGAACTTAATCAGTTTCAATGATTGTGCATAAAAGGAGTATCAATTGTAGAGGAGGAGAGATTCGACTCCTGCCTCGGATCCTGTACGCATGAAATAAATAAAAGAGGTTCACAACACATTCATTCCATAACTCTGTGTTATTATATCTCAATTCAAATTGCATGTGCATTTTATTTCATTATAGAATTAATGTGACTGAAGGTTTGTAGCATTATGTGCTTGTGGATGTTCGATTTAGTAGTTGTGGTCATTATGCATACTTTTTAATATGACCCAAAACCATCTTTTACAGTGTATCTGTTTTGTAAGTAGTGACATTTTTTTCTTTCTAATAGAGGATGGTCCACGAATTCAATGAAGGAATGTGGACAAAGAGAGGCAGGAGGAGATCATTCATTGAGTAGGGAAGCGTGGGAATATGAGTCGAATGTTGAAATAACGAACACATTGAATAGTCGCAAATAAAAAAAGCGCAAATTTATTTTTTTTAAGTGAAAAAAAGTAAGTAAATTGAAAAATGGGCTGAAAATTATTTTTGGAAATCTAATTTCATAAAAAAATTCTTTAAATAGTAAAAAATATTGATTATTTCATTATTTTTTCAAAAAATTTCAAGGTGATATTTGCACGAGAGACATACCTGGAGCAAGAGAGCACAAGAGCATTGTGGAGCAGTGAAATAATTTCGAACATAACTATTCAGAGAATCAAAATTTCAAACATCTGGTGATTCAAACCCTATAATATAGAATTTCAAGCCATCTGGTGATTAAATTTTACTTCAATAATTGTTTTTTTTACAGTTTCTGTTTGATTTAATACATGGTAAGTAAAAAATTTTAAATTTTATTGTTCATTTTTAGAAAAAAACAAAAAAAAAAACCATTATTATGCTAAACCCTTGATTCTTTTTGTTTCTGCCCTTGCTTCTTCATGTTTCTGTGAATTCAGAATTAGGGATTTTCATTTTAGATTTATAGGGTTTGTATTTATATATATAGGCTTATGACATCTAACGTGCGGGGAGAATTGCAGAGTCAGATCCCAATCCATGTCGGCCCTTGCATGAATTAAAAAAAAAAAAATATTTTTTTAATCGGTGCGCCTTGTGTAAAATAACGCACAGGTGCACCGCACACATACTGTTTGATAAACACAATTTAAAAAAATATCTTTTTTAAATCCATGCACCCTGTGTAAAATAGTGCGCTGTTGTGCTATTTTATTATAGCGCACCACACACATATTGTTTGATAAAAAAAAATTAAAAACAGATTTTTTTTAATTCACGTTCCCTGTGTAAAATAGCGCACCTCTGCGTTATTTCATTATAGCGCACCACGCACGTATTGTTTGATAATATTTTAATTTTATGTTATGTCTATGTTAATTGGTGCACTTGTTAACATATAATGCACTGGGTCTCCTTGTTGACAGAGAGAACCATATGGTGGTCCCCTGTTTTCTCGGTGCATTTATAAGAACATGTCGCATCACCTCCTCCACAACATCTTATGCTATAAAAACTAACACTAGAGGATTTTTATTAATTTTCTGTGTTAATATATGCACTCATTAACATATAACGCACCAGGTCTCCTTATTGACAGAGAGCATTGTACAATGTTTCTACTATTTTGGCGGTGCATTTATAAGAACATGCCATATCGACGTTAGTGCGTACTACTTGAAAGATGCATCGTTTTCTTGATTTTTTTTTACCTGAAAAGTTTGTGATTTATTTATAAAATATATTAATGAATGGTATGGTACATGTTTCATATTGATAAATAAATGGCTGACAAGAGATCAAGTAACAAAAATACTTATAACACATCGAGAAAAGCAAAAAAGGCAAGTTCTTTGTAAATTATTTACAAAATTATTATTTTTGAACTATATGTAAATTTAACTAATAGGTATTGTTTACTGTGTATCATGCAGAGCCACAAAATGACGAAGCTTGATAAGATTATTTTTTATCTAAGACCAGAAGAGCGTAAAATCTTGATGGAAAAATTACAGAAGGATGAATGAGGTGAATGAAAAAATACTAGCGATCCATTATGAGTTTGTTTTTTTTTTTTAAATTTCATTAATAAGATACTTACAAATATTAGATAACATGTTTCAAACAGTATATTAATTAACATATGTTAAATTTTCTACAGGGACCACCAACAAAGAAAAGGAATGTTGTTCTAAGAAAAGAAAAAAAATAGAACATGCAAATGAAAATGAATTTCTCCTTAGCTCATTTGGAGTGGTGTTGGAGGTTAGCGAAAGGGGGAAAGACTTTTACAAAACTTTGAGGGATTTAGTGGAACGAATGGATAGACGTTCTTTCCACTTACAATACAAAAATCAATCCAATGATTCCAAGAACCAAATTTTATCTAAACTACAGGATGAGTTTCCAAAGAATTGCTCAATGAGACATGTTAGAATTTAAATAACAAAAATTTACAACAACAAAAAGGAAGGAATGAAAAAGTAATATTCCTTTAAATTTTTTTCTAGAATTATATGTATATATTAGCATAAAAAAATGATTTATAAATATCACTTTTGTAATATTTACTTTTCATATATCAATATAAAAATTAAATATTTTATTGTCATGTTACATTTTCAGGAAGATTATGAAATTCTCAAAGGATGAACGAGCTGATATCATAAATATGCTAGTAGGAGTTTCCAAAAAGGTGTACAAGGAGATGGTCAAAGAAATGGACATAATTTTATCCCATGAGGAGCCATATCAACAACAACGCGCTTCAAATGTAAAATGTAATCATTGAATTTTTTGATTAGGTACAATAAATAAACAATTTAGCATTAAATATTAATTTTCAAGTATTTTCTTATAGAAAAGAAAAGAAAATGGTACCCATTCAAGACATAAAACATGACGACAAGGAAGAAAATGGTTGATATCTAAGTTTGTGAGTAATAGTTACTTCCTTATAACAACTTAACTAGATTTCATTTTTGTATATTTTAAGTTGTTTTACAACAATCATCATTAAATGTCCTTAAATAGTTGCTAACATATAAAGAAGAACCATCAGATGAATTGATTTACATGGGGTTAAATATGGGTTGTTAGTCTATGTTGGCATATCAGAAATTCATTGTAAAATTTGTAAGCATCTATCGATCTTGTTTTACTTAGCTCCGTCTATAATTAATAGAACAAAAAAAAGTTTTATATTAAATATATGATTTGTTATGGGGTGTAAAACTTGCAGGAAACAAAGTATGGGATTGTGCCAACAAATGAATTGTTGAAAGATGGCATGAAATTTGGTTTTGAAAGAATGTGCATAGTTCATGAGTCAATTATTGCTACGATACATTTCTTTTCGATTTACATTGATGCATATTATTTAATATTACAATTTTCATTATTATCACCAATGTATATACACTCATTATAATATATTTTTATGTTTGTAGATGGAAGTTGAAGAAGAAGAAAACAATCAACATCGTGAAAAAAAAAAATCCTCAAAATAACCCAAGTCATGGAAGTAGCTCGAGCAGTGACAACAGTTCAAGTGAAGAATGATGATTAATATGTTTGGATATCAAAGCAAGGCATTGTATTTTTTGAAATATTTTTCTGTGAAATCCAAAATTTTGTTTAATGTAATGGACATAGTGTCCCAATTGAAAGACAAAGGGATACCAATAATTGTCCCATTTTGTATGACAAAGAGTGTCTTATATATATATATACTTTTTAATTTATTATATTGCGTTCTCCATTGTCACTGTGAAATGTTACACCACTGATTAAATATATGGATGATTAAATATTATAATGAAGAGATGCGAAATTTGATGATATGATATAACAAATTAATCCAAACATGTACTAATAAAAATTTAATTGATATAAATACTGTTATAAGATATGTGCCGACTTTTGATGAATAATGAATTTTAAAAAATCACAATAATTTCACTGTCACAGTCTGATGTTTCTAAAATATAAAAAATGAACACTGATGTGTGTTAGTTACTGTGCACTAGTGAGTTTGTATGCTAATTCACACCGATGCGTTTCTATGACCTATGGGCACCGCACAAATAACAATACCAATTAGAACATTCAGTGTGTGTGTGTGTGATATTGTGCACCAGTGCATTTGTGTGATACTGTGCACTAGTGCATCTCTATGACCTATGGGCACCGAACAAATACAAATACAAATTAGAACGCCCGGTGCGATTTATCGACAACTACCACTGGGGAGGTCCGATAGGCGTTGCATACACCAGTGCAGTTTTACTTTAATGCACGAGTGCGGTTTTACTTTAACGCACCAGTGCATTTTTATAACTTGATGGCATGGTGCATTGTATCACCTACAGGGCGTCCAATGCGGTTTTACACCTTAACAGTCTGGTGCATGCACCTTTGATCGCCCTAGTGCGACTTTGTGGCTGACGCACACCAGGTCGTTGCTAAATTCCCTGAGGCATCCAAAAAAAATTTTCCATCCCTGTTCTTGGTAGGTTTACAGTATTGGTGCATTCATGGTACAACGCATCAGTCCATTGACACTTGATTAGCACACTGATGAGAAAAACATCTGTAACAACCTCTGAATACCCAGGTTTTTTTAGTTGTTTTGAAATTCCATTAGAAGCTGTAATATCCAAAAATGGTGAAGCAATAATATATGAACATAAAACTGGAAATAGCAGTGAATAACATTACACCAAAATGTATGAAAACCATGGAACCATTTTATTATGTAAATCAACAGCAAATAAATACAATAGAAGTGGGCACAACTCAAGTAATCAAGGCAAACAAGCCTCCCATGAATACATATGCCAAAAAATGAAATGATACTACATAGAAGAATGCCCAAGAACAAGTACAACGTAGTTTTAGATGGTGCAATGTTATTGGAAATGCACAATAATATAGATCTGCAAATTTATGGCTCAAAAAGGGCTGGGAGTAAAGATCTAAGCTCCCAAACACATTTTCAGGACAACCTAGGAAGGATTTCCTGAAATATGCAAAAATAAAAAAATGTCGGAATGCAGCCCTAGGGCTGAATAGCAGCTACAACCTAATAACTTGATGGAGATGGCTGAAGATGATGTCTGAATGGATAAATCTCCTTCAATGGATCTTTCAAGTGAAAGGCTGATCCTAACAATGAACATCTCACCCTCCAAATCAAGCACTGAAATCCCCACTGCAAATGCTCACTGAAATAACATAGACAAAGAGAGATACTGCACTGTAGATGATGGGAAATATGTTGATGTAGTGCCAAGATGTGAAATATGCTCTAGAATATTCGTCACTGATCTCCCAAAGATAAGAATGCTTCCTCCTCTTGAAAACTAGCTCCGGAAGTGGGTTTCTCAACCCTCCACTGCAACACCCTGCAACACAACACAATCCTCTGCAGAAAATGTGCTATAGCTAAAGACTGAAGCTTGGAATTAAGCGTGAGAGTGGAAAATGAAGTGAAATTCTCCCCCAAGAGGCCTCTCAAGAAAGGAGATGGGATTCGCGCTCGGGAGCACCCGGTGCTAAACAACACAACAATCTCAACTAAACAGCTGAAGAATGCACAATAGTCATGCAGACCATAAAATCAATAATCAATAACGTGCCTCACTATGGCTGCCTTTCCCTCCTTATAAACAAGTGTGAGCCTTCTTACCTTGGGTCCCACTCATTAGGGTTTCCACCATCATGGAATCTTCCTCCTACTAACATTGTGTTGTCTCTATTGATGAGCTACTCCATCCATACTAGCGCTATTGACTTGGTCAAACTTGACATTGTCCACATGTATTTGCCCATGTTCACACATGAGGGTGCTAGATCCAATTATTATTATGATCCCTTTTCACATCAAGAGGGATTTTATGCCTGTTTAATATATGTATGGGCCTCCTTACCCATTTATTCATCTAACTAGGTGTAAAAAAAATAATTAATATTCATATTAGCTGCATGCTAATTTAGGAGTATTACAGAAGCTCAGCTAAAACCTCCGTTACCAAAAACGGATGTTGTAGAAAATGTTTTTTTGACAATTTTGGTCAATTTTATAACCCTAAAAACCTTCGTTATAACCTCTGCTAGAGGGTATTTTCCTTTAGTGACATATTCCTGTAGGCATCGACATCCTTTATTCAGATTGACACATCTCCTAATGATATGTTTTGTCAAGGGTCTTCTTCTCTACCAGACTTCTATCAGAGGCTACATATCCTCCCAGGAGACATTCTAGTCACATCTTCTTGGATTTCAGATGATAACTGCCTCTTGACATGTTTGTACTTCATGATCTATTCCTTTATGCACATATTCATTCCTAGGAATTTCCAAATTATAGTTCCTTGTTCATATACAACCACCTCGTATTCCACATGAGGATTTATTATGTTGATTTCATATGTCGGTGCACCGAGAGAGACCCTCCTTCATAGATCATACTTTTAAATATAGAAGTCCATTACTTGCAACCATATAACATGACTTTAGAACATCCAGTTTTATAATATATATATATATATATATATATATATATATATATATATATATATATATATATATATATATATATATATATATATATATATATATATATATATATATATATATATATATATATACCTTATACCTTTTTCCTTTGAGTCATCCTGTAGAAATTTCACTAGAATGAAGAGCTTCATTCCCTTGACCTGCTTCATCAATATGTCATCACATCCCAGAATTATGTAGCATAGAATTCTTGATGAAACCATTCTTCTTTCTTTCTAATCAGTGAATTCATAGAGAACTTCATTAAAAAATTTCAGCACTTGTTTCCATGATGACTGTTATCACTGGAAAATTAGACAAGCAAAGATGACATTATTAAATGTTAGGAAGAAGGATTTACAGGGCCAAGACATTACAAAATTTGAAGAATTTAAAAAATATCTAAGGTCCATAAGAAAAATCAAATTGTGCACTGAATAAACCAACAAAATGTGCCTTCGCACGCATATTTCTTCGATAAGCGTACCTTTGCGCAACTTTCCCTAAAAAAGCCACGCAGACCTGAGAGTGGTAGAAGTCACTTTCCAGGACCACAAGGAACACTCCAAGAAATTGATCTCACACTTGAGGTTGCCTAAGGACAACCGCCTAAGCCTCCTTAGGACCTCATGGGAGCACACAATGGAATAATGTGGCACACAATGGAATCATCCTCCTCTCTTGGGTCACTATCCATCAAATGTACCAAGAGAGGGAAGGAGAGTTTGAATTCTTCTATAAAAGGACAGCAAGAGATGAACAACGGGAGAACACATTGTTATGCTGCCCAAATTTTCCCCAATAAATCCAGCAATGTGTGATCCAGAGCAGATATAGAGGGGATTCAGTTGTTGTGCATTCAACAACTCCTATGCTTCGGAGTAGAGAGAGATACTTTGCGCCAAGGTAGATTGGAGGTAAATATATCCTTGCATTGGGTATTAGAACTCCCTAGTTCTAAGGGCCCCTTGGAAAGTGGGTAAAAATCCTTTATTCCTACTAGCACTCAATAAGAGGGGACATAAGTGCCACCGTTTGGATTATTGAAGTTGTTTGAATCTATTTAGAGCTTTTGTGTTATGTGTTTTAGTTTAGTTTTTATTTTTTCTCTATATATGCATGTTATTTTCTTATCTAATATGTTTTATGTTTTGGCATGTTCACTAACTTTATGACTCCCTTAATTATATGCCTGTGACCAGGAACTTAAGAGGAAACATCCACTCCTCTTAAGCAGGTGTGGTTTTGTACACTTGTGCACCAAATCCACCTACACAGGATTGGTGACTCCACTAGTTTTACTTCTTAGTTTATGTGGTTGTGCCTTTTGCAGAGACCTCTTTCTTTGCTCTGGATTTTGGCTTGAAAAACCCATTTTATCTTCTTCTCTGCCTGTTCACCCTTAGTGAGAGACCAAAGCTTAGAAGCTCCAAATTTTTTTTGTAGGAACCAAGACTTAGGCTGTCCAACCATTTTGGGTTTCCAACCCTGTTCCCGTAAAAAAAAAAAAAGGTACCATATGCATTTGCATCGATTTACGTGAGATCCCGAATTTATATGCCACCATTGAACTCCTTGATGATACCCAGCCTCTAGAAAAACATTTAGTACAACTAGAGTTCGTCGATGAAAGCAGACGGAAGTCGCTGCAACACAATTAGGTCCACAGGAAATAGGTAAAAGAATCATTTGAGTGCCACATAATTTTTTAGTGCCGATATTTATACCCTCTCTCATATTATTTTTAGTAGATGTCCTTCAATAATATTTGAATGAAGAATATGCTTTCACTTGGGGTATTTTTTGCAGGTATCATGGAAACCATCCATTGCTCCACCCACACAAAGTTTCAGAGCAGGTATCATTCCACTCTCAGCATGATAGAGTCTCAGAAAAAAATCTACATATCCTGACATCATTTCTCCATAATAAATTAACCATAGGTTCCAAGTACCCGAGCATGTTTATCATCACCCCACCTTGCACATGATAAACATCCTCCTTGGTCATTATTGCCTTCCCTCCATGGCGCCCATCACCCAAAGTAGACCATATATCACAAAATTCATGACGCCATGGCCACACCATTTTAGTCCGGGAAGCACCTCATGCCCATTTTACCCACGATGCATCAGGTCAAGTTTTACCATGTAAAATAAAACCCCTTTCCCGGACTACCAGGTTTTTCAAGTAGATTGAAAGCGCACCACCGTGCCTCACATTTGGCCTACCATATCCCCATTTGCATAGCCCATCTACGAAATTTTCCATCCGCTTCATCAAGCCCACACATGAGACCAACCAATGGGGTTCCCACCCTCAACAAAACACCTTCCTCACATCATCAGTGAGCGAACACTTTCATGCTTTGGGGCACCTGCCTCTGTGTTTTGTACAAACCAAACCCTATTACTTCATTCTTTTGGTAAGTGTACAAAGACCGCAGACTGTGCACTATATCCCCCATTCATCCATCCATTTTTTCTCCCATGGCAGCATTCCCTGGTCACCCTTGGTCGGAGCATCATGCCTTTCATGCATAAGCCCCCATGACATTCATAATCAATATATACCCACCTTGTACGTCCTACCGAATCTAGATATTTCCCCATCAGAAATAGTTATGATTTTCGCCAAGCTGTTTTTTATACTTTGACCTTGGGCCACCAAATACGCATCATCAGTTTTTAGTCACCCCTCGCCATCATGCCTATGTTAAACATATCACATCCAGGATCTTGATCCCTTGGATCAGTGACTCTATCATTTGGTTTAGGCTTCCTCTTTTTCGACATTAACAACCATTTTCCAAAAAGGAATGCATACCTTAGATCACCCCTCACCACAAAAGGGACATCCTTAGGTGGCACTGTGGGAGACATCATGGCCCACAGATGTCATCGATCCTCCTGAGATTCGACTACAACACAAGCTTTCATGTCAACATGGTATCATACTTTCCAACCATAACACTTTGATCAAATTCATCAAAGACTTGTGCCTTTATAAGCATCTTTTTCAGCAATGCTTACATGGGAATGTCCCATTCATACACCCATGCATACAATACGCATTTATATGCCATACCTAGCTTACGCATATGGGTACCACATTCCACCTATTCTCAAAGAAAAAATTCCCCTGAGGGCGTTAGCAATCTTCGTCATGAACCAAAAGATCACTACCATACTAGTGACACATATATAATCTGTATCTGTCAAATAGATTTGTTTAGCTAGCCAAAGCATCACGAGTATGGGACATTCCTGCCTCGTAGAAAAAATTATATTTATTGTATCATAACATCGCTTGCAGGGTTCCCACAGGACATGGTCACTCTTTGACCCGATGTAAGGTGTCTCCAACTCCATGTTACACACAGCTTTCTGTCTCTCTCCACACAGTACACAGAAAAGAAACTATAATGTATTTTGGCTATATAGTTCTTCCTAGACCTCACACATTAAGGGGAAACTGTTATCATTGGAAAATAGGACAAGAAAATATGATATTATTAAATGTTAGGCAGAAGGATTTACAGGGCTAAGGCACATTACAGAATCTAAAAAAATTTAAAAATCTCTAAGGTCTAGAAGAAAAATCAAATTTTGCACTAAAGAAACCAACAAAATGTGCCTTCGCGTGCATATTTCTTTGATAAGAGCACCTTTGCGCGACTTTCCCTCACAAAGCCATGCAGACCTGAGAGTGGCAGAAGTCACTTTTTGGTACCACAAGGAACACTCCAGGAAATTGTTCTCACACTTAAGGAAACCTAAGGACAACCTCCCAAGCCTCCTTAGGACCTCAAGGTAGCACACAATGGAATCATCTTCCTCTTTTGGGTCACTATCCATCAAATGTACCAAGAGAGGGAAGGAGAGTTTGAATTCTTCTATAAAAGTCCACCAAGAGAAAGGGATAACACATTTTTATGTTGGCCAAAATTGCCCCAAGTAATATAGCAGTATGTGATCTGGAGCACAGATAGAGGGGATTCAGTTGTTGGCCATCCAAAAACTCCAATCCTTCGGAGTAGAGAGAGAGACTTTGCGCCAAGGTAGCTTGAAGGTAAATACATCCTTGCAACAGGTCTTAGAAATCCCTAGTTCTAAGGGCCCCTTGGCTAGTGGGTAAAATTTTCATCCTTTATTCCTACTAGCACTTAATAAGTGGGGACATAAGCGCTACCATTTGGATTACTGAAGTTTTTTTACTCTATTTAGAGATTTTGTGTTATGTGTTTTAGTTTAGTTTTTATTTTCTCTCTATATATGCATGCTATTTTCTTATTTAGTATGTTTTATGTTTTGGCATGTTCACTAACTTGATGACTCCCTTAATTTTCTTCCCGTGACTAGGAACTTAAGAGGAAACAACCACTCCTCTTAAGCAGGTGTGGTTTGGTACACTTGTGCACCAAATCCACCTACACAATGACCCTTGATATTTATCACTGATTTCCATAAGCATTGTTATCATTGAGGTTTTCCAGGAGCTATTTCATCAATAGCTCCTGCCATGCTTAAATCATGATGCTATACTTCTTCTTATTATACTATTTTTACAACCAACAGAAATCACTGAAAGAAGAAGATGATCTCAATCATAGTGGAGATCCCTCACTTCTTCTTTCTTATATTTATTTGCATCAGGTTCTTCCCTCATTTCTGATACATGGGCTTCATCCCTTTTTCTCTTGTCCTTTTTAGATTTAGGACAACATATTTTATAAATTCCAAGTTCATTACATCCAAAGCATTGTGCTTTGTCCATATTTATTCTTTTATTCTGAGGACCAAATTTTTTGAATCTTCCTTTCTTCCTGTATATGGCTATGAAGGCTTGATTCCCTTCACTTGTTCTTGTATTAGCTTTGGCTTTCAGTCTTGTTTCTGTTAGACTCGGTCTTGTCAATCCTCCGCCAGAGTCAAATTCACCAAAGTTCATTTCTCGTCATTTGCATTCTTTGATGTTACTGTGGTCCAGAAAAGTGTCGTTTCACTTTCTAGGTCTAGGGTTTGTCTTCAGAACGTTGAATAATGCTCGCAGGCCATGAGCAGTGAGTTTTTATTTCAAGATTGCTATCGTCAATAATACGAGATTGATTCTTCTTCAAAACACTGTTTTGAAGAAGAAATCGTCAAAATGTGCTTTTAAATATGTAATTATTCAAAGTTTCTCATCTGAAAATGTTCACATGCAGCCTCTCCTGATCCTTTGCTGAAGTCCCACGCCACCATCCCTGCAACAAATAAACAAGATTCATCATTCACTCCAAAAGTCAAAGACAGGTAAAAAAGAGTCAAAAGTGACAGAGTGTTCTACCACAGGCGCGGCGCATAGGCACGATGCGGCGCGTTGGCCTTGCCCGCGGCGCATTGAGCCACCAAGCCCGAAATTCATCAACGCTCTGCAATTCTTCAAAATCACACGATTTTTCTTGCTCCAAGGAAAATCTGTTGAAGTACACCAGATAGACACCTCCGTTCAACAGTAGGAACTGTTGTCAAGTGTTATTGTTCGGCAAGTACAGGTGCGGGGTTGGCCAGAATTAATGCAGGCATTGGTTCAATGTTTTGACAGTAATGACTTTAAATACATGGAAGGTGCTCTTTATGCACTATCAAAGATGTGTGAAGATATACCAGAGGAACTGGATGCTGATGTGCTTGGTTTACCAGAGCGAGCTATCAATATTTTCTTGCCCAGTTTATTTCAGTTTTTCTAGTCACCCCATGTTTCTCTCAGGAAAATAGCACTTAGCTCTGTAAATCAATTTATTGTGTTTATGCTGACAGCATTGTTATTATTAATGGATCAATATCTTCAGGGCCTATTTAGTCTTTCTCAGGATCCTGCTCCTGAAGTGAGGAAACTGGTATGTGCTGCTTTGGTTCAACTGCTTGAGATTCGGCCTGATTTCCTGCAGCCCCACATGAGAAATGTCATTGAATACATGTTGCAAGCAAATCAAGACAACGATGCAGATGTCGCTCTAGAAGCATGCGGATTTTGGTATGCATTTTTCGAAGCTCGTATCCCTCCAGAGATATGGAGAGAGTTTCTCTCACGCTTGATTGCGGTATTGTTGTTGAACATGGTATATGCAGAATGATGAAACACTTGCTGATGCGGAGGTGGATGAAACTGTGTCTGACAGGGATCAGGATTTGAAACCTAGATTTCGCACTTCACGAGCTCATGGAGCAGATGGTGCTGAGGAGGAAGAAGATGAAGATGACATTATCAATTCCTGGAATTTGAGAAAATGCAGTGTTGTCGGGCTTGATGTACTCTCTACTGTATTTGGTGATGAAATTCTCCCCATTCTTATGCCTTTAGTACAGGCCAAGTTCTCCAATATTGACATTTCCTGGAAGGAAAAGGAAGTTGTTGTTTTGGCACTAGGTGCAATTGCGGAAGGCTGTATCAATGGTATTTTCCCACCCTTACGGGAGATAGTTGCATTTCTTGTACCACTCCTTGAGGATAAATTTCCTTTAGTGCGGAGCGTCACATGCTGGACCCTTTCTCGCTACAGCAAATGGATTGTTCAGGGTGCAGGACATCTAGAAGGGCACAATCAATTTGATAAGGTGCTTACTGGTCTTCTCAGATGGATTTTAGACAGCAACAAGAGAGTCCAGGAGGCTGCTTGTTCGGCCTTTGCTACTCTTGAAGAGGAGGCTGTAGAAGAGTTGGCACCTCGTTTGGAGCTCATTTTACAGCACCTTTTGTGTGCCTTTAGTAAATATCAGAGACTGAATCTTCGAATTGTATATGATGCAATTGGTACACTTGTAGATCCTGTCGGAGGCGAGCTCAATCAGGCTAAATATCTTGAGATTCTGATGCCACCACTGATTGCAAAGTGGCAGCAACACTCGAACTGTGACACAAATCCAGGTGGCAGTACGGAATGGTTTGGAAGTGTTATAATGGCCGTGCTGGTTACAGCTGTGATATTGGTAGACCTGTAAATGTACACGTGAAACTTTGGTTCCGGGAGATGACATTGTTGGAGTTGATGGACTGGCATACATGTCGATTAACTTGCTGCCTATAGTTTTGGCCATACCCTTTTCCCTTTTCCATTTGCAATGCGTTTTCCCTTTATTAAAAGGCGAAATTTTAGTTTAAAAGGCCATTTTTATTAAAGTTAGTTTTTATTCAAATATTTTATTAACAAGTCGGAAAATAAAGGAAAAATGAGTGGCAGTCAGAGATCGATAGCCTAATTTGAAATGAAGATATCTATCACAGCAGAGCAAAAGGGTTCAATTGCCTATTTTTGTCTTCAGTTGCAATTCCAAGGCTCTATATTACAGTTTCCGCTTTCTTATTGGTCATCAGAGAAATTCAAGGGGAGCGTTGTTCTGTCTTTGGAACAGATGAATGGCTTTATTTTATTTTCATGATTTTAGTTAAAACAACACCCTATTTTCATTAATTTGTTATCACACATCTGAGTCTATTTATTGTATTGTAAAATCATTTGTAGGGGAGAGTTCTGGGAGAAGTGCGTGGAGGAAAAATCAGTGTTGCATTGTACAGTTTTGACAGAGAAATAATTGAAAGTTGCAGCTCTGTTTCATAAGATCCCTGTGGTATGAATTTGGCATATGTTTTTTCTCTGTTTCATATGTATCCCGTTATGTTTCACAGGTCGTTCATAATCATTTCTAATTGAAAGCTTTTAAGTGAGAATGGCAGAATCCAGTTTACTGCTCTGCCTCAGAAAAGCCTTTCATGTTTTAGTGTAATTTCTTCTGTTTGATAAGGATTCATTTATTATGCCCTTGTCAACCTCTCAGCAGTATTTTCACCCCATTTTAATTCAAATTAGATGCTAAACCTCTTACCTATCTTGCCTCATGAGATAATCTGCGTCTTTTATTTAATCTCTCTATTTCATGCTGTTCTTGATCCCACGATGCCCAGAAAACCCAGTAATTTATCAAAAAATTTAAATCAAACCTTCCTATCTATTTACTAGCCTAAAATCAGTATCCATTATAACTCATCTCAGCCCCTTTGAAGACCTTTTGCCGAGATAGACCCGGAGAGAACCCTCTCCTGTCCTCATAGGGCTAGCTACGAGGCTAAGCTTGGTTTGATGTTGCCTTGATTTTTACCTTATTTCAGCCTAAGGTAGATTCGAGCGCTAACATAGTGGCGACCATACTAGGGAAAAATATCAATGGTTTGCATGTTGGTGTGTTCTTTTCATGAGTTATAGACGGAGTCTGAAGTCATGCCAGGTAGCTTTCGAAACGCTTTTGCTATGCATTAGTGGAAGTAGATAAACGCTACTTCAGTCGATCTCCGGTTTAGCTTGTGAATGCGACACTTGATTTGCAAATTACCCCAGTACCCTTGTTCGTTCTAGACTTTTGGATGATTGAGTCTAGAAGTCGATAGGCTGAAAATAATCGGTTGTGTCCTTTGGATTTTTGAATAGATCAATACACTGGCTTCAAAAAGGCATACTAGATCAAATCCTGATCCAAATCCGCCTCCAGTATATGAAAACCCCAACCTAATCCCAAGAATTTTCCATCGAGAAGCTCCCATCATTCCTTTGGTCAAATCTCACTCATGCCCCACCGTTTTTGAATACATTGAAGATATTGAGTTTGACGATTAGTTCGAGCTATCATTGTTTGAAACCAAGTCCGAAAGTGCTACTGGTTCTACCGTCATCAATCCTGAGTTCATCAAGTATCTAGAAGTTGAACAAGCAAATGGATCTATTGATAATTATATTCTGAATCTTCAAAACTCCATTGTGGCAACCAACATCCCTGAATTCATTGAATCTGCATCCGAAACTATTGGGCCATTTGAAATTGCATCCGGTTCATAGATTCCCACTGAACCTCCCTTTATCCCTACCATTCCCGTACAGCCTAAGATCTCTGATCAGCAATCAGTAGTAGTTCCCCCTCCATCTCCACCGCATACACCTCATTCATCTACTGCTCCCATTCCACCTGTTTCTCCAAGACATATTATAAATCCGCAGAGAGCCATGGCTGCTCGATTTGCTCCTCTCGCGTTACCGCAGCAGTTGAATGATATGCTTGCATATTATCAGAGCAAGATTCCAATATTTGATGGCACTCCGCAGAGTCTTCCGGCACAACTGCATGTAGATAAGATGATAGACTTTTTCGATCTTCATGAGATTGATGAAGAGAATGTAACCATGAGACTTTTTGTGCAAACTTTCGGAGGGGAGGTAAGAAAATGGTTTAGAGCTTTGCCAACAAGAAGCATTACTACAATGGCAGAACTTCACCAATAGTTTCTAGATCGTTGGGAAATAAAAAAAGATCCACTTCAAATCAATGCCGAGTATAACAACATCAAGCGCAATCCTGGTGAGTCCGTTCAAGACTATATTGTCAGATTCAATATAGTTTATAATGCAATTCCAGATGACTTAAGACCATATAGAAATTCAGCTCTCCTTAAATTCCCGGATGGTTTTGATCCGGAGATGGCTTATTCATTACGAGACAGAGATCCGACTACCTTGGAAGATATGCAGAAGATTGCTGTTAGTGTGGAGGCGAATCTAAATGATGAGAGAGCCTGGTTGAAAGCAGAAAAGAGAGTGACCATAAAGGAAGAAGCTTCCACATCTACATCAGAACAGAACTTGCTTCGTGAAATGGAAAAAATGTTCAAAAGAATGATGCTTGATAAGCCCGAACCGCAGATTCGAAATCCCAACTACCGTGGCCAGCAGCAGCCACAGTTCATAATTAAGCAGCGTGAACAGAGAGCACAAGAGTCGACAGCCCAGCAGCAAGTTAAAACACCTCTTCTGCAGAATTTTGTGAGTCAAGATTCAGACGATGACGATGACGTAGTAGGAGAGCAACACCACTTCTTTACTCCCGATGATCTGCCCATTTACATCACTGAAGATGAAGAGTATGCAGAAAGTTCAGCTGCACAGAAAGATGAGGATTTTATTTTAGCAAACGATGCAGCTCTTGAGGAAGAATCAGATGAATACCAAAGAGGGTATATGAATGCTTTGTTCGCTCAACAAAAGCAATACTCATTAAGAAACAGAGACGTGCCCATAAACCCAATTCAGAAGAGAAAAGAGGCTTCAGCACCGAAGTTAGATTCACCTGTAGCACCGAAGAAAGGAAAAGAGACAATTGATCCCGCAGCTAACAAATCATCATCAGCAGAAAATTCAAATCAGCCAAGCATAATGAAGGATAAGGCTGAAAGGAAAGAAGTTCCAGTCAAAGAGGTTGAAAGGGTTTCAACTTTTAGTTTGGAGAATGAAATTTCTAAATTGAAGGTATCTATTCCTTTGACAAAAATTATGAAGAACAACAGTTATAGAGGTCAAGTCTCTAAAATTCTGAATTTTGATCCAATGTTTGACACGGTGAATATTGAAGATGATCAGCCTAAATTGATATTTGGGCCTGCTTTAGATGGTGAGTCCCCTGACAGTGATGTTCCTCCCTTTTATATCAGTTTAAGGTTGCATGAATTTTTATTACATAATGCCATGTTCGATTCCGATGCTTCGCACAATCTTATGCCAAAAGCAATCATGGAAAAGCTGGGTTTAGACATTACAAGGAAGTACCATGATTTGTACTCATTTGATTCCAGCCGAGTGAGATGTATCGGACTCATCAAAGATTTGGTTGTCAGTTTAGATCAGATTCCTGTGAAGAATGTCTTGATGGACGTGGTTGTGGCGGACATTCCTCCTCGATTTGGGATGCTCCTTTCTAGATCTTGGGGAGCAAAGTTGAAAGGTACACTACAGTTAGATTTCTCATATGCAACAATTCATGTCTTTAGCCAAATGAGAAAGTTATATCGAGAACAGAAGATGAAATACATGATAACAAGCAAGGAGAAACCAATCAATCATCTTGTAAACTATGTACATACCGACTTAGAGTCTTTTGTTTTGTTTGCTAATAGTTTAAATGATATAGATAGTCAGTTAGTTCAAGCAGAAGATATACCAGAGATTACCGAGAATTTCAGAGAAGTTCTGCAGAAAGAAAGACGAGAAAAGCAAGCTACTGTTGAGCAATCAGCTAAAGACGATGGGCAGCAAACAGAAAAAACAGAGCTGGCGCAATTTCAGCACTTAGAGGATGATGAAGATGGTCTTTGGACCATGGATTTCGATGGCGCAGTGGGTAGTGATGGTGCTGGAATTGGTGTTTGGATACGCAGTCCATTTTCCACTCTGAATAAGGTCCTGAGCAATGTGAGAGTATGTTCCTACAAACTAGCATTTGATTGTTCTAACAATGAGGCTGAGTATGAGGCTCTGATTGCTGGCCTAAAGATTCTAAGAACGCTGAACGCGAAAAGAATTGCAGTCTATGGTGATTCCGAATTGGTGATAAAACAGGTAAAAGGTGAGTTTCAAGCCAAGCATCCTTGCATGAGGGCTTACCGTAATGCAGTTTTAGACATTTTGAAGTTATTTTCATATTATACCTTGACATGTGTGCCTCGCATCCAAAATGGTGTTGCTGATGAACTTGATAAAGCAGCAAGCAATTTAAAAATCCCAATGAATTCTAGCAATAAGTTCGAGATCCATGTGAAGCACCGCCCTACCGTTCCGGATAATCAGAGATGTTGGCAATTTTTTCAGGATGATGAGGAGATTAGTGATTTTCTGCAAAACAAGGGTAAGTTTAAAGATACCTCCATAGATACAGAACATGATGATGGTAATGATGATATGCAAATAAATAAAATGGAAGTGTTGCAGCTTAAAGATAACATCATTCCTAAAGGATTGATTCCTTTAGAGGAACTCTTTGATCAAGATGATGTAGCCTGCAAACCGACATTAAGGCCGACTGAAAAAGGTGTTGAAGAAGTAAATATTGGGATAGCTGAAAATCCCAAGATGGTAAAGTTATCCAAGTCATTGTCACCGAAGGTAAGAGCTGAATATGTGAAATTGTTGTCTTCATTTGCTAATGCTTTCACGTGGGATTACTCAGATTTAAAAACGTATGACACTAATATCATTCAGCATACTATCCCTATTAAACCAAATCAGAAGCCTTTCCGTCAGAAGTTGAGGAGAATCAATCCAAAACTGCTACCGTCGATTGAGAAGGAGGTAAACAGGTTGTATAAGTCAAGAATCATTGTACCTATCAGATTTTCTGATTGGATTTCCAATTTGGTGCCCGTGAGGAAAAAGACAGGTGAGATCCATTTGTGTATTGATTTCTGAAATTTGAATAAGGTGTCATTAAAGGACAATTATCCGCTACCAAAAATGGACCATATATTGCAGCGAGTAGTTGGAGCATCAAGGATGTCACTACTCGACGACTATTCAGGATATATTGCATGAGGACAATCGTGAAAAAACCGCGTTCACCACTCCATGGGGAACGTTTCATTATGCCAAGATGCCGTTTGGTTTGAAAAATGCAGGTGCCACTTTTCAGCATGCAATGGACATGGCTTTCGCCAATGAGAAAGATGTATTTTTGGTTTTTTACCTTGATGATTTGACGGTGTTTTCAAATTCTGATGAAGAACATTTGTATCACTTGAAAGTTGTTTTTCAGAAGTGCAGAAAATATGGCATTTCACTGAATCCGAAAAAGAGCTTGTTTGCCATGGATGAAGGCAAACTTCTTGGCCACATCATATCGAAAGACGGCATTCGTGTTGACCCTGCACGTGTTGAAGCAATCCAGCAAATTGAACAGCCCCGGAACAAGAAAGAAATACAGTCATTTAATGGTAAAATGAATTTTCTGCGTCGTTTCATTCCAAATCTTGCTGAGCATCTTAGAGAGATCACAAACATGCTGAAAAAGGACAGTCAAGTGAAGTGGACAGAAGAGGCGGTGAAATCATTCAATTTGGTAAAGTTAGCTCTTTCTTCAGCTCCCATTTTAATCAGCTCGGATTACACACACGACTTCATCTTGTTTTCATTTGCTTCTGAACACACATTGGCAGCTGTTTTAATGCAGAAAAGAGATGGAGTTGAGAAGCCCATTTCTTTTTTCAGTCGAATTATAAGGGACGGAGCTCTGAAATGCAACATTATTGAGAAACAAGCACTTGCTCTAGTGAAGGCTTTGAAAGATTTTCGTGTGTATATACTGCATTCCCACATTATAGCTTACGTTCCTAACGTAGCTGTCAAAGATGTATTGGTACAAGCAGATCCGGAAGGAAGACGGGGTAAGTGGATCGTTGCATTGTTAGAATATGCTGTGGAGATTAAACCGACCAAGCTGATCAAAGGACAGGGATTAGCCAAGCTCATGGCTGAAACAAATCTGCATGCTCTAGATATAAATTTGATCGCTGCTATGTCTGATGAGGATGAGGAGAGTACATCATTTCAGGTATCTGATATCTTTGTTTCTTCCCCTTGGTATGCTGACATTTTATATGTACTTCAGAATTTTTCTCCACCACCCAGGATGTCTAGAAATAAGAGTAGAACCTTGAAGTTGAGGGCTGCAAATTTTTGTATATTGAATTCTGCATTATATTGGAAAGACCCTGGTGGAATGTTATTGAATTGTTTGGTAGAGGAAGAAGCCAAAAGAGTTTTGGAGGACTTTCATAGAGGAGACTGTGGGGGCCATCTATTTTGGAAAACCATAGCGAATAATATTCTGAGAGCGGGATACTATTGGCCTACTTTATTTTCTGATGTATATAAGGCTATTAAGAGTTGTCACGAATGTCAAATTTTCGAAGGGAAGCAGAAATTACAGCCTTTGCCTCTTAAACCAATTGAATTCAGTGCACCATTTCAGCAGTGGGGGTTGGATTTCATTGGGGAAATCCATCCGGCATCTTCAGGTCAGCATAGATGGATATTGACAGCAACAAATTACTTCACGAAGTGGATCGAGGCAATTCCCACCCGACAGGATACGGATGCGGTAATTATTTCTTTTCTTGAGAATAACATTCTGTCACGTTTTGGTTGTCCTAGTAAGATAATCACAGATAATGCAGCGGCCTTCAAGTCAAAAAGGATGGTTGAATTTTGCAATAAGTATAACATCAGCTTGGGACATTCGACTTCCTACCATCCGCAAGGAAATGGCTTGGCGGAGTCTTCAAATAAGTCTTTGGTAAATATCATTAAGAAATTGATGGAAATCAATAAGAAAGGCTGGCACAAGAAATTAGTGAATGCACTTTGGGCTGATAGGGTAAGTCAGAAAAAATCCATCGGTATGTCTCCCTTTGAGTTGGTTTATGGAGTAGACACAGTGTTCCCCACTTCTCTTGCTGTCTCGGTAGTCAAATTGCTTCAGGAAGATGGTAGTGAGGAAGATCCCATGCAGCGAAGGATAAATCAGATGATTCATTTATAGCAGACACGGGAGGAGGTCTTTCAAAATACATTCAAGTTGCAGGAGCGCATTAAGAAGATTTATGACAGGAAGGCGAAAGCAGATAAGTTTCAGTTGGATGAGGTGGTCCTGAAGTGGGATGCTCGGAATGAGGAAAAAGGCAAGCACGACAAATTTGAAAACCTTTGGAAGGGTCCTTTTAAGATTGCAGCGTATCGTGGTCAGAACACCTTTCTTCTTAAGGAAATGAACGGGGATGATTGTCCTGGAGGGCCGATCAATGGTCGGCTGCTCAAGCGATACCATCTCTGAGTATTTTCTGCTAATTTCATTGTCATTGTATATATCGTTCTACTTCTGTTTCATCACAAGTGTGTACCAATCTCTTTTCTTTGGTCTGGGGCCCGAAGCGAAGGCTATAATTCTAAAGAAGGAGGTTAGTTGGTTTGAAGTTTGTCAAGTTAGTTTTATCAGTCATTTCAGTTTTAAAGTCGAGTCGGTTTCAGTCAGGTTTCAGTCAAGTTTTCAGTCAATAAATGTGTCCAAGGTTTTGTGTTATCTGTTGAAATAATGACTCCATCGCCTAATGGATGAAGGCACTGTCTAACTCTTCCAGAGATCTGTCATTCTTGGCATCTCCTTGGAGCCACCATCCCCATTGGAGCCAATGTTAGAGTCGGTCTTTATAGCCCTCCGTCAGAGATCATTTCGCTTTTTGCATATCATTTTTAGGTGTCTCGCTCACTTCACTTCGTTGCATTTCGCTAGGGGCATGCCATTGACTGACGAGAGGGTTTGGTCGTCTTGTAGTCCCTCATGCTTGTACCTTCTAGGCTAATTAAAACTCCTCAAAAGTCATCGAAGTTCAGTTCACGTCATTCATGGTCATAAATGATTATTTTGGTAAACAAGAGTCTTTTAGTTTTAAAGTCTAGGGTTCAGTCTTTTGATATCTTTAATAAATGCCCGCAGGCCATGAGGATGGTTTCGAAAAGGTTATTAATTCAAATTTTCATCATCAAACACATCTAAGGACATTTTTTGTTCAAAACTCTGTTTTGAACAAGAAATTGTCAAATTCATTTTATGTAACAATCATGTATTTTTTCTACCATAAAAAATTTTCAATACAGCCTCTGGTCTTTTCCAAAGTCCAAAAGCCAACATCCCTGCAAAAACAACCAGATTTCATCAGTCCAAACTCAGAAAATCAATGAAAAAGCCAAAAGACAGAAGTTCAATGAAAGGATAAAGTGCCAAATGAAAAACATTACATAGTGGGTTGTGGAGGAAGTAAAAATTAAACTCAACTCTTGCAAGATATGTTCCAAGGCTATGTAAATTGTTTTTGTGAAATTACATTCACAAATTTTCAGAGCAAAGCTGAATTTGGAGGTTGAAGAGCGAATTTCAGTGTTGAAGGGTCGTGACTGTGTGTTTATAGTGCGCACGGCACATAGGAACAAAGCGCGGCGCATAGAATGCGCGCAGCGCATTGGGAAAAAACCAGCAGTTCATTTTTACACGCGCGCGGTGCACCCAAGGGCCGCTGCGCACTGGGTTTGCGCACGGCGCATAGAGCTCTAAGGCCGGAAAATTACCCTCCTTCATCAAAATTCGTTTCAAATCGGCTCTTTCGCCTCCAAGTAAGTTTGTCAAAGCCTGTATGATGATTTTGGGCTATGGTGCTATGGTTTAGAAGTAAAGATATTAGTGTTTGAATGGTGCAAAACTTAACCCTATGTCCACTTCGAAATCTGCTCCATAGGGTTTGAGGAGTGATGATTTTCATTTGAAATTGGTGTCAAAACGTGCATTTTCCAAAACACTGTTATGCCATTGTTATGTATGCTTTTATCACTGCTATCATTATATCATTTTCCTCACTGCTGTGGTCACTGTTATTATACCACAGTCCCATTGTTATACCATTGTTTCACATCCTTCATTCCCTTTTGTTCCCATGTGGTAAAACTCTAAATTTATCACTTGTTATCCCTTCCCTCCATTGACAAAATTTTAATTGCCACAACATTCAAGGATTATGCCTTAGATTTCACTTACATTTTGTCATTTCACCCATTCCCATTCCCAAAAATACTCCCCTCACTATCACTGTTTTCCTATATCACTTGTAAATTGTCCATATTCCTAAATCCCTCAAACAGTGGCTGTCCTCACACTTGACAGTACTTTCCTCATTGTGGTTTTCCTATAGCACCTTGATACATATGTGACACATTTGGGATTAGAGCATACACTGAATTCTTGTTTTCATCATTACCATATCAACATATATTTGTCATACTTTTAGCACCATGTCAGAGACAGATTCACCATATGAGCAGGGGTATGAGTAGGAAAGTGATTCATCTACAGAGGTTAATGTGCCAAGGAGGTCTCACAAAAGTGGCAAAAGTGGCAGGCATGTCAGGGAGGAGCCCACTTCTTTGACCCAACTGCAAGCTTGCCCGCTTGCAATGGATTGTTTTCAGCATTAGTCATGTTTTCATTATTGTGAGATGATTTCCAGAACTCAGCATCATCATGAGTTAGCTCGCCTATTTGTCTTACATTTTCATAACGGTCGTGTAAACCTTGCTGGGGTGGATTTTACTTTGTCACCAGAGACCATTTCAGAGGCGACTGGGATACCAAACATCGGGGAAGAGTGGAATAAGCGGCAGCAGTTGGATAAAGCTTATTATGAGCCATATATCAGACCTGGATATATGAGGCAGCTGAGCAGGGTATTTCCATTTCGATTTCTAAAGGATGAGTATGTACCATTGATGAAACTCATCATTCATTATTTCAGTTGTGAAGGGCGCTTTTCACGCTTGTATGCATATCACATCCGGCTGTTGATGCACTTCACGAGAGTGCGGTTGATGAGCATTCCATACTTCATGTACCGTAACATAGAGCAGATGACATTTCTCGTACAGAAGAAGACCCCAGCACAGCAGCATAACAGTATATATCATTACGTGCTGATCAAAATCATGGTGGTACATCAGCTCGCACAACAGGGCATCGCATGGGATGAGTTCATCTCCCGTGACTTCTTTGCAGTGCCACAGCCACCTCCCGAGGTAGTTCATGATGAGGGAGAGCCTTCACACCAGTTTGATATTCCTGAGATTGAACATATCAGTGCTCCAGTGTATGTGACATATCAGTGAGGCCACAGAGCCTTATTTGCAGCTACACAACGAGTACTATCTCCACCCGGGGTGGAAGGGGTCTCGTTGACTTCATCAGTAGCGCGAGTACTATCTCCACCCGGGGTGGAAGGGGTCTCGCCTTCGACATCAGCACAGGTACAGGTTCAGGATAGAGGCAAGAGGCCTATGCACGATGAGGGCCCTTCAGGAGGCCGAGACACTGATTTTATACTCATCGATGTTGATACGAGCTCTCCCAGCTCGAAACTGAGGGAGGTCATCCAGGAGCAGAGAGCTAAGATTGGTACTTTGACAGAGAATTTGCAGAGAGCATAGTGGGTGATAAAGTACCTGGAGTAGCGGAACAAACAGCTAGAGGATCAGCACACACTTGTAGAGCTGCGGCGAATCCGTGAAGATCGACAATTGGCCCGGAAGAGACCTGGTGACATGACACCAATTGAGCGAGAGACCAACCTTATGCATGCTAACATTCATCTGGAGAAGTTGTTGGCAAAGGAAAATAGAGACAAAGACATGCTCCGTCATATGAAAGGTCATTATTGGGCCCGCATGCACGTGTGCAGAGCAAAAATGAAGATCCTGAAGAGAAGGTTGAGCAAAGCACTGAAACGGCGAAAGAGGCCTGATCCACTCTGGATCTTGGCTGAGGCTTCATTGGCTGAGCATGAGGCATGATAGGGGATCTTTGCTCTGAATTTCAGCAAATTTGGAGAATTTTTTGTCATTTTTTAAAATTTTGGTCACAAAACAGGTTTTTCCACCCAACGCGTCGCGCGACCCGACGCGCGCTTATGATTGGGACACCTTCTGGAGGAAAAATTTGTATTTTTGGATTTTTCATGGTAATTTATGCATGCTCAGAAATGGCCGAAGCATTTCATCAAGTTCTGGATGATCAAAAGGGCCAAAAACACCATGAAAACCACCTTTTGCACCAGCAGGAAGTACTTCTGGGAGAATGAAGTTTTGGAGGGGCAAATGAGCTCCAAATTGAAAAATTCTACTTTTTTTGGATAGCCAACATCCAGGGATTTCCAATGAGCTATCATGATCTTAATTTTGACTTTGGGAAGTGCCCCAAAAATAGGCTGAAATTAGCGCGACGCATAGAGCTTTGGAGCGCGGCGCATAGAGGTTTTTGGCATGTTTTTCACCTTCCAGCTCAGGAATTCGGCCAGTTTTGACTAGTTTCACCTCTTGACGTAATTTTTGATCTAGCTTGATGTAATTTGGTAACCATGAGGTAATTTTGGAATGTATTTACTTGTTCTAGATGATTCATTCACCTAAAAGTGAAAATCAAGTGAATAGATCAGTTTCCTAGCATATAGAGGCAAGTTGTTTGGCTAACTAGATTTTAGCTCTTTGTTTAGAATTGGTTCAAACTGCTCCTAGAAGCATGAGATTGACCCCTAGAGGCATGGGAAGGGGTTAGAATTATCTAGTTATTGTATTTTCTGAGACACTTTCAGGGTTGGACTCTTGGGAAAAGTTTGGCACACTATTGTACATATTTTCTGCATTTTGGCTAAGGAAAGATCAGAGGTTTTGCAGCACCTGTTGGGATTCTTGTGGATTTCAGTTTTGATGGTGTGTTCTCTTAGTTATTTGTCAGTTCTTTAATGTTTAATGTATGCCATTCCCTTCTTTTGCTTCTGAAACTAAATGAATGAGTAAATGAGGTAGAATCCATTGATTTCAGTGCTCTGCCTTTAAATTTGTTTAGTTTTATATGTTTTCGCCAGTTTGGAGAGGATCCTTGTTCTACCTTTCCCTCTTCAGCTCCTTGTCATTCTGATCCATCCATACACATAATAAAAAATCATCAAGACTACTGCCTACCTTGCCCCAACTCGAATTCTGCAAAGATCTGGCCTCATCCCCAAGCCCAAAATTGTTTTTCCAAATTTTTCCAATGAAAACCCAAAAAAATTAAATCAAACATTCCTATATATTTACTAGCCTAAAATCAATATCCATTATAAGTCATCTCAGCCCCTTTTGAAGACCTTTTTCTGAGATAGACCCAGAGAGAGCCCTCTCCTGTCCTCGTAAGGCTAGCTACGAGGTTGAGCTTGGTTTGATGTTGCCTTGAGTTTTACCTTATTTCAGCCTAAGGTAGATTCGAGCGCTAATCCTATGAAAGAGAATACCTAGTACAGAATCCTATGAAAGAGAACTCTGCTGTTGAGATCATCTGGGATGAAGAAGACAGAGGTATGTATCCAAATGTTCTCGGTTCATTAGAACACAGCCTGCATGAGGAGGTAATTCAGTCAGTTCATGAAAAACAAGATGAGATCTTCATTCAAGTAAGTGAAACAGTTCCTTTGGATGAATTTATGGTAGATGATAGAAATGTCATGTTTGAGCATCAAGAATCAGCTGAAGTTTCTTTTCTTATGATTGATGACTGTAATGAGAATCTGGCTATCATGTCATATGAAGATGACCTACAATATATTCAGGCTACAGGAGATCAGAACATTCAAGACTTCCTTTCAGATTCTTCTTCATATGTTTCATGTGTTGAAATGTTTTTACAAGAGGAGATCTTCTCATCTACCTATTCAGAGTTTTTTGAAGCCCATGAACATATTTTTACTGAAGTACATGATGAAGGAAGATCAAAATTTGAAGCAAAGGACACCTTGTTCTTTCAGCAGGAGGTAAATCTTCATGTTTTTCAGGATCCAATGGCCAATCTATTGCAGTCAGCTGTGAAAGTGTTTATTGCAGTGTTCAGTGATGAAGGAGATCGTGGTCAATTATGTTTTTTGATGCCCAGTTACCAGTATCTATTGTTGACCAGGAGATCTGATCAGGAGAATTAGTCATGAAAGCATCTGCTTGATTGGTTGCATTGGCATTTTGATATAGTTTAATGGTATATTATCTTGCAAGAAACACAGGTGGTCATGTACTGCCATCAAATTTTAAGTTTTAAGTTCAGGTCTTAGTCATGTTGAGTTAGTTTGTTAGAGTCAAGTCTTTCAGTAATTTCAGTTTCGAAATTCAGTCATCAGTCTTTTGTCAAAATAATGGATTCCATCGCCCAATGGATGGAGGCACTGTCTACTCTCCCAAAGATCTGCAATTCTTGGCACCTCCAAGAAGCGGCATCTGCCATCCCCATTGGAGCCAATGTTAGAATCGGTCTTGTCAATCCTCCGCCAGAGTCAAATTCACCAAAGTTCATTTCTCGTCATTTGCAGTCATTGATGTTACTGTGGTCCAGAAAAGAGTCGTTTCACTTTCTAGGTCTAGGGTTTGTCTTCAGAACGTTGAATAATGCCCGCAGGCCATAAGGATGTCTTCAGTGAGTTTTTATTTCAAGATTGTTATCGTCAATAATACGAGATTGATTCTTCTTCAAAACCCTGTTTTGAAGAAGAAATCGTCAAAATGTGTTTTTAAATATGTAATTATTCAAATTTTCTCAGCTAAAAATGTTCACATGTAGCCTCTCCTGATCCTTTGCTGAAGTCCCACGCCACCATCCCTGCAATAGATAAACAAGATTCATCATTCACTCCAAAAGTCAAAGACAGGTAAAACAGAGTCAAAAGTGACAGAGTGTTCTACCACAGGCGCGGCGCATAGGCACGATGCGGCGCGTTGGCCTTGCGCGCGGCGCATTGAGCCACCAAGCCCGAAATTCATCAATGCTCTGCAATTCTTCAAAATCACACGATTTTTCTTGCTCCAAGGAAAATCTGTTGAAGTACACCAGATAGACACCTCCGTTCAACAGTAGGAACTGTTGTCAAGTGTTATTGTTTGGCAAGTACAGGTGCGGGGTTGGCCAGAATTAATGCAGGCATTGGTTCAATGTTTTGACAGTAATGACTTTAAATACATGGAAGGTGCTCTTGATGCACTATCAAAGATGTGTGAAGATATACCAGAGGAACTGGATGTTGATGTGCTTGGTTTACCAGAGCGAGCTATCAATATTTTCTTGCCCAGTTTATTTCAGGTTTTCTAGTCACTCCATGTTTCTCTCAGGAAAATAGCACTTAGCTCTGTAAATCAATTTATTGTGTTTATGCCGACAGCATTGTTATTATTAATGGATCAATATCTTCAGGGCCTATTTAGTCTTTCTTAGGATCCTATTCCTGAAGTGAGGAAACTAGTATGTGCTGCTTTGGTTCAACTGCTTGAGATTTGGCCTGATTTCCTGCAACCCCACATGAGAAATGTCATTGAATACATGCTGCAAGAAAATCAAGACAGCAATGCAGATGTCGCTCTAGAAGCATGCGGATTTTGGTATGCATTTTGCGAAGCTCATATCCCTCCAGAGATATGGAGAGGGTTTCTCTCATGCTTGATTGCGGTATTGTTGTTGAACATGGTATATGCAGAATGATGAAACACTTGCTGATGCGGAGGTGGATGAAACTGTGCCTGATAGGGATCAGGATTTGAAACCTATATTTCGCACTTCACGAGCTCATGGAGCAGATGGTGCTGAGGAGGAAGAAGATGAAGATGACATTATCAATTCCTGGAATTTGAGAAAATGCAGTGCTGCTGGGCTTGATGTATTCTCTACTGTATTTGGTGATGAAATTCTCCCCATTCTTATGCCTTTAGTACAAGCCAAGTTCTCCAATATTGACATTTTCTGGAAGGAAAAGGAAGCTGCTGTTTTGGCACTGGGTGCAATTGCGGAAGGCTGTATCAATGGTATTTTCCCACCCTTACGGGAGATAGTTGCATTTCTTGTACCACTCCTTGAGGATAAATTTCCTTTAGTGCGGAGCGTCACATGCTGGACCCTTTCTCGCTATAGCAAATGGATTGTTCAGGGTGCAGGACATCTAGAAGGGCACAATCAATTTGATAAGGTGCTTACTGGTATTCTCAGATGGATTTTAGACAGCAACAAGAGAGTCCAGGAGGCTGCTTGTTCGGCCTTTGCTACTCTTGAAGAGGAGGCCGCAGAAGAGTTGGCACCTCGATTGGAGCTCATTTTACAGCACTTTTTGTGTGCCTTTAGTAAATATCAGAGACTGAATCTTCGAATTGTATATGATGCAATTGGTACACTTGTAGATGCTGTCGGAGGCGAGCTCAATCAGGCTAAATATCTTGAGATTCTGATACCACCACTGATTGCAAAGTGGCAGAAACACTCAAACTGTGACACAAATCCAGGTGGCAGTCTGGAATGGTTTGGAAGTGTTATAATGGCCGTGCTGGTTACAGCTGTGATATTGGTAGACCTGTAAATGTACACGTGAAACTTTGGTTCCGGGAGATGACATTGTTGGAGTTGATGGACTGGCATACATGTTGATTAACTTGCTGCCTATAGTTTTGGCCATACCCTTTTCCCTTTTCCATTTGCAATGCGTTTTTCCCTTTATTAAAAATCAAAATTTTAGTTTAAAAGGCCATATTTATTAAAGTTAGTTTTTATTCAAATATTTTATTAACAAGTCAGAAAATAAAGGAAAAACAAGTGGCAGTCAGAGATCGATAGCCTAATTTGAAATGAAGATATCTATCACAGCAGAGCAAAAGGGTTCGATTGCCTATTTTGGTTTTCAGTTGCAATTCCAAGGCTCTATATTACAGTTTCCGCTTTCTTATTGGTCATCAGAGAAATTCAAGGGGAGCGATGTTCTGTCTTTGGAACAGATGAATGGATTTGTTATATTTTCATGATTTTAGTTAAAACAACACCCTATTTTCATCAATTTGTTATCACACATCTGAGTCTATTTATTGTATTGTAAAATCATTTGTAGGGGAGAGTTCTGGGAGAAGTGCGTGGAGGAAAAATCAGTGTCGCATTGTACATTTTTGATAGAGAAATAATTGAAAGTTGCAGCTCTGTTTCATAAGATCCCTGTGGTATGAATTTGGCATATGTTTTTTCTCTTTTTCATATGTATCCTGTTATGTTTCGCAGGTCGTTCATAATCATTTCTAATTGAAAGCTTTTAAGTGAGAATGGCAAAATCTAGTTTACTGCTCTGCCTCGGAAAAGCCTTTCATGTTTTAGTGTAATTTCTTCTGTTTGATAAGGATTCATTTATTATGCCCTTGTCAACCTCTCAACAGTCTTTTCACCCCATTTTAATTCAAATTAGATGCTAAACCTCTTACCTATCTTGCCTCATGAGATAATCTGCGTCTTTTATTTAATCTCTCTGTTTCATGCTATTCTTGATCCCACGCTGCCCAGAAAACCCAGTCATTTATCAAAAAATTTAAATCAAACCTTCCTATCTATTTACTAGCCTAAAATCAGTATCCATTATAAGTCATCTCAGCCCCTTTGAAGACCTTTTGCTGAGATAGACCCGGAGAGAGCCCTCTCCTATCCTCGTAGGGCTAGCTACGAGGCTAAGCTTGGTTTGATGTTGCCTTGAGTTTTACCTTATTTCAGCCTAAGGTAGATTCGAGCGCTAACAATTTCCTCTATAGAGACCATAAATCATGGAATGGTGTGGCTTCTTTCTTCTTGTATAAACTTGAAGTGAAGTTTCCCCATTATTTCGGTAGAGCATTCAACACCACTGTAGTCGTCTTAGTGTCATACATTACTTCTCCCAGTTACTACAGTTGATATCTTATTTCAGAAATCCTCATAAATTATGGAGTGATTCCTTCTTCCCTTGAAAATTTCATTTTATATAGTTATTGTCTCAGAGATATTTCTTCTCCTGTAGTACTCACAAAGAACAGCTCCACTAGTTTCTCATATATTTATTTAGAATATTTTAGTTTTGATACATAGGGAATGAGTGAGTCCTTAATGGATTCTATGAGAATCCTCTGGGCTCTAATTTCTCCCTTCATGTACTTAGCATGAGCTGGAGCATATTCTTTTGGTGGTTGAATTTTCAATCCTTCGATGTAGTCCATAACTGCATCTTCAATTAAGATCAAATATTTCCTCTTCTTCCATGCAATAAAGTTTGATGTCCCAACCAACTTGTTGCTCTCTTTACAATAAGTCATCTTGACAAATTTAAGTAAGGTCATAGATACTTACTTGATTAGAGTGGCTTGCAGCTTCCTCGATGATGACGAAGAAGTTAGGAGCTTCTTTTAAGATAGAAATATTCAATATATGTGTTCTTGGATCATTGATTATAAAGGATATCTTCAAAATATGATGTCCTCTTCTAACAATGTCCTGAATGTAAATATTTCATGGAAAATATTATTTTATTGAATGAGTTGATCCTTTGAATGAGATAGAAGATATTTATTTAAATATATTTGGAGTATTTCTCGCAAATTGATTTGAATTTTCACCCAAAATTTGATTTTTTCTTCATGGAGTGTCTCTTTGTCAAGTAGCCCTTGAGTTTAGCACCTTAGCTCTGATACCTATTGAGAATTTGGAGGGTTGTAGATTAAATCAAATTATCTTCTTAATAACTACCTGTGAGCTTACTTGAGATACCTATGTATTTTATTATTTAGCTTATTTAATCTTTCATCAAGTCAATTATCAAAATACACGAGACACACAAATTAGGCTCCTAGAGCCAGGGAAAAACCTCTCCCCCTTGTAGAAGAAAACCCATGAGAAATCCTTCTTATAGATTTCCAAGTGACAAGTACCATGACCAAGACTTAGACCCTTGACCTATGGATGCTTCCAAGACCTTTTTACTTATTCTTTTTCAATCTCCAATGATGACCTTTCTTTCTTGCACCAACCTATATTATCTTGCACCAATACAAGAGAACTCGACTTATTTATTGTACCAATTTAGATATTAGGCCAAGTCACTCGGGACTTATTTACTTCTTATTACCTTGAAGTTACTTCACTTGGGATATGCTTTATTTCCTTTATGATTTTTACATTAGGAAGGTAAATCATAGATTTACCTTCCTTAATATTCTTTCACAATTCCCAGATGCAGGTGCCCATTAACGAGGTTTGGAAGGACGGTTCTTGGTGGTGACCGGAGCATGGCATGTTGACTGTCCATATGGCCACCCACGAGCTCATACGTATGAACATAAATTCTGCTAGCTATGAACACATTCGTTCATTAACTCTTCATTCCCACCAATGCTTGCTCCATTGTTACAAGATGAACCAACCGAGCAGGTCTTCTTCTCCGTTTCAATTTGGTTTTTTGCAACCCAATTGCTCCTCTCCTGTTTTTCAGGGCTGCAAATTCCCCCCTGTTAGCTCGAAGCCAAGCTCCCGAACGCATACTGGGAGGCGTTGCACCCTTCTTGGCTGTATTGAGATTACTACTAGAGCACACTTTTCTCAGAGTTTGCACTGTCGCATGCATTTGACCTCGGCTTCTTGGCCTCCTGAGTCTATCTCCCCACGTAAGCCTGAGCATCACTATTCTCATTCTCGTTCCAGTGCTACTATGCCTCGCTTAAGGCATCGAATGCACTGCGTGTGCAAATGGCTCTGCTACGGCTGCTGCCGCCGCGGCAGCAGCCGTAGCAGAGCCATTTGCACACCACCTTCTTCAAACTCTGAGACTTCCTCCTCTTCTCAGGGGTATACCCATGGTCGCTACCCTGCAACTCGAAGCGGGCGAGGCAGATACTGGTCTGCTGGTCAGACGCATCCGCAATTCAGCTCTCCATTTCCTCATACCACTTCTCCATCACAGCCAACCTCCACTCATGCTGCCACATTCGCTTCCACTCCTCCCTTGCAGGTTGTCCTCTGCCAAACCACTGACTCCGCAGAGTTTCATTACACCTGCACAATGGATAGACCTCTCATCACCGCCTTCATTACAGTCTCTTTCTGAGAGGAATTTTTCCACTCCGATGTCCTCGACGCCCCCAATATACAGAATCCTGGCGCTACTATTGGCACTGAGAAAGGGGCTCCCAGTCGCATAGGTGGTCATAGGGACGACATCATTGGAAAAAGGCCTGGGATGATCATGAAGATGCCAGCGCTAACAACGCCATCTGCACTGACATTCCCACCTGTGCAAAATATGGTGCAGAATCTGGAAGCAGTGAAGATACAGGTGCTTAATCGTGGAGGAACCACCCTCTCCTGCAAATGACAAGTAAACACTTTGGTTTTTGCTGGTCTATGGTCTTGGGTCCTAATTCATTTGGATCCCTTTTTTTTTTCCTGAATAGTAATGTTTTTTTGAAAATGAACAAGGATATGTCTTTTAACTATATTGTTGGTTTCCCCTGTGTGGGCGGAAAAAAACCTCTTTCAGGGACTGGTTTCCCAAATATGGATAGTCCAGTTTCATGTTTTTTTTTTCACTCATGCCTGGTACTTGGGCCTGCACTGCTGAGGCCTGTGCCTCTATGTATTTTTATGTTACATAAATAGAAATATACTTACTTAGAAAAAAAAAAAAATTCTTTCACAATAATATCACTGTACAACACCCAAGACAAAACTGCACTTCAATATATATATATATATATATATATATATATATATATCATAACATTGTAGATATCCTCAGTTCCTTAACCCTGATCTGAATACCAGATTTGACCTTAGAAATCATCTTTGAAATTTGCACTTCATCACTTCTGTGATGCACATTTTTCACTCTTGTAATATACACTTTTTACTCAATATCATCTAGAAACTTATATATTTATGACCCTAATCACATCCTCAGAAATCCGCATTTATTCCTTCAGGAAATCTGCTTTTATTACTCCAATAAATCCACGGTTTATAACTCTTGAAATCTGCATTTGATAATTCAGAGAAGTCTGCAATTTATATGTTAATGAGGTCGCAGTCCAGGGTATTTATGTAGGGCACATACCATGTCTTTAGGAAAAACATACATTCGAATTCAACACTGTGCTTTAGGCCGACTTTAACGCAACATTGTAGCTTATCTTCTAGCGTGGTTTTAGGGCTAAATTAAATCATTCTTTCACAATTTATTTGGAAAGGTCTTGGAGAATTTTCTCTAGACTAGATCCTTCATATACATGACACTTAATTATATTTATACCTAGAAGAAAAAACCCTTACAGAGATCAAGAAGAAGCCTATTAACCTATAATAAAATATTTCTCATGAAACCCATGAAGCAAGTATAAGAAAATACATTTTATTATTTTTGTCTTCTTATTTACATAAATACATAATTACATAGTCAACATGAAGACTCATCCTAGTTACACTTTTCAATGGACACTTGGGCAACTGCAACACTTATACTTCTGGCCAAAGCTGAGATTTGATGTGTAGAAATATGTAGGAAAGTGCAGAGTATGTCAACATGTGAAAGGAAAAATTTATAATGTTGTACTATATGCTCATTTTCCCATTCCTAACAGACCATGGGACTCAGTAAGTATAGACTTTTTTTTGGTTTTATAAAGGACGTAACAAGGTAAGGATTTTATACTTGTAGTTGTGGAAAAATTCTCGAAGATGGGGCATTTTATCCCATGTTGCAATACTAATTATGCTACACGTGGCTTTTTTTTTTTTCAATGATATTGTTTAATTGTATGAATTACCGAAGAGTATAATATCTGATAGGGACACCGGGTTCATAGGACATTTTGGAGGAATTTGTAGAAGAAGCTTGGAACAAAATTGAACTTCGGCTCAGCTTATCATCCACAATCTGATGGGAAAATTGAAGTTGTGAATACAAGTCTCTAAAACATATTGAGGAGCCTTGTGGGATATCATCCCAAGTAGTGGGATAGTGTATTAGCTTAAGCTGAGCTTGCATACAATGATTTTCCAAAAAGGAGCACTAGGAAGAGTATGTTTCAGGTCTTGTAAGGAATGCACCTTAGAGGAATTTGTGAGCTAAGAGATATGGAAAAACTTGAGAAGAGGAGTGTTGATGGGGAGGATTTTGAAGCAACAACGGGTGAATTACATGCTGAAATAAAATAGAAGCTATAAGACAACAACCACAAATACAAACAAAGAGTAGATTTAAGAAGAAGAGAGGTAAACTTTGAGGTAAGGGACACAGTCTTATCACACCTGTGAAAAGAGATATTTCTAAGAGGAGAGTATAATAAGTTCAAAATGAAGAAAAAAAGACCTTATAGAATACTCATAAAATTTTCTATAAATTCCTATGTACTGAGTTACCTACGAGCCTATATATCTCACCTATCTTCAATTTGGCTGATTTGTATCCATATCAAGATAGTGATGAAGGTGCAACTACAAAAAATGGGAGTAGTGTTGAAATTAGTGAAGAGTTAGATGAGGCAAATGCATATGGAAAAGGGTTAAGAGGTTGAGATAGTCTTGGACACTAGAGTTTCAAAGCACACCTATGTAAAAGAGTTTCTGGAGTTTTTGGTGAAGTGGAAGGATCATCCATTCGAGGATTTTACATGGATGAGTGTTGCAGCTCTACAGAAGCAAGGAAGCTTTTTATAGGATCTTATGATCAATAGCTCATGATTTTTCCTTCATGGGAAGTCTGATGTAGGAGCATTAGACCAATTTTGTGATTAAGAAATGCAGGGGGATTGAAAATGTGGTGGATTGGACACATGTTGAGATGGAAAAAAAAAAATTTACCTTTGAAAATTTTTAAACATTGAATGTAAATACAAAGTTCAAATAATTTGAAGAGTCTAGGAATGAAGAGCCATTTCTGTGGTATATTTTGTACTTTCCTCAGTTAGAAATAAAGGGAACCTAATCAGTTGTAATGATTGTGCATAAAAGGAGTATCGATTGGGGAGGAGGAGAGATTCGTCTCCTACCTCAGATCTTTTACGCATGAAATAAATAAAAGAGGCTTGCAACACATTCATTCCATAACTCTGTGTTATTATCTATCAATTCAAATTGTATGTGAATTTGATTTCATTATAGAATTCATGTGACTGAAGGCCTGTAGCATTATGTGCTTGTGGATGTTCGATTTAGGAGTTGTGGTCGTTATGTGTACTTCTTAATATGACCCAAAACCATCTTTTACAGTGTATCTGTTTTGTAAGTAGTGACACATTTTTTTTTTCTAATAGAGGATGGTCCACAAATTCAATGAAGGAATGTGGAAAAAGAGAGGCAGGAGGAGATCATTCATTAAGTAGGGAAGCGTGGGAATCTAAGTGAGTCGAGTGTTGAAACAAAGCTTCTGGTCTGACCACTACCACACCCTTCTGTTGGGAGTGTGAGAATAAATCTGGGTAAGGGATATGGGGGAGAAAATTCTCGAGTGTGGAAGACACGTTGCGATTGTGAAGAGTCGGGTTGCAAAGAGAGAGCTAGTTGTTTTTCCTTCGGCAAGAAAAAGATATAGTTTATGAAAGCGCTACAAAAATATTTCTCCTACATGATTTTTAAAAGGGTGCCATGAAAATATTTTGTAGCGCCTACAACCAATTTTATTTTTTCACTTCATCATGTCTAGGCTTCCTTTTAGGCTTCTTGATTGCATCAAATGGGTAGAGGAGGAAGGGAAATGCGAGATCCTGCTGGATACTGTGGTATTGTGCATATTCGACAAATTTAGGGACAAAAATAAAGTGGGGAAGTGCTTCATGATGTAATAAAGGCTCAACATGGTAGTGTCACAAAAATTAGTGTTGTGTGGAGGATAATTGTTTGTACTATGAAAGGAGGATAGCAATGTGAGAATGTGGAAGCAATAAACAGATTATAGATGTAAGGTCCCACCTTACCTACCATAATTATTATAGAGAAATATTATATTAAATCAAAATGTGATATTTTTTTTTTTTTTTTTTTAATTTTTATTTATTTATTTATTATTATTATTCTTTATTTTATTTTATTAATATTATTATTATTATTATTATTATTTTTTATATATAGGATAATTTAAATTATATAGAGTTGGCATCTCATAATTTAGGAATTCATATGTGAGCTCATATTGCAACAAATTACTTACTGCAATTTTGAATTTTCAGCGAGACCCTTTTACTCAATGAGTTATTATACTAGAAATACCTTGATTGCAAATCTTAAATTAACTTAAGCCTTTTGTTTTATGGACGGTTCATAAACGTAATTAGATGCAACCATTGAACATTATGAAAACCAATTTACAAGCATGAAATGTACAGCCATTGAGGCATTTCGTCAAACACTTACAACCATTATCTCTTTAAGGTGTTTTCACAATAATTAGCTAACATGAATCCAAAGTTGCATGACTTCTTCTTCTTTTTGTAAGTAGTGCCAATAATTGAACTTAAGATATTAGTAGACTATCAGCCATATTCATTGTTGAATCTATACCAATGAATATAAATATTTAGAAATTTCAAACATAGCTCACAATGTTGTAAGGTACAGCCATTGAGGAATTTTGACAAATAGTTGGCAGTCATAAAACAAGTTGCCATATGGTTATTTAAATTTTCAAATTATTAACCATTCATACTTTAAAAAAAAATTCCAAGTGGTTAGCCTAAATCAGATTCATCACTATAAATTATCAGGCAGTTCCAATATAAAAAGAACCAAACAGCAAGACAAACAACAGGCGGCTCTACATGTAACAGCAAATCTGCAAAACAGAGCAGATTTGGGAATTGATGTCCGAAACCTTGATTTTTGGAATCAAACTTGGGGTGAAATGGCCTATAGGCATGGATACCCCCTGAAGTGGAGCTGAATCGCAACAGGGACGCCCAGAAATGCGATTCTTTAAAACAACAAAATTTATAGCCTAAATGTTTCATTTATGACTTTTGTCAAACATATGGAATGAAAACTTACAGCTACACCTCTACATGAGGAAAAACAACCCAGATTCATGCTACTAATATATGCTCATTGAAATCACACATTTCTAAATCTACCATATGAGTTCTTGAAACATTTTACCACCCACAAGCTAATTCATTTGACATGAGTGACAAGCTTTTTGCACCAATCGCTACAATTTAACAAACACATGGAAGCCCTGAATGCTACAACCATTAAGGCTTTCTATCAAAATTCTGATAGTACTATTACAACAACTTGAATAACAAAACATTGAAGAATATGAAACATAAGCCATAACTAAAATTTATCTCCAACTTACCTCAAGCATTTGATCTTAGTTTCCATTATTTTTGCATTTTCTTTTAAGGGTTGATTCTGTAATTCCTCCAAGCATATTTTGGGTACATGTCCATTTTCTTACTTCTGCAAGTTAGCACTTATTCGTGCATAAATAAATTTATAACATTACTCATTCACAGATTTTGTCAAACACTTTGCAAACTATCCTAAAACCATTTATAAAAAATGCATCTATTAATTACTTAAAACAGAACCATAAATCATGAAATACTTACCCAAGTCCTTTGGAATTTATTTATTGAAATTACCTTCAACAATATTTGGCTTTCCTTTCTCAAATGCTACAATACCAAGATTAGTACCATAAAATATACCAATAATAACTCCAATATTGAGATCTAAACATCCATACATATAGATTGATCTAGTCTTCATTTTTTAACTAATCAATAATATTTTAGATAACATAAGCCTAAACCAAAATTAGATTCTTACAACAATTTAAATGTCTACCTTTTATTTTATGCTAAATCTATACTATAATTTTAGGACAATGAAAATTATACCTGAAGAGATATTCAGCTCCAATCGTTGAGAATATGATCCACCTTCGATCCCTTAACCAACTCATTTGAACCATCCGGTTTTCCACCCAACCATATCCAGGGAGAACTCCTCCCCCTGGAACCCCCGAGTTGTAAAAGCTCACAAACAGTACCCAAAATACAGCAGTAGAGAGAGAGATGCAAGGAAAACTAAGGAAGATAGTTTTCACTTCCTCTAAATACCACTCATGTTCAACCTCAATAGATACTTAGTAGATTAGTAAGAAATTCAGATTTTTGTTTTGGAAGTAATTGGAGACTCTCCATATCTTTCCCTCTCACAATATTCCTCAAGTCTCTTCCACTCTTGGCATTACCTCCTCTTCTCCCCTTCTCTCCCCAAATGAGAATACATGAGACTCATATATAGGAGGAGCAACAAATTCATGTCATAAACGAGGATTAATATGCATGCATTGTATTCCTTTTAGAGGAGTGTAACTTATGCCATTAAGGAGAGGTATGCATGCCTTATTTAAGGAGAGTGTAACATATGCATTAAAGTGAGTGTAAGAGGAATATTTTATGACACATATTTAATGAGTGTAGGAATATTTTATGACATATATTTAATGAGTGTAGGAATATTTTATGACATATATTTAATGAGTGTAAGAGGAATATGCCATTCCTTGATGAGTGCATAAAAGAGAGTGTAATGTAATATTTAAAATAGAGAGAGTTGCATAGAGCCATGAGAGTCATGAAGGAGAGAGGTGTGAAGTGATTGAGGAGATATAATTTCCTTTTAATAATAATATCATAGTCTCATAAAAGATAATAATAATATTAATAATATTAATAATATTAAGGATTAAGTCGAGATTGAACTATTACAATTGATTAATCATAATTTAAGTGATTTTCCTTGAAGTATACTTGTTTACCCATTGATTGGAGGTGATTTACTATTTTTGGAAAGTCATACTTGAAATGGTAGACATGACTTTCTATTTTTAGAAAGTCTCTCCAAAATTGTTAGGAATTAGATTATTAAGGAAATTCATCTACGAGTTGCCCATGAGTGGTATTTTTCTTCCGGATAATAGGGATTCCACACCCCTATTGTATGCATCTTCATGCCTTAGTAGATTGAGGACTCCGCGCCCTGATCTACTCTAAAGATCCAAGATTCCACACCTTGATCTTTTTAAATATTCAGGACTCCGCGCCCCAAACATTTCCTTATATATTCAAGACTCCACGTCTTTATATTTCATGGATTTAGGACTCTGCGTCCTAATCCCTTTATCATATATACAAGACTCCACGTCTTTATATTTCATGGATTTAGGACTCCGCGCCCTAATTTCCATGGCTTCTCATCTATTCTGCTTTGAAACTCCGCGTTTCACCTTAAGGTACTGATTGTGAGCTTTTACCCATCTGATGGTTCGTTGGTAAGGTCTTCTTCCAAGACCTGCACACATCACAATCTCATTGATCAAATAAATCAAATGAATTTCATAATTAACTTATTCAAATTTTACTAAATATTGTGCATGACTTCCACAGTCATTTTGGTTTTGGAGAAATGACTTCCGCAGTCATTTATAACTTGAGCATCCCTGTTGGAAATGACCAAGTCCCCTGCCACATCATGCTTAGTACGAGATTATGCACATATAATCATACAAATCATGTATCATCCATAAATCATAATTAACCATATGTTCCACATAACCATGATCGTCCATGGATCTGTGTCTTCAATTCTAAATCACCATTCACGTCATACACCTATGTCCAAAATACGATACCAAAAGAGAAAACATCGCTAATATTCTCTTAACCAAAATCAATCCTTGTGCACGCAACCATAGATATTATCATAAGCACACAACAACCAAGTGACCCAAACCAGGTCATAGCATATAAGCATGTACATAAGTCTTTCATACATAATATTATATCAAAATCACCATCTATAAGTGTCATCAAAGCTATCTCACTAATAAGGGACACTACAATAGACCATATTTTTGCCAAAATGGAATTGAGATAGAATGGATTCCAAGCAATAAATGAGTAAAAAGAACACAAATCAGTCACACATATTGGAGGACATGTGTGTATGAATATTTTCTCTACTCATAAAGGCCTAAAAGAGATTGGAGCAAGTAATAAGGTCAAATGTTTTGGTATAAAAATGAAATCATGGATATTTCATGTGATTAAATTGGTTATTGGAGAGAGGATTTTCTATGATCTTGAATTTAATGTTATTAGTTTGAACTTATTATTATGTGAGACGTGCTTGTGTATGGAAAAGTTTTCTATTCTATCTACATGGTAGTGGTTGTATACTTATGCTTTCTTGGCCCATTAGATAGTGCAGGAATAGTCCAAGTGTAGTGTCCAAAGATATAATAGGGTTTTTTATTCAATTAGGTGAACTACAATTCTCCATCACTATGTTTTCGAGATCTAAATAAATATGTAGGATGTGTAACATTTCAGAAGCATGTGGTTTATTCATTTTGGTTGTGATATTACCAATTTGAGGTTGGAATTATAGAGGAATATATGGTTCCTTTGGTGGAGATGCATGCTTGGTTTCAAACAAAAGAAATTGTGGGAGTACGAGAGACATAAAATGAAGAAGTGTTCATGGGTATATGAACCATGGTAAATTATACATGAAAAAATATTACAAGGATTAATGTGGAGGATTGACAAAAACATGTGGAATACTAAGTTCTTGGATAAGGAGTCTTTGATTTGGCTGATTATATCATTGTATCTGAAGTAAGAGGGATGTTGGTAACAAATCAAGTTGATGTTTCATGGAATTACATGATCATGCATACAATTGTAAGTATTTTTTTAATGAGTTGTATTTTATGGTATATATAAAAGGGGAATATGGATATAACACTTGTTTAAGGAAACATGCTCATATTTTGATAGTCAACGAGTAAAGTTTAGACATAGATATTTCTTATAAGGGGACATGTTTTTTTGTCAATCAAACTTCATTTATTATATTTTCATGAAACCAGATAGTACAAAATGTATCTCTACAGCCCCCGAAGCCTCATTCTAACCAGTCTTGTTGGCAAGGGGAGCTGGAGTTTGCCAAAGATAGAACCATACAATAATTATTTTCTAAAGGGCCTCACACCACAAAAAGAGACAAAAGGATAAAAAATATGGACAAGAACATATCAAGGAGGAGGTTGGTGAGGAACTACAAGATGTGCAACAAGGATTCCAACATGTTCATGAATGTGAAAGTCAATTTGTTCAACTAGGGCTTCCAGATCACAAAACATTTCATTGGTTCAATGTTGGATCCATCAGAGATTGTCCAGTTGTTCAAGAATCTCATTTTGGATGAACTGAATGTAATTCATGTAAGCCACGAACTCGTTACGGTCTGCATACATGTGCTCTCTAAGAATTTCCATGTTTCCTTGAATTCCTCTAAGCTACTCTGCAATGGATTCCAAGGAATCTATAGCATCCACTCATACTGGGGAATGATCTGGAGCATGATCCACCTCACCTTCACATTCCTCACCTGTTGAATTACCTGAATATGAATTATGACTATTGGTCGGACAACATACAAGGATATGATGACAACCCTTATGGAGTGGCCTCCCTCATTAGCATGACATTACCACCAGACTGGAATGGTTTATGACCTTGAACTAAGAGGGAACCCCATGTAGCCTATATAAATAGAGAAAAGAATTCCAACCTGAGGCATAAGAACCCTAAGAGGAAGAAGCCTTGAATATAGAAGCAATGGTCACATGAAAAAATAAACCACTGAAAAAGACACCCTCTTCAAATAAAATGACAACCTTCTAGGTTGTCGCTTCTTTCACCCACCTAACTAGAGAACCCACATGCAAAGAGCTAACCCTGGAATAGAAACAATGTAGAGAGAATAGTGGGGGAGAGAGAAAATTAAGCATACACAAACCCAAAAAATGAAAATGTGTTCACAAGATCTAGACCAAGATAGAGAAGATAAAAATGCTTGAGAAAAGACAGAATCAAACTAGAAACTAAGCACCATCCAGAGCATGAGCAATTGAGACCCCCTGACCCAAAAAATTAAAACACCCTTTGGGTAAGTTACCAAGGCCACCCTGCTTGGCCCAATTCTACTCTACGTATCTCAAACTGAAAATATCCCATAATTCAACCACTTCACAAATTAAGCACCAACTGGGTACCCAAAAATAATACTAAGTGGTTACCCTCACTAGACAAAGGTCAACGCCAACATGAAACCCACGTTTAAGATTGACTATAATGCTCTTGAATTCCAAGCTAGGCTCACTGCACTGAAGAAGCCCGCCTCTCAGATTTGTGCCAAGGTCCAAAGTGCTAATCTGAAAGTAAAATTGAGCCACACTACTACAATACGGGAAACCAATTTCCTTCTCCAGATGATCTGACACCTAGGTAAGCAAACATGGTTCCCATTGATGGCCTTCTCACACTACGCCCAACACTCATCGCCGAAGTTACAAAATCTAGTTCCTTTCCCATAGCAACATTTAACATATGATTCCCTGGTTCTGGAGAGTTCGCATGGTAATGGTATTGCTGCCTTAGTCCACACTTAATTCCAAGAATGTCTACCACATGTTATGAGTGGACAACCCCCAAGCACAATTTCCATTTATTTTCCCACCACCATCGGGGGAGAGTAATTGTTGGGTGTAGGAATTACACTTAAGTAAATTCCTCAACACTTTAAATTTTCAACCCAAGGGATTCGTAAACTTAGAGACGAAGCATAGGCAATGCCAGAGATGGTATGAATATTTCTAATATCAACTCCTACTTTTTAAAGGAAAAATTTCAGAATCAAACTTTAGAGAAGAAGGCAACTCAAACCATTAAAACAATATGAGGCTAGAACAAGAAGAAATATACTTGCAAGAGAGATTCGAAAATAAAAAAATAAGGCAATTACTCTAGCAGGATATTGATCATCTACTAAGAATGTGTTTTCTTTATCAAAGACACCTTAGTATTTTTCAATAGGTGGGCCCTTTCAAATCTTCTCATGTAAAGATATCCTTCCCACAAGAATCGATCTTGCACTAGTGCAAGAACAACGATCTATGCAGAAGGTGTAAAGTAATGTCCATACTAAAAAATGCTTTTTTTCATGCAAGGGCCCTGAACTTTCTCAAGTCCACAACACGCAGATCTAGTACCAAGAAATTGGTTCTTGTACCTGATCTGAGCTTCTTACACTTTAAATTTTAGTCCTTGAAATCAATGATTAATTACTGTAAATGTTATGAAACCAAATTGCATATTAGAAAGATGAATATTTGCAGAATATAAGGAAACAATATTTTTAATTAAAATGTAACTAAAAGCAAGAAATATGTTAGAAGTAAACTAAAGAGACTTGCTGCATCACACTATCCAGCACTGGTGCAGAAACAGTTCTCCTGCTTGCACCAGGAGGAGAAAATAAACCAAACGTGCGGAAAGTGAATAGCACACCAATGTGCACTGGTGTAGGTAATTTCTCCTGCTTGAACCAGGCGAAGAAAAAAAACCACACGTGCAGAAAGTGAATAGCATGCCAACATGCACCGGCACAGGTAATTTCTCCTGTTTGAACCAGGCGGAGAAAGAAAATTTAAATTCAGATGCAGAAAAAGAATTTTAACTACTTCACACTGCAGATCTTCTTTCACTCAAATAGAAATTCAAATGCTGTAAATTAAATCACACTTAGCATACATAAATTGCAAGAACAGAAAGGAGGGAGAATGTGCTGGGTTGGTTGGGCCCTAGCCGACCAACGCGTTTCCCTTTCAAATGGAAACGCTACTTAGTATTGAATTAATTCATCAACTATTTTGTAGAAATTTGAATAAATGGTATATTATTCACCGATATTCTCCTGATCACACACTATTTTATCTTCATGCACAATGCAGAATCTCTTCTACCATTGATCATTAATTGCGGAAATAAAATCAATTGCATGCACACATTAAAACCACAAATAATCACACATATGAACACAGTATTTAATGGGAAATATTAAATCTGAAAACCCCAACTATCTATATATTATATGTCATGGAGATCATGTAACAATCATAGTACAAAGCTCCTCACAAGCTCTCAGCACAACCTCGAATTGCTACACACTATCAAGCTATATCTAGCAAAACACATGCTCCAATCTTTTGCCACTTGATAGCCAGCCTCTATTGTGTAATCAGTGTTATGGGATGGCTCATTAAATAACATAAACCACCTGGCTTGTACTGCGCAATCCTCATGGGCTTCTCCAATCACTGGTAGTTGCAAATATGAAATATTATAGTCATAAATGATATTCACACCGCTCTTTCACCTATTTCTGCACTGGTCTCCACTGAAACTGTCCATGCACTGAAGTTAACTGATGTATTATTTAGTTGATTAATGAGTTTATAATTAGTGAATTAATTAATAATTAATTCACACCACTCTCACTAATTTTATCAATTAGTTAAACTGAATACAACTCCATTAACTTCCTCAATCAACTCCACCAAACTCTGTCACATGAGTTCTAACTGAAGTATCCATGCAATAGCTCCACATAACCCTCAGAAATAGCGTAATTCCTTCTGTCAGCTCCTATGCCACATATGTGCACTTAACTGAAGTGCTCCAAGAGAATAAGATAATGTTTAGAGTATAAATATTATTAAGAGCTAATAATATTTGTCATATATATTTTTAGACTGACAATCTAAAAATAGATTCCGCCTAGTATGTCTAAAAATAGAAGTCCATCTATTTTTTGCGACTTGACCAACCATCCTGCAACTCATATAACATGATCCATATGTCTAAAAATAGACATTGTGCCAAAAATAGCCTGCGGGCCCACTTAGTGAAGGCGACTTCTTTCCACTAAGCTCATCATCTTGTTGCAATCTCAACACTCCCTCTCAACAAGATAAGGATTATCTGCAACCCTTATCCTGCCTCTGTGGTATTCGAATTTTCTCTTGGTGAGCGCCTTCATCAAGATATCAGCATCCTGATCCTCCGTGGGAATGTATGAAAGTAACACGATCTTCCGCTGCACACAATATCTGATATGATGATACCGGATGTCAATGTGTTTAGATCTATCATGAAATACTGAATTAACCGAGAGTTTGATGCAACTCTGATTATCACAATAAATCACACTAGGATCCAAGTGTGAACCGAACAACCCGACCGGGATCTTCCTCATCCATATAGCCTCGCATGCAGCCAAACTTTCTTCCATATTCTCGGCCTCTGCTGAACTGAGTGCCACGGATCTCTGCTTCCTGCTGTACCAAGAAACTGTTGTCGACCCGATACCGAAAATCCCTCCAAATATGCTCTTTCTGTCCGTTGGGCTCCCTGCCCAATCTGCATCTGTGAAGCCACGCAGATTCACCTCATCTGACTATATGTACCACAATCCATATCTCGATGTGCCTCTAAGATATCTTAATACATGCTTGCCTGCCTTCCAGAAGAGCTTGGTTGGCTTAACCATACCTTGTGAAAGCTAGTTCACAACATAGCATATGTCGGGTCATGTATTGACCAGATACATAAGCAACCCCACCAACTGTTGATAGACAGTGGCATCCACTACCTCCGCCAAAGTAGCATCCTCCTTCCTCCATCCACCAGGAAGAGGAGTATCAACATGCTTGAAGCCATGCATGTTGAACTTCTCTAGTATCTCCCTGGCATACTTTCCTTGAGAAACAAACATTCCATCACTGTGCTACAAAATTTCCAATCCCAGGAAATAATGAAGGAGGCCCAAGTCCTTCATCTCAAACTCTTTTTCAAGATCATCCTTGCATGAGAGTATCAACAGCTCATCACCTGTCAAAATCAAATCATCTACATAAAGTACAATGATCAACAACTTACCCTCCACCACAATCTGGTATAGGTTCGGATCTGCCTCACTCTTGGAGAATCCAAGTCCGGTGAAATAACTGTCTATCCGTGTGTACCAAGCACGAGGTGCTTGTTTCAACCCATACAAAGCTCTCTTGAGCCTGCACACATGTGACTCGCTGCTGAAGATCTCAAAACCTTCGGGCTGCTCTATGTACACCTCCTCCTCAATGACTCCATTGAGGAACGCAGTCTTCACATCCATCTGATGGATGTGCCACCCCATCTACGCTGAGAGAGCTAGGATCGTCCGTATGGAAGAGTACCTTGCGACAAGTGCAAAGGTCTCCTCATAATCGATCCCCTCAATCTGTGAGAAGCCACGGTCAACAAATATTGCCTTTTACTTCTCCAAACTCCCGTCAGCCGCTTGCTTCACTTTGTAGATCCATTTCGAACCCACCACTGATTTCCCTTCCGGTCGTGGGAAAATCTCCCATGCACTGTTTCTGACAATCGAATCATACTCTTCCACCATGGCATCTACCCATGCGGGGTCCTTCACAGCTTCCTCGAAAGAGGATGGCTCAGTCACGACACACTTTCATAAGAGCCAAGTGTATCCGCATACCACTGCGGCGACTCTTCTCGTCTCCACCGTGATGCAGGTGCTCCATGATGTAGGTGCTCCTACAACCTTCTCTGCATCTTGAGCCAGTCGCTCAGCTTCTGTAGTGCGCTTCCGCCCTCTGATGGTTGGCACTGCATGAGTGGTTTCTTCCACTCCATGAACCTCATCTTGTGGCTGATCCACCTCCTGAGACTCATCCTTAGAAACTAATAGCTCCTCATCTGCATGCAAGTGTGGCTCCCTCTCAAGCGAACACTTCATGGCTTTCTCCTCATTAAATTTGATATCCCGTCACACAATAGTCTTGCGACTGTCTGGAAAATACACATGATAGTTGTGGGGTGTATCAGTGTACCCCACAAATATCCCAATCTTTGCAGTCGGCTACAGCTTCTTCCTGGCATCCTCCGTCACATGAATGTAAAAAGGTGAACCAAAAATCCTCAAATGGGAAATATCAGGCTTCTTACCAGAAAATGCCTCTGTGTACTTCACAAGTATCCCGTGGGAGGACAACGATTCTGCATATACACTATTGCATGCCTCAACCCACAAGTGTATGGGAAGGCCCTTATCATGAAACATCGCCCTGCAGCACCCACGATCGTTCTATTCTTCCACTTAGCAACCCCATTCTGTTGTGGGTTATGAGGTACTATGAGCTCTCTTTGAATTCCTTTTGTGCTACAAAAGTCCTTGAACTCGCCAGAGATGAATTCACCACCATTTTCACTCCTAAGAGCCTTCACCTGCTTCCCCAATTCTTTCTCAACCAGTGCCTTGAACTCACAGAACTTTGAGTATGTCTCGCTTTTCTTCTGCATGAAGAAGATACAGCACTTACGAGAAAATTCATCAACAAATATCACATAGTACCTGTTCTTTGCTGTTGAAGCTACTGAGAAAGGTCCACACATGTCTGTGTGAATTCTATCAAGGATCGTCGTGGCGCGACTATCCTTCTTGTGAAAGGTGGCTTTCACAAATTTTCCCAAGGTACACCCCTTGCACTGATCTGACTACACAATAGTGCCTTTAGGAAGCCTAGTAGAAATCTATTGCAATATCTTCAAAGCTCCATGGTGAAGGTGGCCCAATCTCCAATGCCACAACTCGCCATCATCCCGGCTCACCACTCCTTCTGCCTTGCCTACCATTTCTACGTAGCCATCTACCTGAAATTGATAAAGGTTCTTAACTCGAACCCCTATCCTCCGGGTCTCACCAGTTTCCTTACTACGTAGGAAAGCCTTTCCTTCGCTAAAGACAACATCATATCCCTTGTCTTCTAACATTGCCACAGAGATAAGATTCTTCTTCAATCCGGAACATGCATCACTTCCTTCAATATGAAGGGTTTCCGCACTCCCTCTCAAATGAAATGGCATTCGATACCGTTGCACCGTACCCACCATCATCGCCCATCTTGATGTGCACTCCAAGATCTTTCTCATCCAGACCGCAAACAAATACGACCCCCGTCATGTGAAAAGATGCACCACTATCAAGAAACCACACTAAACTCGTCACACTTGGATACCGTTGGCCAAATCAAAGGAAAATACAACAAATCGCGAGGCCAAGGTCTTCCGCCTGCGGGGCCCCATACCGCTTATTTTTCTTCTTCTGTGGACAATTTGTGGCGTAATGTCCGTGTTGGTGACAAAGAAGAAAGCACTTCACCTCGGGACATGTCCCGGCTTGCCTTTCGCACCCGATTGAGAAGCTTTCTTACTCTTCCCCTTTCTTTTCGCAGCCAAAGCGCAATTTTCATCGTAGTTCTTTGATGAAGATCCGTCCCTGGTACTTTGCCTTATCTCCTCTTGCACAAGATCCGACCAAAGTCGCTCCCATTTTGGCAATTTCTCCCGACCATTGACAGAGTCCTGATAGGAATGCCAACTCTTCGGAAGCCCAAGGAGAGCCAAGCTCACCAAGTCCTCGTCATCTACAATCACCCCCACACTTCCCATCTCATCCCTGCATTGGATGAGCTTCGTGAGGTACTTGGGCATACTGTCGCCTTTCTCCATTTTTATGTTCTTGAGTTTATCCTTGAGCGCCAACTTCCTATGGTCGCTCTTGCTTTGGAGTAAGTCTATCAAAGCTTTCCACATCAAGAATGGAGAAGCCTTACCATGAAGGCTGGACACTATGTGATCCTATACACCTTCCAACAGAATTCTTCGACACTTTGCTGTCTTCTTTTGCCATGTGTCAAGTGCGGCAACATCGCTAGAAGCAGGTTTTGGAATTTCTGTATCTATGAACTCCTTCAACCCATTTTCATCCAGCACTGCCTCCATCCTGTCCTTCCATGCAATATAATTCGAGCTGCCCTCAAGGGTATAATCCAATCGCAATCCGTTGAAAGACATCTCAACTTTGACACCAAGAAAACACTGCTGCAAATTCGAATTCCACCAGCACAAAACTCAATCGCTTCAATGCTTTGCAATTGCTCCAATGATCAATATCGCTCTGATACCATGTAGAAATTTGAATAAATTATATGTTATACACCGAGATTCTCCCGATCACACACTATTTTAACTTCATGCACAATACAAAATCTCTTCTACCATTGATCATTAATTGCGGAAATAAAAACAATCACATGCGCACATTAAAACCATAAACAATCACACATATGAACACAGTATTTTATGGGAAAGATTAAATATGAAAACCCCAACTATATGTATATTATATGTCATGAGATCATGTAACAATCATAGTACAAAGCTCCTCACAAGCTCTTAGCACAACCTCGAATTGCTACACACTATCAGCTAGATTTAGCAAAACACATGCTCCAATCTTTTGCCGCCTCTATTACGTAATTCTCTATTGCGTAATCAATGCTATGGGATAAGCTCATTAAATAAAATAAACCACCTAGCTTTTAATGCGTTAATCCGTGGACTTCAATCATTGCAGTTGCAAATATGCAATAGTATAGTCACAATCGATAGTCACATCAGCTCTTTCACCTATTTTCGCACTGGTCTCCATCGAAACTATCCATGCACTCGAAGTTAACTCGATGTATTCTTTAGTTGATTAATGATTTTATAATTAGTGAATTAATTAATAATTAATTCACACCACTCTCACTAATTGTATCAATTAGTTAAACTGAATACAGGTCCACTAACTTCCTTAATCAACTCCACCAAACTCTGTCACATGAGTTCTAACTGAAGTATCCATGAAATAGCTCCACTTAACCCTCAGGAATAGCGTAATTCCTTCTATCAGCTCCTATGCCACATATGTGCACTTAACTGAAGTGCTCCAAGAGAATAAGATAATGCTTGGTATCTAAATATTATTAAGAGCTAATAATATTTGACATATTCATTTTTAGACTAGCAATCTAAAAATAGATTCCGCCCAGTATGTCTAAAAATAGAAGTCCATCTATTTTTTCTGACTTGACCAACCATCCACAAATAGCATCCTGCAACTCATAGAACATGATCCATATGTCTAAAAATAGACTTTGCGCTAAAAATAGCTTGCGGGCCCACTTAGTGAAGGCGACTTCTTTCCACTAAGCTCATCATCTTGTTGCAATCTCAACATATTTAAGCATGAAGAAATAAAATCCATGAAGCATAAGGTAGAGCTCTTCTTATTAAATCCTCAAAGCAAATACATGTATGATTACATATCCATCCCAGATTTGGGCGATAACAAAAGACAGGCTTGTTACCGCCTCATTGGTTCTATTCTCCGATCTATTCAATTCTATCAAAACATTGAACATCTTGTCATATTTACATTTCTCCTTATATAGAGCCTTTTGGCTGCAGGCCAAAAGGATCATTTAACCATTACATAGCAAATTGCAGAAATTGTTACAACAAATTAAATAATCGATTGCAGAATAAGCTTTCGGCCTTCAAAATTAAATGTTCTAAAAAAATGGGCCATGGCTATCTCCAGTTATTCATTCCTCCTAAGTCTGATCTCAGCTACTTGACTTGTTGTTATCACTGGGACTCGGCTGCCTTCAGATATGGTGGTAAAAAATTAGGCAGCAATCAAAGAGATCTGAATTTGCTGCCAAGATTCGCGGTGCTGGCCCTGGTGCGAGATCTGTTTTTCACTAAAAATCAGCAGTCAAGGTAAGCATTTAACTATTAAATAACATAGGAGGTAACGATGAGTTACAAAAGTAATTCTAAGTATAAAATCACATAATAAATAGTTAATAAATGCTAAGTTAAGTTAAAATATGTAAAATATGAAGTTAATGCAAAATGTGTCATCGTTCTCGCACTAGTGTAGGATGAGGGCGCATAAGATATGTAAAACAGGGTAAATGATTACAATTTGGACAGGAAAAGATGGTCAAAAAGGGTGAAAATTAGAGGACCAACATCCTCCCATCCCTAAATTGTTTTGTGTCCTCACACAGCTTTTTACCTCTGCAAAAAACCAAAATTTTGAATACTCCAACTCAATCCTGTTCGGGTATGTTGTCCTCAGGCTGCATTGTTTTAGCCTTCTTCCTCTCGATGTGCCTTAACTTCTTTGCTACCTTTCTCAACCACCTGAAACAAAATCTAGCCCGATATTTCCAAAATTTAACCTCTCTTTTCTTTTGTTTGAGCTCTGCCATCAATTCTTCTCTGCTTTGTTCTTTCTCCTCTTATGCTTTGGTCACAAGCTACTCCAAGTTTTGCACTTGCAGTTCTAATTCTACTATGCAAGCAGCAGGAGTCACCAATTATTTTCCTCCCTCTGTCTTAGCAGGGGCTGTCACTATTTTCGGGACTTCTATATCCTCCATTGTCGCGTCAAGGAACTCTTATACCTACGGTACCTCTTTTTCCAGGTCTCCTTCCTTCTGCTCCATTTAATCTTCATCTGGTTCCTTGTCTTCTGTGGGTTCTTCTACCTCTTCTTCTTCTTCCGGTTCCTCTTCATCCAGTTCCTCTTCTTCTGTGGGTTCTTCTTCTACTGGTGCATAATGGGATTCCATACCATGTGGGGGTTGTGGTTTCTTACCTACATCAGCGATTTTATTCTTCTTATGGGGTCTTTTGATAAAATGTGCCAACAGAGTATCGTCCCCGACTTGTGCAATATTTTCCGCATCTGCAAGGAGCGAAAGACTGTCATGTTCAGAGGCCTGTGCCTATGTAGAAGGGGTTTCTTCAGCGGGTGCGCCAACTATTTCCTTAATGGAAGATGAGGTCTTCTCTTCTGTCAATTTTTCTGACCGCTTTCTTTTCGCACTAGTGCAAGAAGAACTTCCATTTTTGCTTCTATTCAAACCCTTACTTGTACTAGTAGGAGTCTTCATCTTCTTTCCCTCAGCTGACTTCCCATGTAGCTGTTTCAACAACTCTTCCCATGTCATACCTTTGCTCTCCAACTGTTTTAAGACCGGGATTTTTATCAGGCCGTGATGGTATAATCGTGTATCTGCCTGATCCCCCCTTCCATCCTGTATGCTTCTAGCCATTTTCTCCAAGATTTTGAGCAAAAACTAGGGGAAGTTCATCCTCCAATGAATGTGCCAGCCTCCTTGAAAATGTTGCAGCAGTCTAAAATGATACACTAGGGTACAGGTGTACCTCCCTTCACAGGACACAAATTTTTGCAAAATAAACAGGAGATCTTGCCATTGACCCAGCAGGGCTTTACGCGGGATTTCGCATTTCAAATTCACCTCCATCTTCTTATCCTTGAAAAAACACTACCATCATTTGATTTCCAGCTTCTGGTTCTTGAACCAGTCCACTCCCGTATTCTCCAAGCTCGTTGCTGCTGCTACAAATTTCTTCGTGACTTTGAATTCGAGCGGCCCAATTCTCACTTGGTTGTTCTTAAAGCTTCTTGAAAATTGTAGGGCGACCTCCCTGTCATACCCATCGAAATTTTGTAGGAACTGTATAAATCCCGACTCTCGCCATAGTGGAAGACTGTTGCCAAATTCGACAATTTGCTTATTCTTGCTATGAGACAGGGGCTCATTTCGGACGGGCAGCATTGCTGCTATCAGCTATGAACAATAAGTTCCAAGGCTTGCATGCAATACCGGGGAATCGAATTTCATACATAATAAATATCTAACCGTATCTCTGATTCATTTGCCATAAATACTCATCATTTCCGGTCAAGCTTAATTGGTACGCACGACGGCGGTTTAACGGTTAAGTGCAGTAATAATCATGATGAAGGGACGTTTAGGCTAAATGTAGGAGCGGGGGGGGGTGTTATGAGTGAAGGAAATTTCAAATCATTGCAGAGTGGGGTAGATTATATGCAAACAACGATTAACACGGTTCTTACATTTCTTCATAATTACAAAAAAAGTAACTTAGCACTCATTAAAAAGATTATGATTTCTAATTAAAAAAAATTGTACTTTTAACTAATTTCCTCCTAGGTAATATAATACCATAAATAATTGTCAATCATATGAAAAAAATCATATAAATTTCCATCATGGTCACTTTCTTATGTCATATAATAACTTGTGCTATGTTGCTGATGAGGTGCATGCTTGTACTGATCTTTGCACCGCTTAAATCATATCATTTTGCTGGTATTTTTCTGCTCATCTTGTCATATAGAACAACATGCTTGCACTATTGCAAGCATAATATTAAGATAGAGAATTAAAATATAGGCTGGATTTCACATGATTTCCTCAACTTATTCTGAATTTTTCTTCGCCCTTTCTTGATGTTTCAGAGCACATCCTTCTGCTCTTTGTATGCAAGATCCTTCAATAAACTCATGAGGCAAAAAAGGAGTGGGAAAGGAAAATCTTAGAATGGGAAGGAATTTTGTCACAGGGATTCCAGGAAAGTACCAAAAGAGGGAAAATAGAAGTGGGATAGGGAAAAAAAAAATTCAGGGTTAAAGTGGGATTTCTTCGTAGCGGATAGGGTGAATTTATAAGAATATGGGAAGGTTAATTATACTAGGGTTCCGAGAACAAGTTGAGGGAAAATTAAGAAATGGGATATGAAGTGTAGAGCTATAAAAAGGGTCTCTTTCACCTCTAATTACCTCACATTAATATGTCAATCCGGGAGCGTTTTGTTATTACAAAGAGTGACTCAATCTGAGGCTATCACTTGTCAGAGTAATGCTAGTAGTACAGTGTTTAAGAAATACAAGAGTAAATGGATGCTTGTCTGTAACTAAATTACTTCAAATAATAAATCACACACTCAGAAAACTCAACAGCTTATCATTCAAGGGTTCGGCAGTGATAACCCATCCCTTCAGAAACTGATGGAAAGGAAAATAGAGCATAGACCCACGGGTCTGGGAGCTAGACAGTGACTGCCAATGCTCACTACAGCCTTAGATCATCTCTCACGCCAGAACAACAAATGCGAGTAAATGGAACATCAAATAAAGAATTGAACAGCAATTCTGAAATAGAACAGCAAATCTAAAATGGAACAGCAATTGAATAACTAAATCCCGCGAGTTGTAACCAAGCTTAATCTATTAACTCAAATGCACTCTTCGCAATCAAATAACATTCTTTCACTCTTAAGGTAAATCACGCAAAACACACTAATGGAACAGCAATGACTGTTGATGAATTATGGAGCAGCTCTAGTAAATCATAAACGCACACAACACGCTGGAATAATAATCTGATCAACCTTAATCAACAGGAATACGACTGTGCTTCCAAATAGAACACTATTATTTCTGAATCCAACGATTATGAAGAACACTACCTCAAACGAATGTATGACACGAATGTTCAGTATAACAGCTCTGTAACAGAACAGTAAGAACATGCAATTAACTCTTGAAAGGATTAATAACTTGATGCGGAGTCAACACACGATTCTGTCTGTAAAAACTTCAATGATTCAATCTTTAACAGAGCATGTAATATCAACTTATAAAGCATATCAAATTACTAAATAACAATGATAAACAAACCACACAGAAATCAAGTCGTAATGGTACAGAAGCAAGTGTCCTCCGGGGCCGGGCCCTTAGCCTCCAAGGATACACCGCTTTAAGTTAATCCAGACGCAGAGATGAAATAATCAACAAGCTTTTATTAATGCATCGGTCAAAAATACAATGAACCAGTTCTCAACGAGACTTAATAATCGGAGCTGATGTTTTAACAGAGAATTACATAAAAGCGTATCCTCCTCTATCTATTAAGCTAATAGTGTTGTCCCTTTATATAAAGGCGACGGCGGAGATGTCCAAGTAACAAGATAAATAAAGCAGCGATCCCTCAGGATCGAAGATCCTGAGGGATTCGCCAAACTGTTAATTCTTCATCCTTTCCTTTCTTTTGCGCCGAGCTGGTGTCTTCTCCTTCTTTTCCGGGCCGACTTGCTTTAATCTGTTTAGCCTTGTTTGCATTCGGTTCACCTTCAGAGGGACAACAGTTATCTCGACTTTGTCTCTTCCTTTGGAGCGACAATTCCTCGTTTTCTCCTTTTCCTGTACAGAAAATAACCATTATCAGTGGTTAAGTCTTTCATATCAATTCTCACATGTTTTGTTATAGTTCCTTATTACTTTCCAAATTCATGATACAAAAAGGTTTACAAATTCTACTAAAAAGCCACTGAAATAATCATCAAAAGCATACCTTTTTAGTACTCCACACACCCCCCTGCTTACCTTGTTTCATGTCCTCATGAAAACATTGTAGTTGTCATGCAAGGCAGTGAGAGAATATGCTGGAGAAGGAGTCTCATGCGGAGGCCTACAGCCATGATGAGTGATTAGATAGTCAAAGAACTGACCTGTTTGCCCCTCAGGCATCTCATACAGGGCCTGGTATCCGGGTGCAGGGTGCAAAATAATTGGAGTGCAAAATCTATATCCTAACCAGGATGACCCTGCTTTCAGAATGCTCTCGCCATAGAGGTTCAAACGGTTGGCAGCTAATTCAAAATTCTCATACTTAAATGGTTCCCTGAGCTGGATGTTTGGATCAGAGATTCGGTACCGAAATTTGGCTGCATTAATGGCCAGATTTTTGATGGAAAGAAAATATTCTAAACTCTCTCGAATGAGTGCCTCATGCATGGGTCCTAATGTTTCATTGACACCCGGAGTCTTTATGAGGTTTCTATGAGCTTTCCACAACTGCACTGGGTTCCTAGGCTCAGCCCTTACCCGTAAATCTAGACCATTTTCCTGACTCTGGAAAGTATCATAGGCTTTGAGCCACTTAATCTGATTAACCCTGAATGAAATGAATGCTTGCAATTGGATGTCTCCAACGAAAGGGCCAGGGTTCAACTCAGTCTCCTGATCTAGCACAAGGTCATGCAAATAAAGTTCACACAACAATCTCTGGACTTTCACTCCATAATGTTTACAGCAGTCTATGAAGTCATTGATAGTGTTGATTTGTATAGGGGCGCCTGCTTTAACAACTTTTATTTTTAATTGTAAGTACCGTTCTAATAAAAACAGAGCATAGTTTTTAGCAGGGGCCCTACATGCTAAAACATCATTGTATAAAGAACACAAGGTATTCATCTGCTTGATAACAGTATCTAGTCTACGGGTTACCTGTGCAACTTCCTCTTGTTCTTTTTTCCACCCTTCAAAGGCCTGGATTTTGGATTGATTAACGTCCCTTAGTTGCTGCTGTAACTCTTCATATTTTTCTCGGGGGACCGTTTGCTCTCTAAGTTGTTCGGCTTCTTGCTGGGCTTGCTTCACCATCTTATGCAAGGTTTTTGTCTTCGGATCTTTTTTCCATAGGTCAGTGGAGGCCGGGAGTTTTACCTGAACTTTCTTATTATGTTGTTTGGAGTTCAGAACCCTTATTACCCCTGAGGGTGGTGCCTCTGTCTGGATTTTCTTTTCATTGGTCCTTATATCATCCCTTTCTATTTTAACGCGAATATCACTCTGTTGCTGTTCCTCAACATCATTTGGAACGGCAGCTGGATTTTCAGTAGGGTTTTGAACAGCAGGGCGATTGTTGGCCCTCTTTTTCTTCCCTCCGGTCCTTCTTACCCTCTGGTTTGCTTTCAGAATTCTAATTTGCTGTCTGAGCTGGGTTATTGTATTCAATAATTTCTGCCGTTCCATTCGCAATTTCTTAATTTCCACCGTTTCATTAGAAGGAACATCAGGCTGTCTGCTGCGGTTTGGACCATGACTGGTTTCTAGATCTCTTTCTTGTGGCGCTTCCTCGCTGTTCTGGGGTAGGAATCTTGACTGGTTCTGTCCCTTCCTGGGCAACTGCTTTTTCTGCTCCTACTCCTTCTGGAATTTCCTCTGGTGTCTTGGGAACAGATTGTTCCCGTTCAGTATCTCTCATCTCTTCTTCATCACGAATAGGCAGATTCCCTTTTTCTGCATGTGATTTTTCAGATGCGTTTTCTTCTTGAGGTTTGTCGTGGAGGTCTGTTGAATTAGAAGGTTGGCCATACTTACCCATATCGGCCAGGACTGCGGCCAATTCGTCTTCTCCCATTGGGTCTTGTAATGGGCTACCTCCCTGCTGTCCCATTTCCTCCTCCTGTTCAGTTTCTGCTTCTATTTCTGTTTCCGAATGCTCGGCTGCTTCTTCTTCAGATTGCTCGTCCTCAATTACCACTGGTTGGCTGGTGCTTTCCTGGAGCTTTTCCAGCCTTCCTCGCATCCGAGCTAACCGGACTGATTTTCTGGGCTTCTCTATCCTTCCTCGCATCCTAGGTAACTGGGCTGATTTTCTGGGCTTTTCTAGTCTTCCTCTCATCCGAGCTAACCGGGCTGATTTTCTGGGCTCCTCTGGCTGCTCGGGTGCATTACTGGCATGCTTATGCTTTGCCGATTCCTGGTGTATCTCTGGTTGTTCTGATGCACTAGCAACATGTTTTTGTTTTACTAATTCTCTGCGTTTTGCCGGACGTTCTGCTGTGCTTGTAAAATTTTTACGTTTTGGGGATGGTGCTGTCAATCCCCCCTCAATCATTACAATCAGCTCTTCCCAGCTGCTCTGCTGTTGGGTGAGACTATGACTAACTATTAATCGTATTAACCCATGGTGACTGAAAACTGACTCTACATGCTGTGCCTTTTTTATGCTTCGTGCAGCATCATGCAGTAATGAATTCAGAAGTGCAGGTAGGTTTACAGAGCATTTCTGCTTTAAAACAGCTAAGAGTTTAAGATGTCGTGGTCTTACCACGTCTTTCCTCCCTTCGCAGGTGATGTAGTTCTGCACTGTCCTTGCTAATTCCGTCCAGGGTTCTCCTAGCGTTGCTGGCAGAATGCCCTTCCCCTTAATTGTCAAGCTCTGACCTTCGTCCTGGAAAATTTCCATGATCTTCTGTAATCTTTCCTTCTTTAATGTCCACACTGGTCCGGTGGCTGGTAGTCCCGAAACTTCTGCAATTATATCGTCGGTGACCGCTATCCGCTTCCCCCTTACTGTGGAGTGATCATCCTGCAGGTTCTGCAAAAATTCCATCGCTACTGTTTCATCAGACTCCTGCAGGCGACTGAGATAATTCAACCATCCCGCTCTTTCCAGGATCTCCCGGGCAGCAGCGGAGATTGTCAACTTCTGAGGTTCGCTTCGAATTGCCCTTCCTCCCATGGTTTCACTGTGGATTCTCAATGGAACAGCAACTACTTGTGCTGTTTGAAACACGGAGAGGGTGATAATCGCAAGAAAAAAACAGAGAGTATGCAACAATGCAACGGAAATGGATTATGAACAGCAACTTGTGTAAAAATAGAAATGCCATGCCGTTAAACCATGCCAAACCGTCGTACACTATCTTTCCCGAATGGTGAGCTGACACGTAATTCAGGGAATGATGAGGTTAACCTCCCCCCCCCCCCGCAATGTGATAGGCTATCCCAGCCGGCAAATAAAGGAGCAGCACCCGATCTGCAACCGAGTCAGAAAGGAACATCATATGGAATTATGCCATGTTTCGGAGGACAACGAATTACCGAAATCGAGGCGGAGAGTTGATCGCGTATTATGTAAGAGGCTGCTGTGTTATGATATGAGGCTGGTGGGTAGGACATCTATCGTACTTGCCAAATCTCAAGTGGTCATGGTCACTGCCTTTGCCATGATTGGTGATTATAAATGTTCATGCGATGTATAAATCGGGAAATAATATATGATTAGTTCCTAGGATATAAGAAACAAAAGAGTATTAGTATCTTACCCATTGGTGTAACCAAGGTGACTTCAATACCATTAACAGTGCTCTGCTGCCGATAGGTGTCCATAACCTTGGCAGAGTTGTTTTTTCACCCTTGGAACCATGATCCTTTGTGTATACTTAGGAATGTTGTTATGTCAAAATGTAGACCATTATGCTGGCTTGGTGACCAGTTAACCATAATGCCATTCACGAGGACAGAGCGAAACGTGGGCAGGCCGGCTCGTGATGAGACCTCCTGTTCCAAGGTTCATTTATTTGATATACCTTTTGGACCATATCCCTGGTGTGGTGGCCATAATGGGAATGCCACTTCACTTCCATCCTCATGATCATGGTAGGCTGGCTCTCGATGAGACCCCCTATCCTGCATTTGACATCTCACATATCATGTTCAGATATTTTTTTTTTTTTATAGTGTACTTTTCCTTATTTATACACAAAGGGTGGTTCAACACTCCTTAAGAGTAGGAATGGTGGAAGAAGTCTTATTATCTCAATAGGAAGATATAAGCCCTTTGCTCTTATTCCTAAATAATAATCAAAGAAGGTTAAAGGAATCAGCATGATAAAGATAACCAATCAGGGCAAAATTAGTAAAACAATGACAACAAAAGATAAGAAAAAATATGTCCTTCCTTTTGTCCTCTTACTAATGCAGAGCCTTATAAATATAGCGATTTATGATTTGCGGATTTTGGTATGTTGTGATTTTATATTCATTGCACAAGTACATAGCTGTATCTTAAAGACTAGAAAGAAGACGGGCAAGAAGCATCCTCAATTTAGATCAGCAAAAGGAATAAGCTGTTTCACAAGGAGAGAAAAAGTATGCTAGTGGTGTTCCTTTGGAAAAGAAACAACGACGGATGATAGAAAAAGGGACAGCAAAAAATGCAAATGCCGTTCCTTTGGGAAAAGGAACAGCAAAAATAAAAATACTATAAAAACACTCAAAATGCCATTCCTTTGAAAAAGGAACAACAACAATAAAAGAACGATGTTTCTTTGAAGAAAAAGGAACAGTGGTAACCAAAAGGAACAGCAGAAGACGTAACAATGCCGTTCCTTTGGAAAAGGAATAGCAGAGATCCAGAATGCTGTTCCTTTAGAAAAGGAACAGCAAAACAAGCAAAACCAACAGCATAAAAAACACGCAGATGCTATTTTTAGAACGGCAAAAATCGAACTTTGTGAAAGAAAAGGAACAACAAAAAATGACAAGAAAATATTTAATTCAAACTTATGTACAAGAACCACTCAAAAACAATAAATTATGTACAAATTGTAAAAAGAAATGAACCCTTAATGAATTACAAGTGAGGAAGATTTCTCTTCCTCTCCTAAAATCTCCATATCAGTGTCTCGGCGTAGCTGCTGGCAGAAGGATTCCCGAGTGAGTGGTTTGCGATAGAGACGGACTCGGTGGCCATTTACTTTGAATGCATATCCAGAACCATCAATGGTAATTAGAGTAATGGTTCCGTTGTCATGCACCTTCTGGATTTCGTATGGTCCCAACCATCGAGTCTGAAGTTTTCCAGGGAATTCCTGAAACCGAGAGTCGTATAACAGAGCCCAGTCTCCCTCGTGGAAGACTTTGTTTTTGATGAGCGCATCATGCCATTTAGCTCGCTGCTGTTGAATCAATGTTGTATTTTGTAGTGCAGAGAGCCTAATTTCGTCTAATTCATTGATCTGCTGTAGTCGATTGATTTGTGCCTCGCTTAGATCTAGGCCAACTTCCTGTGCTGTCCGTAATGTTTGGATTTTGAATTCTATGGGAAAAATGGGTTGTTTTCCAAACACTAATTGATAAGGTGAGTAACCGGTGGTGCTCCTCCATGTGGTTCTATAGGCCCAGAGTGCTTCAGGTAGTCGGGTAGCCCAATCACGCCTATGTGACGCAATGGTTTTCGTTAGGATTGATTCTATTATCTTATTGCTACTTTCTACCTGCCCATTCGCCCGTGGGTGATATGGAGTAGTGATCTTATGCTGGACATGATAATTGTTAAGTGTTGCAGCTAATTTATGCCCAACAAATTGTGGTCCTCCATCTGTAATTATTTCTCTGGGAAGGCCATAACGAACAAATAGATGGAACAGGAACTGTATGACAGAGTCCTCTGTGGCTCTTGGCAATGCTTCTGCCTCAACCCATTTGGTGACATATTTTGTTGCCACCAAGATATATGTTTTCTGATTTGATGAGGGGTTGATGGGTCCAACGAAATCAAGAGCCCATCGCTCGAATGGTTCGATGACTAACTGTGGTTTCAGAGGCATCTCATCAGCTTGACCAGGTCGTCCTACTCGCTGGCAGCTGTCACAGGCTTGGACAAACTTCTTCGCATCTTTGAAGATCGTAGGCCAGTAATATCCTGTCTGCAATACTTTATGTCCAGTTCTACGCTCAGCGAAGTGCCCCCCACACGGTCCGTCGTGACAGGCTTTTAGGATGTCAAAGATTTCATCCTCTCTAACACATCGCCTGATATGCATGTCTGCTCCTGTGTGAAACAAGTAGCCCCCAATCCACGAGAATCGAGAACTTTTCTGAACAATCTACTTGCGCTCATTAGGAGTTAAATGTTTTGGTAGTTTACCTACTGCGAGGTAGTTGGCAACATCAGCATACCAGGGTGTTTGAACGGCAACAGCAAACAGGTGCTCATCCGGAAATCGATCTTCAACTGCTGCTGCATCGCTTGATTTTGGTATTCTCGAAAGAAAATCGGCTACAGGGTTTTCTTTGCCAGGCCGGTCCTTGATTGTGATGTCGAATTCCTGCAATAAAATCAACCATCGAGTTACTCTGGCATTTGTGACAGGCTTATTTGCTAAATATTTTATAGCAGAATGGTCTGTATATAAGATAACAGGATAGCCTATAATATAATGTCTAAATTTATTGACAGCATGTATTACAGCTAGGAATTCTTTTTCAGTAACAGTGTAATTTAATTCAACAGGGGATAAATTCTTGCTGATGTAATAGATAGCATATGGTTTTTTATCCTCTTCCTGCCCAAGGACTGCGCCAATAGCTGTATCTGATGCATCAGATGATATCTGGAACGGTAGGTCCCAGTTTGGTCCTCGAAGGACTGGGGCTGTGGATACGAGCTTCTTTAAATCCTCGAAAGCACGGTCACATTTTTCTGTCCAAAGAAAATCAACGTTACCGGTTAGTGCATATAAAGGAGCAGCAATGTGCGAATAATGCTCTATAAATCTTCTATAATAACCAGAAAATCCAAGAAAGCTGCGTACCTCTGTTTGAGTAGTAGGAGTGGGAATGAGCAAAAGTATTTGGATTTTGGCCGGGTCTACCTGAATGCCGGCTGCTGAAACATAATGTCCTAGGATAAGTCCTTCTGTCATCATCAAGAAACATTTTTCGTGGCTTAAGCAAAGCCTGGTAACAATGCAGCGTTGTAGGACTTTTTCTAGGGTGTCTAGAGCCGGATCAAAATCATCTCCATATGGTGTAAAGTCATCCATGTAAACTTCAATTCCATCATTTATTAAATCTGCAAAAATGCTAAGGATAGCCCTTTGGAATGTGGCAAGAGCATTACATAGGCCAAAAGGTAGAACTCGATAGGCAAATGTTCCCCAGGGACAAGTAAAAGTAGTTTTATCCTGGTCTTCAGGGGCAATCTGAATCTGATTGTATCCACTGAAGCCATCCAGGAAAGAAAAGAATTTCTTCCTTGCTAAAGTATCTAATACTTGATCTATGAATGGGAGAGGAAAATGATCTTTCTGTGTTGCCTTGTTTAGTTCCCTATAATCCACACAGATTCTCCATTTTCCATTCTTTTTTGGTACCACCACCAGCGGAGAGACCCATTTACTATCAGAGATAGGATAGATAAAGTTGACATCTAAAAGTTTCTGAAGTTCAGCTTTTACCACATCCTTTAGATGAGGATTAAGTCTCCTTTGCGGCTGACGAACAGGTCTGGCGTCTTTTTCTGTATAAATGTGGTGTGTACATAACTGGGGATCAATTCCTTTCATGTCTGGGTAATCCCATGCAAATGCTTCTTGATATTTTGTTAACAAATGGATGAGCTTAGTTTCTTGTTCAGGTGTGAGATTAGCATTGATGTTTAAAGTTTTTCCCGGTGCAATTTCCACAGTTTTACTATTTGCAACATAAGTAACAGGTATTGTTTGGTCATGCGTATCTTTCAGAGGATCTTCCTCCAATTCATTATCAAATGCTGCTTCTATCATGTGACACTGTGTGCGAGGTTCAGTTTGAGTAATGAAATTATTAATGGCATCATCTTCTGTTTGGTCTTTAAAATCAAGTGCCTCTTGTATAGTTAATGGAGATCTGATGTTATCAGTAAGGTATGATACAGGGTGCTTATTAGTTTTGATCATTGTGACACTTGGCTGTGCTGGAGGATATAGAACTAAATTTTTGCTATTCGGTCCTCTAGTTATGGTCATATTTTCCTGCCGGCAGCCAATGTAGGCATCGGCAGTGGCAAGCCAAGGTCTACCTAAAATTAGTGGATGTCCATCAAGTCGGGTTTTTGGATTAATTATCAGGAAATCGGTTGGATACTCCCAGGATTCTACAGAGACCATGACATCATGTAGAGTACCCTCTGGTCTAACCACAGATCGGTCAGCCAATTCTAACATAGTAGAGGTGGGTTCTACAGATGTAATGCCGAGCTTTTGGCAAGTTGTAGTTGTTAAAATATTAATTGCAGCCCCTAGATCAACTAAGGCATTAGACAGGGTCTGACCATAAATTTGAACAGTTATAATTGGATTTCTTGGGTCTTCATATTTAAGGGGTGTTTCTCTTCCAGACAATAGGTCAGATAAAGTACCGACTACTTGGACTCTTGGATTATTTGTTATATTCCTCCTTGGTTTCTTTATGCACAATTCTTTGATAGTTTTTGCGTATATGGGAATGTCTTGAATGGCTTGGAGGAATGGAATTTTTATGTACAATTTTTGTAATTCTCCTAGAATGTCAAAGTCAGGATATTGTATGGGTCGAGGTATGGCTAATCGTTCTGGGAATGGAGGAGAGGATGTGGTTGCTTGATTATGAGTTTGTTGCTTATTTACATCCTCGTGTTGTAACTGATGTTCTCTTGGTAACTGATCTTCAATATGAACTGTTTTATCTCCCTCAGTTTCAATTATACATCCAGATCTTAACTGAAGGTCATTGCACTCCCTCAGGTCGGGTCCTATTTCTGGTGATTCTATGATTTGAATATATTGGACCTGTCTGTTATTTGGATTGGGATCGGGTTGGGCTGGGAGTTGCGGTCTCAGGTTAGACTGGGGATTTTGTTGTAAGGCTGGCAGAGTAGGTTGAGGGAGCGGAATAGTTCCAGCTGGGTGGTACATCGGTCTTTGCCAGCTTGTCTGCCAGGGTGAACTTTTTGAAGTAGAGGGAGTCCATTGTGAAGGATATGGGCCATTTTGCCAATATGGTGGAGTGTAAGGGAAATTCGGCCAACCAGATTGGCTTGTTTGATTCAGCCATGGATTTGAAGAAGGAAACAATTGTGGTGACCAGTTTGTAAATGGGGGTTGAGATTGATTTTGCCACATACCATATTGTTGAGCATTATACTGTGGGGGTTGAAAGAAAGAGGTTGAGTCCGGAAACATACCAGGTTGTCTCGGCTGCCACTGGCGACTTTGGTTGATCGAGTTCACCGATTCTGGTTCTTCTTCTGCTTCCTTATATACCGCTTTCAATCCAGGAAGTGAGGGGCAGCTCTCCGTAAGGTGATCTTTTGTACAGATGGCGCATGTTTGGACTTTATCCAGTGGACATTCCTTGTGGCTATGTTTTTTTCTGCATCGGGGGAAAAAGATTGCCAAATTCTGTTCTGCCTCCAATTGCTTCTGTTTAGCCTGCACAATATCAAGTTGTGTAGTTAATGTCCCCATAATATCATTTTTAAAATTTTCTAATAAATTTCCAATTTCTGCACGTGTTACTCCTTCTGCTGATACTTTGTTATCTCTTGCAAACCGATCATATTCTGTCGGTTTTATTCTTGTGCTGCCTCTCGAACTCCCGATACATAAATCAATGATGTCAGCAAAATTCTCTTGATAAATGTCCCCTTTTCCCATAATGTTTAATGTTTCAATCCATTGTTCCTTCATACCCCTTATTAATGCAGTTTTTAACACATTATCAGGTAAAGGTAGCGATGCATAAGGAGATCTTTGTAGATTGTACTGAAAACGTTCCACATACTCTTCCAATGTTTCATTCGGTCTGGATGACATTTGAAATATTTCGTCTTTTAATTCTCTAGACCTACAATAATCCTGATATTTTTTTAAGAAGGATTCTTTCATTTGATCCCAATTGTTGATAACCCCGCCACCTAGCCCCATAAACCATCTTAAAGCAACCCCTTTTAATGTAGAGGGAAATAATTTCAATTTTTGGGGATCGGTGGTGTAATCATACCCCCTACATAACACATCGAATTCGAATAAAAATGCATCCGGATCTTCTGATGTGAGTCCGTGAAATGTAGGGATATGCTGAAGAGGGATAGCTTTCATGGGTGCATTTGCTGCAGAATCCACTATAGGATATTGTAATGTAGAGGTTTGAGCATTTGGCTGGTTTTGAGCCATGGGATCGAATATATGCCAATAACCTTCTGGGATATCTAGGAGGGTATTCCTAAGTTGAGAGGGAACGGTTTTGACAGGGATATTTTTAATAGCGCTTCCTTTATCTGGAATAATGAGAATTCCTGAAGATTGGATTCCTTCAACAATGATTTTCGCAACACTCCCCTTATCTGGGCTATCTAATGGCTGATTTGTTCCAATAGGGGATTTTGGTTCCTTGGTTTCCCCTGTTTCCCCTTCTCCTTCACAAAAGTTGCTGGAATTCCCTTCCTGCAATAGTTCTGGAGTAGAATTTTCGATTTCTTGAAAGTCCTGCTCTTCAGTTTGACTATGCACCTCAGCACAGGCTACAGATGGTGATTCTGTGGCCTGAAGGGAACTAGTAGGCGGTTTAGAAATGTTTTTCTTGGGGCCTACTGATGGCTGAGATTCTGTGTTCTTATAGATTTTGTCTATGAAGGTCGTTCGGCCAAGGGTCACCGGCCCCTTAGCTTTTTCAGGCTTGGATGGGGGTTTGACGTTCTTTTCTGGTCTTTTCTGCTTAGTCATGCACTCAAATGAACTACCAACTTCTATTCAAACAAAGCAAAAAAACAACTCTGTTAGGAAAGCGGACAGTGGAGCAGGGTTTTTACATGCTCCGCACGTAGGTTCTTACCTTCCGTTTTTAGGATCCAACTCCTCCCTAGCAGGCTCGTACACTACTCTGGAAAAAAAAAAACAAATGGCTACACTCTTTCCCCGGCAACGGCGCCAAAATGTAGAGCTATAAAAAGGGTCTCTTTCACCTCTAATTACCTCACATTAATATGTCAATCCGGGAGCGTTTTTTTATTACAAAGAGTGACTCAGTCTGAGGCTATCACTTGTCAGAGTAATGCTAGTAGTACAGTGCTTAAGAAATACAAGAGTAAATGGATGCTTGTCTGTAACTAAATTACTTCAAAGAATAAATCACACACTCAGAAAACTCAACAACTTATCAGTCAAGGGTTCGGCAGTGATAACCCATCCCTTCGGAAACTGATGGAAAGGAAACTAGAGCATAGACCACGAGCCTGGGAGCTAGACAGTGACTGCCAATGCTCACTACAGCCTTAGATCATCTCTCACGCCAAAACAACAAATGCGAGTAAATGGAACAACAAATAAAGGATTGAACAGCAATTCTGGAATAGAACAGCAAATCTAAAATGGAACAGCAATTGAATAACTAAGTCCCGCGGGTTGTAACCAAGCTTAATCTATTAACTCAAATGCACTCTTCGCAATCAAATAACATTCTTTCACTCTTAAGGTAAATCACGCAAAACACACTAATGGAACATCAATAACTATTGATGAATTATAGAACAACAGAAACGCACACAACACACTGGAATAACAATCTGATCAACCTGAATCAACAGGAATACGACTGTGCTTCCAAATTGAACACTATTATTTCTGAATCCAACGATTATGAAGAACACTACCTCAAACGAATGTATGACACGAATGTTCAGTATAACAGCTCTGTAACAGAACAGTAAGAACATGCAATTAACTCTTGAAAAGATTAATAACTTGATGCGGAGTCAACTCATGATTCTATCTGTAAAAACCTCAATGATTCAATCTTTAACAGAGCATGTAATATCAAATTATAAAACATATCAAATCACCAAATAACAATGATAAACAAACCACGCGGAAATCAAGTTGTAATAGTACAGAAGCAAGTGTCCTTCGGGGCCGGGCCCTTAGCCTCCAAGGATACACCGCTTTAAGTTAATCCAGACGCAGAGATGAAATAATCACCAAGCTTTTATTAATGCATCGGTCAAGAATACAATGAACCAGTTCTCAACGAGACTTAATAATCAGAGCTGATGTTTAACAGAAAATTACATAAAAGCGTATCCTTCTTATTATTAAGCTAACAGTGTTGTCCCTTTATATAAAGGTGACGGCGGAGATGTCCAAGTAACAAGATAAATAAAGCAGCGATCCCTCAGGATCGAAGATCCTGAGGGATTCGCCAAACTGTTAATTCTTCATCCTTTCCTTTCTTTTGCGCCGAGCTGGTGTCTTCTCCTTCTTTTCCAGACCGACTTGCTTTAATATGTTTAGCCTTGTTTGCATTCGGTTCACCTTCAGAGGGACAACAGTTATCTCGACTTTGTCTCTTCCTTTGGAGCGGAAATTCCTCGTTTTCTCCTTTTCCTGTACAGAAAATAACCATTATCAGTGGCTAAGTCTTGCATATCAATTCTCACATGTTTTGTTATAGTTCCTTATTACTTTCCAAATTCATGATACAAAAAGGTTTACAAATTCTACTAAAAAGCCACTGAAATAATCATCAAAAGCATACCTTTTTAGTACTCCACATGAAGAAAGGCAGAAAATTTTCTGGAAGGTCTACCTGCACTGGTGCAAGAAAAATAACTAGAGCGAGAATTAAGCGTTACTTGGAAAAAAAATATCCATGCTAATTTCCCAAATTGTATAAGGGTTGGCTCTACTGAACCTGCTTTTACTTCGGTGGTTACTAGCATATCTAAAGGTCAAACAAAATTCTCTTTTTATTAGAAATTTTTGATCTTCCTGCCAGCAAGCTGGTTTTCACGTTGATCCTTCTGCAATCATGTCAGCGGACTGATTTTCATAATTACAGGAAATTATTTTCTTTTCTTTTTTATTTTTGTTAATTTTTTCTTTTTTCTTTTTTTTTTAAGAAGAAGATGGATTCAAATTTTCAAGAGGTTGGTATTACCATTTACCACTACCATTAAAAATTGCTATTGAACTTGTTGTGTAAAATATTTCTTGGCAAGTGGTTGAAGATATTGCTTTAATCTGTGTCCATTTACCAACAATATTGTATCCTGTCTATCAATAGTTTTGACTTCTACTGCTCCATTCTCAAATACTCAGATTAATTCATATGGTCTCATCCAACGTGTATGGAATTTCCCTTTAAAGATTTTACATCTAGAATCATAAAGGAGTACCAAATCACCTGGTTGGAACTGCTTTTTCTGAATGGACTTGTCATGCCACATTTTCCGTTGCTGCTGGATTAATATGTTTTGCTGAACAACATCTCTATGAAATTCATCTAACTCATTTAATCGAAGAAGATGGTGTTGTTGTGCCTCAGAGAGATTGAGCCCTAACTGAACTGCAGTTCTAAAAGTTTTGATCTGGAATTCAATTGGTAACAGAACCTGTTTGCCGTATACCAGCTCATATGGTGTGTGCCCCATACTATTTCTCCAAGTGGTTCTGTATGCCCACAAAGCTTCTGGTAATCTTTCAGCCCAATATTTCTGGTGCATATTCACTGCCTTTATAAGAATGGACTCGATCACCTTGTTTGTAGATTCCACCTCGCCATTTTCTTGCGGGTGATACGGTGTAGATTTCCGGTGTCGGATCTTGTATTGCTCCATCACACCCTGTACCAGATTAGAAATAAACTGCGGACCATTGTCAGAAAAAATTTCTCTAGGCACACCAAATCTAGTAAAGATTTTAGAAAAGAGAAAATCAACAACAACTTTTTCTGTAGCAAAAAAAGCAGCTTTAGCTTCTACCCATTTTGTAACAAAATCTGTACAAACAAAAATATGCTTCTTACTTAGTGATGTTGGATTTATTGGCCCTACAAAATCAATAGCCCATTTTTCAAATGGCTCAATCATAACTTGATGGCATAAAGGCATTTCATTGGTTTGATTAGGTTGGCCCATTCGTTGAAAACTATCACATCGCCTGACATACTGCTTGGCATCCTTAAACAAGGAAGACCAAAAGTAGCCAGAATGTAATATTTTATATGCAATTTTCTTATTAGTGAAGTGGCCTCCACAAGGTTCATCATGAGCAGATTTCAAAATGTCAAACACTTCCTCTTCTCTTACACATCTGCGGATAATCAAGTCTAGACCAGTGTAAAAGAGGTCTCCTTGAATCCAGGAGTATGCAGCACTTTTCTGAATAATGTTCCACTTTTCACGGGCGGGAAAGTGAGGTGGTGTTTTTCTAGTAACCAATAGTTAGTGATGTCAGAAAACCACAGAGAATTTGTAGACACAGAAAAAATATGTTCATCCAGAAAATCATCATTAACATGAGTTACTTCACCAGGATTATCTAGTCTAGAAAGAAAGTCTGCTACAACATTAGATTTTCCTGGTCTATCAACAATAGTAATATTGAACTCCTGCAAAAATAGCAACCACCTAGATACTCTACCACTATTCAATGGTTTGTTCATTAAATATTTAATCACGGAATGATCAGTATGAACAAATACTTCATATCCTGTTATATAGTGTCTGAACTTATTAATTGCAAAGATTACAACTAAAAAATATTTCTCTGTAACTATATGGTTTAATTCAGCGGAAGACAAATTCTTACTAATATAATAAATAGCATAAGATTTCTTGTCTTCCTCTTGACCCAAAGCTGCGCCAACAACCAGATTTGAAGCATTGGAGGAAATGTGAAAGGGCAGGGACCAGTTTGGACCTCTCAAAACTAGCGCCTGTACCAACTTTTCCTTCAATGTTTCAAAATACTGTTGGAAAGTCGTGGACAAAGAAAACTCACTATCCTTAGCTAGAAGTCGAAAAAGATAAGCATATGTCTTAGAAAAAATTTCAATGAATCTTATATAGTAACCAACATGTCCTAAAAAACCTCTTGCTTCCCTTTGAGTTTTGGGTGCAGGAAGATGCAGAATGATTTCAATCTTTGCCGGATCAACCTGGATACCTTTGTCAGAAATCAAATTTCCAATTACCAATCCTACTTTACACATTAATATGCATTTCTTGTCACTCAAAGAAAGGTCGGCTTCTTGACAACGAAGAAATAATTTCTCCAAATTTTCGAGAGCTTCTTGAAAAGAATTACCAAACACAGAAAAGTCTCCACATAAATTTCTACAAATTCAAGATCAGCAAAAATAGGCAAGACTACCCTTTGAAAGTTAGCTGGTGCATTACATAAACCAAAGGGCAGCAATTTGTAAGCGAATGTCCCCCAGGTACATGTAAAACTAGTTTTATCTTGATCTTCGGGTGCAATCTGTATCTAGTTATAGCCACTGAAACCATCCAAAAAGAATAAATATTTCTTTCCTGCAAGGGTATCAAGAACCTGGTAAATGAAAGGGAGAGAGAAGTAATCTTTGAGAGTGGCTTTGTTTAATTCACGATAATCAATACAAATACACCATCTTCCATCTTTCTTATGTACTAGCACTAATGGAGAGACCCAATGACTATCAGAAATAGGATAGATAAAGCCAACATCTAAGAGTTTCTGTATTTCTTCCTTCACAACATCTCTTAGAGCTGGATTCATTAGTCTTTGGGGTTGTCGTATAGGTCGGGTTCCTTCCTGAATATAGATATTATGTGTACAAGTTTCAGTAGGGATACCCTTCATGTCTTCATAGCCCCAATCAAATGCACTAAGATTGTTTTGCAACAAATTCACAAGCTGCTCTTGCTGACATGGGTCTAAATCTGAACTGATATGCAAGGACCTACCAGGGCTAATCTCAACAATAGTAGTATTAGGCTCCAGAGTACTCAAGGGAGTGGTCAAAGACAGTGGTATAGAAGAATGAGAATCATGGTTTTCTTGGAAATCTAGGCTAAAAATATGGCTCAAAGGCTCAAAGTTAGGTATGGTGTCTAGATTTTTCAGGAAATATTGAATCTCATCTTCTTGTGAAGACCCAGTATAATGATGAATAAGAGAAATAGATTGAGTCTCCTCATCACTGCTTTGGTCCAACCATAAAGTATCTCGAAGGCCCTGAATGGATCTGGCAGGGGGGTATAAGGTAACTTTCTTCCTAGAATCTCCAAGTGAAATATACATATCACCGGAACGACATCCAATATATGCATCGGCCATAGCAAGCCATGGTCGACCCAAGATCAAGGGATGTCCTCCTACGGGGTTCTTTGGCTGAAGCACAACCAGAAAATTATTACCAAATCAAATCGCCTCCCCGGCAACGACACCAAAATGTTGGGTGCATGAATTACACTTAAGTAAAGTCCTCAAAACTTAAATTTTCAACTCGGGGGATTCGTAAACTTAGAGACAAAGCACAGGAAATGCTAGAGATGGTATGAATATTTCTAATATGAACTCCTACTTTTTAAAGGAAAAATTGCAGAATCAAACTTTAGATAAGACGACAACTCAAACCATCAAAACAATCTGAGGCTAGAACAAGAAGAAATATACTTGCAAGAGAGATTCGGAAATAAAAAAAGAAGGAAATTACTCTAGCGAGATATTGATCATCTACTGAGAATGTGTTTTCTTCAGCAAAGACACCTTAGCAGTCTTCAACAGATGGGCCCTTTCAAACTTGCTCATGTAAAGATATCCTTCCCATAAGAATCGATCTTGCACTAGTGCAGTCTTCTTGTACTAGTGCGGGAACAACAATCTATGCAGAAGGTGTAAAGTAATTTATGTACTAAAAAAATCTTTTCCTCGTGCAAGGGCCCTGAACTGAGCTTCTTACACTTTAACTTGTACCTGATTTGAGCTTCTTACACTTTAACTTTTAGTCCTTGAAATCAATGATTAATTACTGCAAGTGTTATGAAACCAAATTTCTTATCAAAAGATGAATATTTGTAGAGAATAAGAAAAAAATATTTGTAATTAAAATGTAACTGAAAGCAAGAAAGTTGTTAGAAGTAAACTAAAGAGACTTGTTGCACCACACTATCCAACACTAGTGTAGAAAGAGTTCTCCTGCTTGCACCAGACAGAGAAAATAAACCAAACGTGCAGAAAGTGAATAGCACACCAACGTGCACTCGTGTAGGTAATTTCTCCTGCTCGGACCAGGAGGAGAAAACAAACCACATGTGTAGAAAGTGAATAGCACACCAACGTGCACTGGCACAGGTAATTTCTCCTGTTTGAACCAGGCAGAGAAAGAAAATTTAAATTCAGATGCAAAAAAAAAAATTAACTACTTCACACTGCAGATCTGCTTTCACTCAAACAGAAATTAAAATGTTGTAAATTAAATCACACTTAGAAGACATAAATTGCAAGAACAAAAAGGAGGGAGAACGTGCTGGGTTGGCTGGGCCCTAGGCAACCAGTGGGTTTCCCTTTCAAATGGAAATGCTACTCAGTATTGAATCAATTCATCAACTGTTTAAGCATGAAGAAATAAAATCCATGAAGCATAAGGTGGAGCTCTTCTTATTAAATCCTCAAAGCAAATACATGCGTGATTACATATCCAGCCCAGATTTGGGTGATAACAAAAGACAAGCTTGTTACTGCCTCACTAGTTCTATTCCCCGATCTATTCAATTCTATCAAAACATTGAACATCTTGTCCTATTTACATTTCTCCTTATATAGATCCTTTTGGCCGCAGGCCAAAAGGATCGTTTAACCATTACATAGCCAATTGCAGAAATCGTTACAAAAAATTACATAAGCGATTGCAGAATAAGCTTTCGGCCTTCAAAATTAAACATTCTAACAAAACGGGCCGTGGCTATCTCCAACTGTTGGTTCCTCCTAAGTCTGATCTACGCTAATTGACTTGTTGTTATCACTGGGACTCGGCTACCTTCAGATATGGTGGTACAAAATTAGGCAGCAATCAAAGAGATCCAGATTTTCTGCCAAGATTCGTAGTGTTGGCCCTGGTGCGAGATTTGTTCTGCACCAAAAGTCAGTGATCAAGGTAAGCATTTAACTATTAAATAACATAGGAGGTAACGATGAGTTACAAAAGTAATTCTAAGTAGAAAATCACATAATAATAGTTAATAAATGCTAAGTTATCTTAAAATATGTAAAATATGAAGTTAATGCAAAATGTGTCATCGTTCTCGCACTAGTGCAGGATGACGGCGCATAAGATAGGTAAAACAGGGTAAATGATTACGATTTGGAAAGGGGAAAAAGGTAAAAAAGGGTGAAAATTAGAGGACCAACATCCTCCCATCCCTAAACTATTGTGTGTCCTCACACAACTTTTTACCTCTGCAAAAAACAAAAATTTTGAATACTCCAACTCAGTCCTATTCGGGCATGTTGTCCTCAAGCTGCAATGTTTCAACCTTCTTCCTCTTGATGTGCCTTAACTTCTTTGCTACCTTTCTCAACCACCTGAAACAACATCCAGCCCAATATTTCCAAAATTTAACCTCACTTTTCTTTTGTTTGAGCTCTGCCATAAATTTTTCTCTGCTTTGTTGTTTCTCCTCTTGTGCTTTGGTCACAAGCTGCTCCAAATTTTTCACTTGGAGTTCTAATTCTGCTATGCAAGCAGCAGGAGTCACCAATTATTTTCCTCCCTCTGTCTCAACAGGGGCTGTCACTAGCTGCTCTTGCTGAGATGGGTCTAAATCTGAACTGATATGCAAGGAATTACTAGGGCTAATCTAAACAAGAGTAGTATCAGGCTCCGGATTACTCAAGGGAGTGGTCAAAGAAAGTGGTATAGAAGAATGAGAATCATGGTTTTCTTGGAAATCTAGGCTAAAAATCTCGCTCAAAGGCTCAAAGTTAGGCATGGTGTCTAGATTGTTCAGGAAATATTGAATCTCATCTTCTTGTGAAGACCCATTATAATGATGAATAAGTGAAATACACTGAGTCTCCTCATCACTGCTTTGGTCCAACCATAAAGTATCTCAAAGGTCCTGAATGGATTTGGCAGGGGGGTATAAGGTAACTTTCTTCCTAGAATCTCCATGTGAAATATACATATCACCAGAATGAAATCCAATATATGCATCGGCCGTAGCAAGCTATGGTCGACCCAAGATCAAGGGATGTCCTCCTACCAGGTTCTTTGGCTTAAGCACAATGAAATCAGTAGGATATTCCCAAGAATCTAATGAGATGATCACATCATCCAATACTCCTTCAAGCTTAATTTTAGATCTATTTGCTAATTCAAGCATAGTGGGGCTAGGGTGAAGATGAGATAACCAAAGTTGATCCATGGTTTTCTTAGTCATTACATTAATGACTGCTCCCAGGTCTATAAGGACATTATAGACAAGGACATTACCAATCTGAACTGTGAATACAGGGTTTTCGAGATCTGTGTATTTTTCCATAGATACACATCCCATCATCAACTCTGCTGCCATACCAACAAATTGAATAGTTTGGGGTTCCAATATATTCCTCCCATGTTTCTTGATACAGAGTTCCCTAATAATCTTGGTACAAATGGGGATCTCTTTAATGGCTTGGAGCAAAGGTATCTTAATGAAAATATTCGAAAGTTCTGATGCCAAAATAGTCTTAGAAACAAGATCTCTTCTTTCCATTACTAGCCTCTTTGGAAAGGGAGGCTGGTTGGAAGAAGATGGGAAGGACTTAAAGGGTAAGGGTTGCTTAGTGACAACTTTCGAAGAATGGTTAAGAGTTTCCTCTTCTCCTTTCTCTTCAACAATCACCATAGGTTGTTTTTGATTTTCTAGCATTACAGTCCTTCCCGATCTTAATTTAATATCATGAACTACAATTGTAATAGACTGGTATTCGAATGGTAAAACTGGGTTTGTTACATGGATCATTTGCGTTGCTTTATTATTATTATTAGGATTGGGCGTAGGTTGAGCAAGCAACTGAGGAGGTCGAAAGGGTGGAGGTAAAGGTAATGGGGTGGTCTGACTCGGATGTTGAGGCATTGGATAAGGTACATGTGTAGATGGATATGGTTGCATATGTGGCTGGTAGGAATATGGAGAATGATTTGGGCCTCTCCAACCCTGTTGCCATGGTTGGGAAGGTTTCCCATGCTGATATTGATTTCCATACTACCATTGTTGATGAGAGTTAGGATACGAATATGCATGTGGATTATAACCAAAATAGTGTGGAGGAAATTCAGGAGTCATACCTGCATCTACCTGAGGCCAATTTATTCTTGCTCCCATAACATACAATTGTTCAACTTTAGGCTACCCCCCTGTAAATACAGCTTTAAGTCCAGGTATAGAGGAACATTTTTCTGTGATATGGTCTTCTGCACAAATAGCACACTTATTAGTTTATTTCAAGCTAAGAGGACATTCTTTATGAGGATGCTTGTCTCTACATTTAGGACAGAAAATACATAATGACTCTTGTTCCTTAATGAATTTCTGCTGAAATTTTAAGGAGTCTAACTGTTTGGTAACAGTGTTCATTATACCAATTTTCATGTTTCCATATTATTTTCTAGTCCAATAATCATAGCATCAATAGATTCAGTTTTTCTATTTTGAGTTCGAGTCCCTCTCCCGGATCTGCACTGGTTTCTTGAAAATTTCTGGCATAATTCACAAATTTGATCAAAAGTTTGTTGAGAAATATCACCTTGTCCTAACAGATTCAAATTGCTTCTAGCATTATCAGTAAGTACTCTTAAGAACAAGGTTCTAATAGCGTTAGGATCAAGCTTAATTTTTTACCTTTGTAAAATATACATAAATCTTTCCAAATAATCTTCAAGCATTTCTTCATCATCTTGTATGATTGTAAAAATTTCATCCTGCATGTCCCGAGTTTTGCAATATTCTTGATATTTAGACAAAAATACTCTCTTCATATGATCCCAAGAAGTTATGGTGTTTCCTCCTAACCCCATAAACCAGCGTAAAGCTGATTCCTTGAGGGTAACAGGAAATAATCTTAACTTCTAAGCCTCAGTTGCATAATCATAACTTCTACACAAAATATCAAACTCAAATAAAAAAGAGTCAAGATCTTCCTGAACTTTACCATGAAAATGAGGGAGAGCTGATGGTAGAATATTCTTCATCTGTGACACAGTATTAGGATCCACAATTGGAAACACAAAGTATATTTTCCTTCACTTACTTGGTTGTCACCAGTTCCTTCCAAATGATCTCCTTGGTCTACCATTGTTCCCTTCTTACTTGTACCGCTCTCCACAGGCTGATCCACACCTGAGTTGTTATTACCAGAATCCAGGTGGATTGTTCCTGCATGATGGGTTTGAATTGGATTGGGATTCCTGCATCCAAAATGAGACCCAATGTGAGAAAAATTCTTTTGTCCCTTAGTGGGCTTCGAACCCTTACCTTTCGTAGGCATTCATTTCAAAAGAGAAAGAAAAATATCAAAACAATTTCTAGTAAAAATGTTATCAGAAATCAATCAACACGAGTAAAAACTCCTTAAAAATACTTGCAAGAAACAAAGGAAACTTACCTCTATTATACAGTCAAAAAATTCTTACCAAATCAAATCGCCTCCTCAACAACGATGCCAAAATGTTGGGTGCAGGAATTACACTTAAGTAAAGTCCTCAACACTTAAATTGTCAACCCGGGGGATTCATAAACTTAGAGACGATGCACAGGAAATGCCAGAGATGGTATGAATATCTCTAATATTAAATCCTACTTTTCAAAGGAAAAATTGCAGAATCAAACTTTAGAGAAGAAGGCAACTCAAACCATCAAAACAATCTAAGGCTAGAACAAGAAGAAATATACTTGCAAGAGAGATTCGGAAATAAAAAAAGAAGGCAATTACTCTAGCGGGATATTGATCATCTACTGAGAATTTGTTTTCTTTAGCAAAGACACCTTAGCAGTCTTCAACAGGTGGGCCCTTTCAAACCTGCTCATGTAAAGATATCCTTCCCACAAGAATCGATCTTGCACTAGTGTAGGAACTGTGATCTATGCAGATGGTGTAAAGTAATGTCCGTACTAAAAAATGCTTTTCTTCGTGCAAGGACCCTGAACTTTCTCAAGTCCATAGCACTCATATTTGGTATCAAGAAACTAGTTCTTGTACCTAATTTGAGCTTCTTACACTTTAATTTTGAGTCCTTGAAATCAATGATTAATTACTGCAGGTGTTATGAAACCAAATTGCTTATCAGAAAGATGAATATCTGTAGAGAATAAGGAAACAATATTTGTAATTAAAATGCAACTGAAAGCAATAAAGATGTCAGAAGTAAACTAAAGAGAATTGCTGCATCACACTATCCAGCACTGTTGCAGAAACAGTTCTCCTGCTTGCACCAGGCGAAGAAAATAAACCAAAGGTGCAGAAAGTGAATAGCACACCAACATGCACTCATGCAGGTAATTTCCCCTACTCGAACCAGGCATGGAAAGAAAACCACACGTGCAGAAAGTGAATAGCACAGCAACGTGCACTGGCACAGGTAATTTCTCCTGTTCGAACCAGGCGGAGAAAGCAAATTTAAATTCAGATGCAGGAAAAGAAATTTAACTACTTCACACTGCAGATCTGCTTTCACTCAAACAGAAATTCAAATGTTGTAAATTAAATCACACTTAGCAGACATAAATTGCAAGAACAGAAATGAGGGAGAACGTGTTGGGTTGGTTGGGCCCTAGCCAACTAGCGCGTTTCCATTTCAAATGGAAATGCTACTCAATATTGAATCAATTCATCAACTGTTTAAGCATGAAAAAATAAAATCCATGAAGCATAAGGCAGAGCTCTTCTTATTAAATACTAAAAGAAAATACATGCGTGATTACATATCTAGCCCAGATTTGGGCGATAACAAAATACAGGCTTCTTATCGCCTCACTGGTTCTATTCTCCTATCTATTCAATTCTATCAAAACATTGAACATCTTGTCCTATTTACATTTCTCCTTATATATATCCTTTTGGCCACAGGCCAAAAGGATCGTTTAACCATTACATAGCCAATTGCAGAAATCGTCACAACAAATTACATAACCAATTGCAGAATAAGCTTTCGGCCTTCAAAATTAAATGTTCTAACAAAACGGGCTGTGGCTATCTGCAGCTGTTCGTTCCTCCTAATTCTGATCTCCACTACTTGACTTGCTATTATCACTGGGACTCGGCTACCTTTAGATATGGTGGTACAAAATTAGGCAGCAATCAAAGAGATCCAAGATTTGTTGTCAAGATTCTTGGTGCTGGCCCTAGTGCGAGATCTATTATGCACTAAAAATCAACGTTCAAGGTAAGCATTTAACTATTAAATAACACAGGAGGTAATGATGAGTTACAAAAGTAATTCTAAGTAGAAAATCATATAATAAATAGTTAATAAATGTGAAGTTAAGTTAAAATATGTAAAATATGAAGTTAATGCAAAATGTTTCATCGTTCTCGCACTAGTGCAGGATGAGGGCGCATAAGATAGGTAAAACATGGTAAATGATTACGATTTGAAAAGGGAAAAATGGTCAAAAAGGGTGAAAATTAGAGGACCGATATCCTTCCATCCCTAAACTGTTGTGTGTCCTCACACAATTTTTTACCTCTGCAAAAAACCAAAATTTTGAATACTCCAACTCAGTCCTATTCTGGCATGTTGTCCTCAGGTTACACTGTTTCAGCCTTCTTCCTCTTGATGTGCCTTAACTTCTTCGCTACCTTGATCAACTGCCTGAAACAACATCCAGCCTGATATTTCCAAACTTTAACCTCACTTTTATTTTGTTTGAGCTCTGCCATAAATTGTTCTCTACTTTGTTCTTTCTCCTCTTGTAATTTGGTCACAAGCTACTCCAAGTTTTGCACTTGGAGTTCTAATTCTGCTATGCGAGCAGTAGGAGTCACCAATTATTTTCCTCCTTCTATCTCAGCAGGGGCTGTCACTACCTCTGAGATTTCTATATCCACCATTTTCATGTCAAGGAACTCTTCTCCCTGCAGTCCCTCTTTTTCCAGGTCTCCTTCCTTCTGCTCCGGTTCATCTTCATCTGGTTCCTCGTTTTCTATGGGTTCTTCTGCCTCTTCTTCTTCTTTCAGTTCCTCTTTATCCGGTTCCTCTTCTTCTATGGGTTCTTCTTGTACTGGTGCAGAATGGGATTCCATACCCTGTGGGGGTTGTGGTTTCTTACCTACATCGGCGATTTTACTCTTCTTATGGGGTATTTTGATAAAATGTGCCAGCAGAGTATCATCCCCGACTTGTGCAATATTTGCCGTGTCTGCAAGGACCAACAGACTGTCATGTTCAAAGGCCTGTGCCTATGTAGAAGCAGTTTCTTCAGCAGGTGCGCCAACTGTTTCCTTAATGGAAGACGGGGTCTTCTCTTCTATCTATTTTTATGACCGCTTTCTTTTCGCACTAGTGGAATAAGAACTTCCATTTTTTCTTCTATTCAGACCCTTACTTGTACTAGTAGGAGTATTCATCTTATTTCCCTCGGCTGACTTCCCATGGAGCTGTTTCAACAACTCTTCCCATGTCATACCTTTTCTCTCCAGCTGTTTTAAGACCAGGATTTTTATCAGGCCGTGATGGTATAATCGTGTATCGGCCTGGTCCTCCCTTCCATCCTGTACGCTTCTAGCCATTTTCTCCAAGATATTGAGAAAAAATTAGGGGAAGTTCATCCTCCAACAAATGTTCCGGCCTCCTTGAAAATGTTGCAGCAGTCTAAAATGAGACACCAGGGTACAGGTGTACCTCCCTTCACAGGTCACAAATTTCTGCAAAATAAACAAGAGATCCTGCCATTGACCCAGCAAGGCTTTACGCGGGACTCCGCATTTCCAATTCACCTCCATATTCTTATCCTTGACAAAACACTGCCAGCATTTTCTTTCCAGCTTCTGGTTCTTGAACCACTCCACTCCCGTATTCTCCAAGCCCATTGTTGTTGCTACAAATTTCTTCGTGAATTTGAATTCGAGCGGCCCAATTCTCACTTGGCCGTTCTTAAATATTTTTTCAAATTTTAGGGCGACCTCCCTGTCATACCCATCAAAATTTTGCAGGAACCGTAGAAATCCTGACTCTCGCAACAGTGGAAGACTGTTGCGAAATTCGGCAGTTTTCTCAATCTTGCTAAGGGACAAGGGCTCATTTTGGACAAGCGGCATTGCTGCTATCGGCTATGAACAATAAGTTCCAAGGCTTGCATGCAATACCGGGTAATCGGCTTTCATACATAAAGATATAACCATATCTCTGATTCATTTGCCATAAATACTCATAATTTCCGGTCAGGCTTAATTGGTATGCGCGACGATGGTTAAAGGGTTAAGTGCAGTAATAATCACGATGAAGGGACATTTAGGATAAATGTAGTAGCGAGGGGAGTTATGAGTGAAGGAAATTTCAAATCATTGCGGAGCGGGGTAGATTATATGCAAACAATGATTAACACGATTCTTACATTTCTTCATAATTACAAAAAAAGGAACTTAGCACTCATTAAAAAGATCATGATTTCTAATTAAAAAACTTTGTACTTTTAACTAATTTCCTCCTAGGTAATATAATAGCGTAAATACTTGTCAATCATATGAGAAACATCATATAAATTTCCATCATGATCACTTTCTTATGTCATATGATAACTTGTGCTATGTTGCTGATGAGGTGCATGCTTGTATTGATCTTTGCACCGCTTAAATCATATCATTCTGCTGGTATTTTTCTGCTCATCTTATCATATAGGACAACATGCTTGCACTAGTGCAAGCATAAAATTAAGACAGAGAATTAAAATATAGGCTGGATTTCACATGATTTCCTCAACTTATTATGAATTTTGCTTCACCCTTTCTTGATGTTTCAGAGCACATCCTTTTTCTCTTTGTATGCAAGATCCTACAATAAACTAAGGAGTGGGAAAGGAAAATATTATAATGGGAAGGAATTCTGTCAGAGGGATTCCAAGAAAGTACCAAAAGAGGGAAAATATAAGTGGGATAGGGAAAAAAAAAAATCAGGGTTAAAGTGGGATTTCTTCGAAGTGGATAGGGTGAATTTAGAATAATATGGGAATGTTAATTATACTAGGGTTCCGAGAAGAAGCTGAGGGAAAATTAAGAAATGGGATTTGAAGAAAGGCAGAAAATTTTCTGGAAGGTCTGCCTGCACTGGTGCAAGAAAAATAACTGCAGAGAGAATGGATTCCAAGAAAGTACCAAAAACAGGGAAAATATAAGTGGGATAGGGAAAAAAAAAAAATCAGGGTTAAAGTGGGATTTCTTCGAAGTGGATAGGGTGAATTTAGAATAATATGGGAATGTTAATTATACTAGGGTTCCGAGAAGAAGCTGAGGGAAAATTACGAAATGGGATTTGAAGAAAGGCAAAAAAATTTCTGGAAGGTCTGCCTGCACTGGTGCAAGAAAAATAACTGCAGAGAGAATTAAGTGTTACTTGGAAAAAAAATATCCATGCTAATTTCCCCAATTGTATAAGGGTTGGCTCTGCTAAACCTGCTTTTACTTCAGTGGTTACTAGCATATCTAAAGATCAAGCAACATTCTCTTTTTATTAGAATTTTTTGATCTTCCCGCCAGCAAGCTGGTTTTCAGGTTGATCCTTTTGCAATCATGTCAGCGAACTGATTTTCATAATTACAGGAAATTATTTTCTTTACTTTTTTATTTTTGTTAATTTTTTATTTTTTCTTTTTTTTTAAGAAGAAGAGGGATCCAAATTTTCAAGAGGTTGGTATTACCATTTACCACTACCATTCCAAATTGCTTCTGAACTTGCTGTGTAAAATATTTCTTGGCAAGTGGTTGAATATATTTCTTTAATCTGTGTCCATTTACCAAGAATATTGTATCCCGTCCATCAATATTTTTGACTTCTACTGCTCCATTCTCAAATACTCGGATTACTTCATATGGTCCCATCCAACGTGTATGGAATTTCCCTTTAAAAATTTTACATCTTGAATCATAAAGGAGTACCCAAACACTTGGTTGGAACTACTTTTTCTAAATGGACTTCTCATGCCACCTTTTCCGTTGCTGCTGGATTAATGTGTTTTGCTGAACAACATCTCTACGAAATTAATCTAACTCATTTAACTGAAGAAGACGCTATTGTTGTGCCTGAGAGAGATTGAGCTCTAACTGAACTACAGTTCTAAACGTTTTGATCTGGAATTCAATTGGTAACAAAACCTGTTTACTGTATACCAGCTCATATGGTGTGTGCCCCATACTATTTCTCCAAGTGGTTCTGTATGCCAACAAAGCTTCTAGTAATCTTTCAACCCAATATTTTCGATGCATATTCACTATCTTTTTAAGAATGGACTCGATCACCTTGTTTGTAGATTCCACCTGGCCATTTTCTTGCGAGTGATATGGTGTAGATTTCCGGTGCCGGATCTTGTATTGCTCCATCACTCCCTGTACTAGATTAGAAATAAACTGCAGACCATTGTCAAAAACAATTTCTCTAGGCACACCAAATGTAGTAAATATTTCAGAAAAGAGAAAATCAACAACAACTTTTTCCGTAGCAAAAGAAACAACTTTAGCTTCCACCCATTTTGTAACAAAATCACTACAAACCAAAATATACTTCTTACTTAGTGATGTTGGATTTATTGGCCCTACAAAATCAATAACCCATTTTTTAAATGGCTCAATCATAACTTGAGGGCATAAAGGCATTTCATTGGTTTGATTAGGTTGGCCCATTTGTTGACAACTATCACATCGCCTGACATACTGCTTGGCATCCTTAAACAAGGAAGGCCAAAAGTAGCAAGAATGTAATATTTTAAATGCAGTTCGCTTATCAGCGAAGTGGCCTCCACAAGGTTCATCATGAGAATATTTCAATATGTCAAACACTTCCTCCTCTCTTACACATCTGCAGATAATCAAGTTTGGACCAGTGTAAAAGAGGTCTCCTTGAATCTAGAAGTATGCAACACTTTTCTGAATAATGTTCTGCTTTTCACGAGCCGGAAAGTGAGGTGGTGTTTTTCCAGTAACCAAATAATTAGCGATATCAGCAAGCCACGAAGAATCTGTAGACACATCAAAAAGATGTTCATCTAGAAAATCATCATTAACAGGAGTTACTTCACCAAGATTATCTAGTCTAGAAAGAAAGTTTGCTACAACATTAGATTTTCCTAGTCTATCAACAATAGTAATATTGAACTCCTGCAATAATAGCAACCACCTAGTCACTCTACCGCTATTCAATGGTTTTTTCATCAAATATTTAATCGCAGAATGATCAGTATGAACAAATACTTCATACCCTGTGATATAGTGTCTGAACTTATTAATTACAAATATTACAGCTAAAAAATCTTTCTCTGTAACTATATAGTTTAATTCAGTGGAAGACAAATTCTTACTAATATAATAAATAGCATAGGATTTCTCATCTTCCTCTTGTCCCAAAGCTGTGACAACAGCCAGATTGGAAGCATCGGAGGAAATGGGAAAGGGCGAGGACCAATTTGGACCTCTCAAAACTGGCGCCTGTACCAACTTTTCCTTCAATGTTTCAAAATACTGTTGTCAAGCCGTGGACCAAGAAACTCACTATCCTTAGCTAGAAGTCGAAAAAGAGGAGCAGCTATCTTAGAAAATTTTTCAATGAATATTCTATAGTAACCAGCATGTCCTAAAAAACCTCTTAATTCCCTTTGAGTTTTGGGTGCAGGAAGATGCAGAATGATTTTTATCTTTGCCAGATCAACCTAGATACCTTTGTCAGAAATCAGATGGCCAAGTACCACTCCTGCTTTGCCCATTAATCTAAATTTCTTGTCACTCAAAGAAAGGTGGGCTTCTTGACAACGAAGAAGTACTTTCTCCAAATTTTTAAGAGCTTCCTGAAAATAATTACCAAACACAGAAAAGTCATCCATATAAATTTCTACAAATTCAAGATCAACAAAAATATCCAAGACTGCCCTTTGAAAGGTAGCCGGGGCATTATATAAACCAAAGGGAAGCACTTTTTAAGCGCATGTCCCCCATGGACATGTAAAAGTAGATTTATCTTGATCTTCGGGTGCAATCTGTATCTGGTTATAGCCACTGAAACCATCCAAAAAGGAGAAATATTTCTTTCCTGCAAGGGTATCAAGCAACTGGTCAATGAAAGGGAGAGGGAAGTAATATTTGAGAGTGGCTTTGTTTAATTCACGATAATCAATACAAATATGCCATCTTCCATCTTTCTTAGGTACTAGCACTAATGGAGAGACCCACTGACTATCAGAAATAGGATAGATAAAACCAGCATCTAAGGGTTTATGTATTTCTTCCTTCACAACATCACTTACAGCTGGATTCATTAGTCTTTGGGGTTGTCGGACAGGTCGGGTTCCTTCCTGAATATAGATATGATGTGTACAAGTTTCAGGAGGGATACCCTTCATGTCTTCATAGCCCCAAGAAAATTCACTAAGATGGTTTTGCAACAAATTCACAAGCTGCTCTTGCTGAGATGGGTCTAAATCTGAATTGATATGCAAGGACTTACCAGGGCTAATCTCAACAAGAGTAGTATCAGGCTCCGGAGTACTTAAGGGAGTGGTCAAAGACAGCGGTATAGAAGAATGAGAATCATGGTTTTCTTGGAAATCTAGGCTAAAAATCTCGCTCAAGGGCTCAAAGTTAGGCATGGTGTCTAGATTGTTCAAGAAATCTTGAATCTCGTCTTCTTGTGAAGACCCAATATAACGATGAATAAGAGAAATAGACTGAGTCTCCTCATCACTACTTTTGTCCAACCATAAAGTATCTTGAAGCTCCTGAATGGATTTGGCAGGGGGGTATAAGGTAACTTTCTTCCTAGAATCTCCATGTAAAACATACATATGACCGAAACGACATCCAATATATGCATCAGTTGTAGCAAGCCATGGTCGACCCAAGATCAAGGGATGTTCTCCTTCCAGGTTCTTTGGCTGAAGCACAATGAAATCATTAGTATATTCCCAAGAATCTAATGAGATGATCACATCGTCCAATACTCTTTCAGGCTTAATTTTAGATCTATCCGCTAATTCAAGCAACAGTGGGACTAGGGCGAAGATGAGATAACCAAAGTTGATCCATGGTTTGCTGTGTCATTACATTAATGGCTGCTCCCAGGTCTATAAGGAAATTAGAGACAAGGACATTACCAATCTGAACTGTGACAACAGATTTTTCGGGATCATTATATTTTTCCACAGACACACATCACGTCATCAACTCTGCTACCATACCAAAAAATTGAATAGTTTGGGGTTCCAATATCTTCCTCCCGAGTTTCTTGAGATAGAGTTCCCTAATAATCTTGGTACAAATGGGTATCTCTTTAATGGCTTGGAGCAAAGTTATCTTAATGAAAAGATTCCGAAGTTCCGATGCCAAACTAGTCTCAGAAATAGGCTCTCTTCTTTCTGTTACTAGCCTCTCTGGAAAGGGAGGCTGGTTGGAAGAATATGGGAAGAACTCAGAGGCTAAGGGCTACTTTGTGACAGATTTCAAAGAATGGTTAAGAGTTTCCTCTTCTCCTTTCTCTTCAACAATCACCATAGGTTGTTTCTGGTTTTCTGGCATTACAGTTCTTCCTGATCTTAATTGAATATCATGAAATCCAACTAGAATAGACTGGTATTCGAATGGTAAAGGTGGGTTTGTTACATGGATCATTTGCACTTCTTTATTATTATTATTAGGATTGGGTGTAGGTTGAGCAAGCAACTGAGGAGGTCGAAAGGGTGGAGGTAAAGGTAATGAGGTGGTCTGACTCAGAAGTTGAGGCATTGGATAAGGTACATGTGTAGATGGATATGGTTGCATAGGTGGCTGGTACGAATATGGAGAATGAGTTAGGCCTCTCCAACCCTATTGCCATGGTTAGGAAGGTTTCCCATGCTGATATTTATTTCCATACTACCACTGCTGATGAGAGTTAGGATACGAATATGCATGTGGATTACAACCAAAATAGTGTGGAGGAAATCCAAGAACCATACCTGCACTTACTTGAGGCCAATTTCTTCTTGCTACCATAGCATACAATTGTTCAGCTTTAGGCTGCCCCCCTATAAATATAGCTTTAAGTCCAGGTATAGTGGGACATTTTTCTGTGATATGGTCTTCTGCACAAATAGCACACTTATTAGTTTCTTTCAAGTTAAGAGGACATTCTTTAGGAGGATGCTTGTCTCTACATTTAAGACAGAAAATACATAATGACTTGTTCCTTCATGAGTTTCTACTGAAATTTTAAGGATTCTATTTGTTTGGTAACAGTGTTCATTATATAAATTTTCATGTTTTCCATTTTATTTTCTAGTCCAATAATCATAGCGTCAGTAGATTTAGTTTTTCTATTTCGAGTTTGAGTTCCTCTACTATCTGTACTGGTTTCTTGAAAATTTCCAATATAATTCACAAATTTGATCAAAATTTTGTTGAGAAATATCACCTTGTCCTAAAAGATTCAAAATTTTTCTAGCATTATTAGTAAGTCCTCTTAAGAACAAGGTTCTAATAGTGTTAGGATCAAGCTTAAGTTTTGACCTTTGTAAAATATACATAAATCTTTCCAAAAAATCTTCAAGCATTTCCTCATCATCTTGTATGATTGTAAAAATTTCATCCTGCATGTCCCGAGTTTTGCAATATTCTTGATATTTAGAAAAAAATACTCTCTTCATCTGATCCCAAGAAGTTATGGTGTTTCCTCCTAACCCCATAAACTAGCGTAAAGCTGAGTCCTTGAGGGTAACCGGAAATAATCTTAACTTCTTAGCCTCAATTGCATAATCATAACTTCTACACAAAATATCAAACTCAAATAAAAAAGAGTCAGGATCTTCATGAAATTTTCCATGGAAATGAGGGAGAGATGATAGTGGAATATTCTTCATCTGTGACACAATATCAGGATCCACAATTGGAAACACAAAATTAGATTTTCCTTCACTTACCTGGTTGTCACCAGTTCCTTCCAAATGAACTCCTTGGTCTGCCATTGTTCCCTTCTTGCTTGTACTGCTCTCCACAGGATGATCCACACCTGAGATGTTATTACCAGAATCCAGGTGGATTGTTCCTACGTGATGGGTTTGAATTGGATTGGGCTTCCTGCATGCAGAAGGAGACCCAATGTGAGAAAAATTCTTTTGGCCCTTAGTGGGCTTCGAACCCCTACCTTTCCTAGGCATTCATTTCAAAAAAGAAAGAAAAATATCAAAACAATTTCTAGTAAAAATGTCGTCAGAAATCAATCAACACCAGCAAAAACTCCTTAAAAATACTTGCAAGAAATAAAGGAAACTTACCTCTATTATACAATCATAAAATTCTTACCAAATCAAATCACCTCCCTGACAATGATGCCAAAATGTTGGGTGTAGGAATTACACTTAAGTTAAGTCCTCAACACTAAAGATATTAACTGAAAGCAAGAAAGTTGTTAGAAGTAAACTAAAGATACTTGTTGCATCACACTATCCAGCACTAGTGCAGAAATAGTTCTCCTGCTTGCACCAGGCGGAGAATATAAACCAAACGTGCAGAAAGTGAATAGCATACCAACGTGCACTGGTGCAGGTAATTTATCTTGCTCAAACCAGGTAGAGAAAACAAACCACACGTGAAGAAAGTGAAAGGACACCAACGTGCACTGGCATAGGTAATTTCTCCTGTTTGATCCAGGCAGAGAAAGAAAATTTAAATTCAGATGCAGAAAAAGAAATTTAACTACTTCATACTGCAAATCTGCTTTCACTCAAACATAAATTCAAATGTTGTAAATTAAATCACACTTAGCAGACATAAATTGCAAGAATAGAAAGGAGGGAGAATGTGGTGGGTTGGTTGGGCCCTAGGAAACCAGCGCGTTTCCCTTTCAAATGGAATTGCTACTCAATATTGAATCAATTCATCAACTGTTTAAGCATGAAGAAATAAAATCCATGAAGCATAAGGCAGAGCTCTTCTTATTAAATCCTCAAAGAAAATACATGCGTGATTACATATCTAGCCCAGATTTGGGCGATAACAAAAGACAAGCTTGTTACCGCCTCACTGGTTCTATTCTCCGATCTATTCAATTCTATCAAAACATTGAACATCTTGTCCTATTTACATTTCTCCTTGTATAGATCCTTTTTCCCGCAGGCCAAAAGGATCGTTTAACCATTACATAGCCAATTGTAGAAATCGTTACAACAAATTACATAACCAATTGCAGAATAAGCTTTCGGCCTTCAAAATTAAACGTTCTAACAAAACGGGACGTGGCTATCTCTAGTTGTTCATTCCTCTTAAGTCCAATCTCTGCTACTTGACTTTCTGTTATCACTCGGACTCGGCTGCCTTCAGATATGGTGGTACTAAATTAGGCAACAATCACAGAGATCCGGATTTTCTACCAATATTCGCGGTGCTGGCCCTAGTGCAAGATCTATTCTGCACTAAAAATCAGCGGTCAAGGTAAGCATTTAACAATTAAATAACATAGGAGGTAACGATGAGTTACAAAAGTAATTCTAAGTAGAAAATCACATAATAAATAGTTAATAAATTCTAAGTTAAGTTAAAATATGTAAAATATGAAGTTAATGCAAAACATGTCATCGTTCTCACACTAGTGTAGGATGAAGGTGCATAATATAGGTAAAACAGGGTAAATGATTACGATTTGGATAGGGAAAAATGGTCAAAAAGGGTGAAAATTAGAGGACCAACAGTAATATTCATTTATTAGTTGGTAGACATAGTTAAATTCTCCTGGGTACAAGTCAACCGAGCTAAAAACGTTGTGCCAACAAGTGACAAAATCTTTATGGTGATCCATTGATCCCTAGTTCGCTAGCCAATCAACAACCTTATTATCAAATCGCAGAAAGTGAGTAGTGGTGATATATGGAAAATTTTCTAGGAGGGTCTTTATCTGCCCTACCTAGGATTATAAATGCCAGCTTCAAAATATTTTGGAATGGGGGGGATCCATCTATAATCTTTTGAATCATATGGATGATAATTTTTTAATCTCCTTCAATTTGAATCTTAGATTGTCCCAATATGTGTGCAAGATTAAGGCCATTATCTAGGGAAGTTAGCTTCGCAACATTGTTTGAATTTCTATCACAATAACCTGCATATATACCCAGAGGTGAACCTAAGGAGTCCTATAACACACCTCCATATCTAGCTGAAACTTGGTTTCCTTTGGATGCCCCATCAAATTTAATCTACACAAAGCCCAATGGAGGCATCATGAAAAATGATGCAGAAGACATAGGAGCTTCCTTGTTAGTATTTACTTGGTGGAATATCATTTCAGTGGAAAAATTGAAGGACAATAGGATCTATCTTCAGGAGGGTCTGCCTTCCAGTTCTCATCTCCCTATTTCCTAGCCAAAATGGTTTCCTGTAGGCTCTCCTTCACTAGTTTCCAGATGGTGGGACTCGATAGTTGTTGGTCTCGGAAGATTCCCTGGTTCCATTCCTTCCAAATATTACAAAGGAGGAATCCAAAAACTAGGTTCTAGGTTCTATTAACAATTTGTTTCTTATAGAGAAATCGTTACCAATTGTTAGTAGTAGCTAGTAGATCTTCACGATTTTGATCAAAATGTCCAAACAGAGTGGCAACCTCTTCCCACACCTCTTCGACGACCAGCCATGTATTCAACATATGATGCATATTTTACACATGATGTTTACATAAAGGGCATTGGGATGGGCCAATAAAACCTTACTTGAGAAACCAGTCTCATGTTAGGATCCTCTTATTCCCAACAATACATAGAAAATGATAGACTTTTGGCCATAGTCTCCAGTGCCAAACTTTGTCCCAAATACTTTAGCGTTACATGTTGTGGATGTTAGCATGGATAAGATAAGCCTATATAATGGATAAAGAGTTGGTGGGCATGCATCCCTATCGGAGTTTTTCCTGGTCCTTAGAAATTGGGATACATCTCTCTTGTAATTTATGATTTAAGGTCTGCCAGTCACGATATGTTTTCTAGGACATCCATTAAGTCTGGTTGGTGTCCACTTTCGAAAATTCTACCATTGTTTCATTTCTCCTCTGATCCAGAAGTGCCTTGAGACTTAGAAGGGAATGGTCCTAGTATAAGGATGGTAATTTCTTCCATGATTCCTCCCAAAGGAGGGCAGGCGAACCATTCATGATTTCCCAAAATAAGTGGTGATGGATAAGGTGGATGTTGTGACAAGCCAGATTCCAAATGGAATAACCTGAATGAATAGTGGGATCCCGCAAGAACATGTTCTGAGATCTTCCCGAGACATACTTATAATTATATATTTGTTTCTAGTATTTTGCACCTCCTTGTACCCAACACCAAAAGTGTTTTGCACCCATAACTTCATTTAAGTTCTTCGAGACGCGTCGACCTAAACCACCATCAAATTTTGGAAGGAAAAATTTGTCCCAGGCTACAAGGGACCATTTATTTTCTAGGGTTTCTCCATGCCACGAGAAATTTCGAAATATGGAGACGATATGTCTATAGTTTCATTTAGGGGCAAGAAGAACCGAAAGTTGATAGATCAGGATAGTTTGAAGGACTTCCTTGAGGAGAGTGGCTCGAACTGGTAAATTGAGCACTTGGAATGTCTAGTTGGACAAATTATTCATGAGCTTAGAAAAAAATTCCCTCCAACATATTATGTGAAGGGGTTTAGAAATTAAAGGAACTCCCATATGTTTCGATGGAATATAATCAATTGAAAAAACTAGGATACATGCCAATTTTTTTTACATGGGCCTAGGAGTATGGAAAACACATAATTAATTTATTTCTTTGTTGATGAGCATACCTGAATTTGATTGGAATTAAAAAAGGATCCAATAAATAGTCAGTGCCTCTTAGACCATTGGATACCCATACAAAAGGTTTTCATTGATAGAATATTAGTGAGACATGGTGATTTCCATTCTTGGCAGGTGAATCCCCTTCAACTCATTGGCTTGCACCACAATCTTGATCAGGCGACCGAGTTCTTCTACATCAATGATAAACAAGAATGGGGAGATCAAGTGCCCTTGTTGCAAGCCTTGAGAAGATATAAAAGTAGATAAGGGTGCACCATTAAGAAAAATTGAAAAGAATGGAGTCGAGATCATGGATTGGATCCATCGAATCTAGTTGACCACAAAGCCAAACTCGTTCAGTACCAAAAGAAGATAGGTCCAACTTACAAAGTCGTAGGCTTTGGATAGATCCAAATTAATCAACATACCCTGCTTCTTATGACTCTTGAGCAAGTGGATGAATGCGTGGGAAGAGACTATTCCATCCAAGATTTGACGACCCTCCACAAACCTCGATTTCTATGTGCTGATGATTTGATGAAAAATTGGCTTCAAGTGACGAACGAGGATTGATGATAGCATCTTGTAGATCACATTACATAAGGATATGGGTCAAAAATCACTAGGAGTGTTGGGATAATTGGATTTAGGGGTGAGAGTGAGGAAGGTAGCATTAAAGCCTTACCAGATTTGACTATGCCTGTGAGATTCTTCCACCAATTCTATATTTCTTCTCCCATAAAAAGTAAAGAAAGTTTTAAAGGATTCCGAGGTGAATCCGTCTAGGCCCGAGGCTTCATTTGCATGCATTGAATTGATCACCGTTTCAACTTCTTTATCTGTTATTTGATGCATTAGAGCCTCATTTTGATCTTTCATTACCAATTTTGGGATACATTATGTGACCCTAGCTATGTCCTCTAAGCAATCATGCTAATATTTTGTCAACATGGAAGAAACAAAGGAGATCAATTCTTTCTCCATATCGTGATGATTCTCCAGATGACTTCCATCCCCATATGTGAGTGATGTAATGTGGTTGTGCTGATAGTGGCTAATCATAGATCAATGGCAGAACTTGGAGTTTCTCTCTCCCTCATGAAGCCATTGCACTCTATACTTTTGTCTCCATAATTTTTATTCCTGTTTGCAATGTTCTTCAAGCTTATTCAAAAGTCACCCTTATTCTGCTGCCAAGGCCTTGGACCTCCCTTCATAGATGATTTGAGCTTGGATCTCCTCCATATATGCCTATGTTTTTATTTTTTCTTCAAGGATATCCCCAAATTGTTCTTTGTTCCAAATCTTGATTCAAAGTTTTAGAGTATTTAGTTTCTCATGGAGGGTTTGCATGTGAGACCACTCGGGCACCTCCAAGGCTTCCCACAAATCCTTTAATTTATCCATAAATCCTATATGGCGAAGCTAGAAGCCCTCAAATATAAATAACCTATTTTTGGGTGGGGAATCAAGGGCTATATTCAGGAAAATCATCCAATCATGTGAACCCAAGGTAGGAATGATGGATGCTTCTATATACAAGTATTTAAGAAGTAGATATTCAAAGATGAGAAATCTTTCTAGATGATATGACATCTATTTCTTCCCACTTCTTATATTATTCCAAGTTTGCAACCCATTTTTGGTGTCCATGTCTGCAAGGTGGAGCTACGATATCATACTATTGAAGGCCACCAAGCTTGAGTCAAGTCGCCTGACTCCTCCCCATTTTTCATCCATATTCTAGATCATGTTGAAGTCCCACCCTAGGATCCAAGAAGAATTTAGAAAACATGCTCTAAGGCCAGTGATCTCACGAAGGAATAAATTTTTTTCTTGAGGGGTGGAAGGTCCATTTGCAGCTGTCAAGCCAATCTAATTTTCTGAGCCAAGAGGCCTAAATATACTTGAGAGAGTGTGATGTGTAACTGTTCAGTATTGAAATATTACCTGGTTAGAATACTAGAGAATTGTTACACCCCCTGATGGTCTGATTGCCTCTAACATCATCACTTCACTATTTTTCCAGCATATTTTACTCACCTCCTATATATTCACTATTGTAATTATTTTCTCTTGCAGTAGTACAATATTCAGTTTAGCTTTGTTTATTTTTTCCTTCATAGAACGAATCTTACCCATGTTGTTTAAACATCAGATGTTCCATGAGACTATTTTCATTGGGAAAGGGGTAGGTAGCGAGGGAAATAATCTGTCAATTGCCCCATCTATCCTGAATTTCGTAAAAGTTCACCTGCTTCCCGAATTTCCTCCTTCATCGTTTTCCTCCCTCTTTTTCCCCTTTCGGGTGCAATTTGGTATGGGTACATAAGGGCTAGGATTATGCCTTCCTTGCTCAGGCCCTGGGTTCTAATATGTCCATCCAGTTTCTCCAGTCAAACACACCATTGGTCGAAAATATTCCTAACGTGGGTGAGATGATTAGAAGGGATGCCATTTACATCTGATTTGATCCAAACCCTAGATAATTTCAACATTTTTCATTCTTCTATCCCTAATATGTTGTTATTTTCCTCTTTTTCTAGGAATTTTCTAGTGCACATAAGAGTTTCTTTTAGGCTTCGATCTTCTTCAATTTGTTCTAGTGATTTCCTCTTAGGTGTCAATTTTTCTAGATTTTATGTGTTTTTATTGTCCACCTCCATTTCTTGTAGAGACACTTGAGTTGGTTGTTCAACGACTTCCACCGTTGGTTCCAGATTCTCCAAGATGGAAAAAGGAATTCATTCCCTCCATTTGAGGTTTTTTCCTGTGGTTGTTTTATAGGGTTATATCCCTAAGGTGGAGGGTCCTGACGAGCATTAGGAGGCATAGGGCGAATCTCATGAGTGGGGGGGGGATTTCTCCTACTGCCTACCTGCTAGAATTTTTCTTCATCCTTTTGCTTTTCTGCATGTTGGGATTATTCTGCGATGTTAAGAGGGCAATCATAAAACTGGTGACCATGTTCATGACATCGACAACATTTGAATGGAACATGCTCATAATCCAATGGTTGGGTCTAGATATAATCGTGATACACCAAATCTATTGACCCCAAGAGGGGATGAGATATATTCATATGGAAACAGATGCAAGAATATGTTGCATGCCATCTTCTTTTCGTTACTTTTGTGACTTTAATTAATTGGACTATTTAATTTTTGCTCCCTTCTAGGATATCTGGTTCCAAGAAATCTTCCTGGAGCAAGAACAAGTAGACCCATATCAGGGCTACCTGGAACTGTTCTTTTTCTAGGTTGTATCATTATTCCCAGTAGTAGATGAAAAATCCAACATTTTTCATAAATTGTGGTCCATTTTCAAACATTCGTTTCCTGTCTTCCAGATCTGCAAAAATTACTGTAAAGTGTTATTACTCCATAATTTGTAATATTGGCAAGAACAAGCGACAGAGGACAACATCAAGCCACTTTGGAGTCTAGGACCTAGCCTTCCTAGACTCAGAGAGGGCTCTCTATGTTTCATGATTTAACTTGATAACTATAAGTGTTGATATTAGGCTAGTTATAGAAATAAGGGTTGTTTGTTTGATTGATTGGGTTGGTTGGATGAGCAAGTCTGTAGAGACTATTCCATTAGGCTATGGAGTCAAAAGGCTATAATGACGCATCAACATTCAAGAGCATCAAAGGGAAAGCTAACTGTGCCAAATGGATCTTTAGAGCTATATGAATTATGAGGTGAAAGAAATATTAAGGTTCAGTAGTGACTAAAGAGCAGTTAAGAATTCCTTAGTCAAAATTCAGCAGAAAACATTCAGATTGTAAGTGCAAACAGAATTAAGGTGCTTCGACAACAAATCTTAATATAAAAATTCTGATTTACAATTAGATGAACATATACACAACAAGGAAAACAATGGAAACATTTAAAATAGAGAAGTAACACATCACCATTTTAACATAGCTCAAGAATCCTGAAAACAGTCTTTGATTATTGATGTCCAACTCAAAAATTACAGTGCTCCAATATAGTAGTTCTTACAATGCAGGGGCTAACAATATCCAACTTCCAACCCTTGATACAGCTAAGGTATGAAGTATTTATTTCAAGACCAAGTCAATTTCCCTATCTTACTCAGCAACCTTTCATTGATTACAATTTAGTAGAAAATGGACAAGTGTGGCCACGCAAGGCCTGATCAGAAATCTCAGACAAAAACCACCGCTTGTAGAATTAATGTTGGGTAGATTTTCATGAATCCAAATGCTTCGATGGCTCTTTAGAAGATTAAACAACAATCTTGGAGGTGGTTGTGATGGTCACGAAGATGCAACCAATGGTGGCTCTGACATCTAGCTCTGCTCTTCAAAAAATCGGCGTTGGGTAATTAAGTCTGGTGCAACGGTGGCTACTTTTCACTGATTAGTGACTGTGTTGATGTGCTTTGCTACCCCTTCCATTTCTGCCATTATATCTATGCACAAATGCCCGAATCAACCTTTTATGTATGTTTCCTTTTACCGTAAAGTTTAGCCTTGCTCTGCCTTTTTCCCCTTGTCGGGTCATACTCGAGTCTTTCTACCATGTTTTAGCCTATTTATTCATACGTTGGCCCACAAACCTCATAAGCCTAGATGTGGAGAGATGGTGGTTGGAAAACATGGATGGATGATGGAGGACGTGGCATGGTGGCATTGGAAACGGTTACAGGGCGACATGAGTTTGGAGGATGACATAAATGGATTTTTGGAGGGGGCCTCAAGTGGTAAGAGGTGATGGAGAGGGAGGTGAAAAAATGTGTGGGTGTGACACGTAGCAGGGATGGTGGTAAGAGATACCACCCATTTCAGACCCCCCCCCCCCCCCATGGTTAAAGGTCAAAATTTGTGGGGAGGGCGAAATGAAACAAGGACCGTGAGATGAGGAGAAGAGGAGCATAGAAGGAGGAAAGGTGTGAGGCATTTTTAAGGGTGGGGATGATGTGGAAAGGAGTTGGGCCCGCCCGCAGGTCGCAGATCACAATTTTTTGTTAAGAGTAGCGGGAGGTAAGTTCTAATATTCGTGAAGTGCGAAGTGCGGGGAAGGGGAGGTGACATGGTAGGGAAGGTGGGACTCGACCCGCAACACAAAAATCGAAAAATTTAACACGAGGTGGTGGAGGTAAACTCTAAAACCTGCGAAGTGTGAATTGTAGGGAAAGGGGGACTCGACCCGCATCGAAAATCACATATCTTAAGGTTTTTCTATGAGTGCGATGAGGTAATAGTTAAACTGTGCGAAGTGCAACATGCGATTGGGACCCACCCGCATCACATATTTCAATGTTTATAGTTTACCGCATGTCACAAAGTTTAGATAAGTGTGGGGAATGCGGTAATCGATAAAATCTAGGAAGTGCAATTTGTGCTGTCGGAGGATGATGATGTGGAAAGATGGAGATGGAGCCCATTGCATCAACGAAGTTTATAAAGCGGTGAATGGTTTCGGTAGTAATTTCAAGTTTATGAGGTTTCATATGATATATCTATGTATTGCAAATGACCTGAAGTGAGGGGCAGAGCTTCTTTAGTGGGGCCAAATGCATCGTGACTTAAAAAAAATACATTACGAGAGCTTAACTTATAACTGTGAAACTTTTCGATATTCGATATGCGATTTAATCCCCGTCATTGATTGATGCTCAGATCCAATAGCCCTCACTGCTCCGTTGTTGTGGCTTTCCGACTTTGTTTCTTTGATTTCTCCCATTCATTTTGTAGTTTTTCATAGAATACTCGTTCATGACTTGACTGTGTTCACAACTTGACCCTCTTAGCATGAACGACTTGACCCAAACGTGCATGATTTGACCTAATCACGTTCATGACTTTTCCCTTGTTGTTTTTCTACCTTAACTACTTATCTTCCTCAATGATATTTCTGGTGCTTCTGCTTTATGTTCCTTATCAGCAACATTTTCCCCTTCTACTGAAATGAAAGGCACATAGATTCTTATGAAGCTCTTGACAGTCAGGATTTGCCATTTTTCCTGAAAATAAATGATAGCCATGGAATATAATTTTCAGTATGAAATACCAGAGAAAATAATCAGTCACCTAGTGATACTGTGAAAACATGAGTCTAACAGTGGCTCCAGTTGGGGATGGAAGCTCCTTCAGGAGGTGTTAATAACATGGTAGACTAGTATTCCGATCCATTGGGTTGATCTCACGACTTGTATCTTGATCTGTCATGCAACTTAGTGACTGGGAACTAGTTGATTATTCCTCCTAAATTTGGATGATAAATATAGACCACATGCTTGTCCAGCCAGCTTATTAGCATACTGAAATCTGAAATGAAACTACAATTGAACCTATCCACTACAATCCATCAAGATGAACATACTGTTGCACCTTGAAAACTTGAATGGTGAGACCAGAACTGTGCTGAAACTAAAGTCTGAAACACACTGTTCTAAAAATGGAAAAGCAATCTAAACTGAAATTTAAAATATGCTCTAAGTACCGAGCTTATTTTCACACCTAGCTACCCTAATCTAACTTGGAGATTATATATACACTAAGTGAACTCCTTTTTCCAATGCAAGCAATCAAGTAAATGAATAAATGATTGATTCTTGTTCACTTTTTTGAGTAGGTTGAAAAAACAAAAGGGCCACTCCCACCTTACTTGCCTTTGAACAAACTGCTCAAACCTTTCCTTAAACTCTACAGCAAACCATTCATGGCATATCATACTCCTTCCTCAGATGATTCTAAAAGGCCAACAAAAGGATCTTGGAACAATACCTGGCCCTGAGGATTTAAATAAAAAACTTCATATATGGCTACTCCTTGTTCCACTTTTTCATGCTCAGGATCCTTTTGAAAGAGAATATCTACATATTCTTCATGGTCATATGATATCGCATCCTCATTATATACCACTATGTTTTCCTCAAGAAAACTTGATATGTCTTGACTAAGCTGGCTGAATTTTGTTTGAAGTTCATCATTTTGATGAATAAGAGAACTTTATGGCAACAGGCCTTCTTGAGAAGGTAGAAAAACATCAGTATCAATCTGTTCTTTTGTTTCTTCATGAGGAAATGATTAAGTACATAAATCAGCAGTAGAAAAACTTGAAATAATCTCTTCATTACATAAAAATTTAGGGGCTGGCTGCATGCTTAGAATCTAATTGATTTCTTCTTCAGTTAAAGGAGGAGGGAGTCTTTGTTTTCTTTGGATTGAACAACAATTGTTTTATTTCTCTTGTGAAGACTGATCATGAGGCTGAGTCTTCTTTAGCCTCACACAAAAGAGTAAATGAATTATCATTTGTCCCCATAGAGAGATATTGTGGATCTTCTTTCATTTCCTAATTTCTTTCATTTTCAACTAACTTCTCTTGGTTGTCATGACAATTAACTTTAAAATGAAATTCATGAATTGCTTCTAAGAGATCCTCAGGATGCCAATTTCCTAATTCTTCATCAATATTTACAAGGTATTGTATGAGATCCTCAGATTGATCACAACAATTTTCAGCTAATGATAAAGATGGAGAATTTTCTTTATAATACTCATAAAACACCTTGTGGAAATATTTTAAACAAAACAAACTACCAGGGTTCAGACCTTCATACCATTCCATTGCTTTCCTTTCTAATGTTACGATGAACATCTTCATGAGGCAATCCTCATGCCATTCGATTTTCAACCTCCATGAGTGTATATGAAATTTAATGAGATGTAACAAAGCATCATCAACCTTCCCATCTCAAAAAATAGGAAGATTTCTGTCCCAATTTACCTGAGGAATTTTGTGTGGGAATCCAGGAATGTGATCTCTATTCATTGGAGCATACATGTGTTGTATTCTTGGATCCATCTTGTCAATCAATCAGAGGGTGGGGTAACTATATATTCACAACCAGTATGGATTCTTCTACCAGTGGAGTCTTTAGGTCAACTGAAAACTATGGAGTCTCCAGGCAGATGATTTCAAATTTCTTGTGTCTGGCTGTTGTCCACCATCAACAACCAGATACCAATATTGGAACATACTTGAATCATACAATATTTTGACTGGGGTTTCTGAGTTCTGATGAACTATTAATATTTTTTAGTAATTCATTACCTAGTATGGTTGACATTATGTTATCACTTTGTAATTTGTAATATTGGCAAGAAAAAATGATAGAGGACAACATCAAATCACTTTGGAGTTTGGGACCTAGCCTTCCCAGACTCAGAGAATGCTCTCTCTATTTTATGATTTAACTTAATAGCTATAAGTTCTTATATTAGGCTAGTTATAGAAATGAGGGTTGTTTGTTTGATTGATTGGGTTGGTTGGATGAGCAGGACTGCAGGGACTATTCCATTGGGCTATGGAGTCAAAAGGCTAGAATGGTGCATCAGCATTTAAGAGCATCATAGGGAAAGCTAACTATGCTAAATGGATCTTTAGAGCTGTATGAATTATGAGGTGAAAGAAATTGTAAGGCTCAGTAGTGACTAAAGAGAAGTCAAGAATTATGTAATCAAACTTCAGTAGAAAACATTCAGATTGTAAATGCAGACAGAATTAAGGTGCTCTGACAGCAAATCTTAATCTAAATTTTTTGATTTACAATTATATGAACATATACACAGGAGGGAAAAAAACGGAAACATTTAAAACAGAGAAGTAGCACATCACCATTTTAACACGGCTTAAGAATCCTGAAAATGGTCTTTGATTATTGATGTCCAGCTCCAAAATTACAGTGCTCCAATATAATAGTTCTTACAATGCACGAGCCAACAATATCCAACTTCCAACCCTTGATACTGCTAAGGTATGCAATATTTATCTTAAGACCAATTCGGTTACCCTATATTACTCAATAACCTTTCATTGATTGCAATTTAGCAGAAAATGAACAAGTGCGGCCATGAAAGCCCTGATCAGAAATCTCAGACAAAAACCACCGCTTGTAGAATTAATGTTGGGTAGATTTTCATGGATCCCAACACTTCGATGGCTCTTTGGAAGATTAAACAATAAGCATGGAGGTGGCTGTGATGGTCACGAAGAGGAAACCAATAGTGGCTCTGAGATCTGGCCCTGCTCTTTAGAAAACTAGGGTTAGGTAATTACGTCTGGTGCAGTAGTGGCTACTTTTCACTAATTAGTGATTGTGATGATGTGATTTGTTGCCCCTTTAGTTTTTGCCATTATATCTTTGCACAAACTCCTGACTCGACCTTTTTTATCTGTTTCCTTATTACTGTGACATTTAGCCTCGCTCTTCCTTTTTCCCTTTGTCGGGTCCTACCCAAGTCTTTCTGTTGTGTTTTAGCCTATTTCTTTATACATTGATGCACAAACCTCATAATCCTAGATTTGGAGAGATGGTGGTTAGAGGACGTGGACGGATGATGGAGGACATGGCGCGGCAGCATTGGCAACAGTTACAAGGCAACAATGGTTTGGAGGATGGCAAAAACAAATTTTCGTAGGGGGCCTCAGCGGTAAGAGGTGATGGAGAGGGGGGTGAGAAATTGTGCAGGTGTGACACATAGCTGGGATGGTGGTAATGGATACCACACATTCCCCCCCCCCCCTCATGGTTAAAGTTCGAAAGTTTTGGGGAGTGCGAAATGAAACAAGGACCGTTAGATGAGGATAATAGGAGCATAGAAGGAGGAAAGGTGGAAGGATTTTTTAAGGGTGGGGATAACGTGGCAAGGAGGTGGGCCCGCATGCAGCTCACATATCACAATGTTTTGTTGAGAGAAGTGGGAGGTAATTTCTAAGATTCATGAAGTGTGAAGTGTGGGGAAGGGGAGCTGACATGGCAGGGAAGGTGGGACCCAACCCGCAGCCTGCAGATCTCAAAATTTAACACAAGGTGTGGAGGTAAACTCTAAAACCTACGAAGTATGAAGTGCGAAGTGCGGGGAAATGTGGGACTCGACCCGCATTTCAAATCGTAGATCTTAAGGTTTTTCTATGAGCGCGGGGAGATAATAGTTAAACTGTGCGAAGTGTGACATGCGATTGGGACCCACCCGCATTGCACATCACAATGATTATAGTTTACCGCATGTTGCAGATTTTAGGTTTTGGGAAATGCGGTAATAGCTAAAATCCGTGAAGTGCGATTTGCTCTAAAGAAACCTGTAAACATTTTTACCAGTGCAAACGTGAAGATTAAGAGATTGGTAACTGGTAACAATGAAATTTTTACCTATCTTGAATTAATTAGTGACACCATTTTTTCTTCAAAGATGTTCATGTCATGTTAAAGAAAATTCAGGCTGACACAATACTCCAGTTGGGGATGCTAATGTATACTCACGATTAACTTACATTAGAATTCAAAATATTTACACCTACACCAAAATTCAAATTTTACTTAAAATTATGCATGGTCAGGATTGTACCATTTAGTATATTTACATGCATCAAAAACATGACCACCTTAACCAAATAAGAGTTTACAATAACATGACCACCTTATCCAAAGAAGCGTTTAATTTTTTATTTATTTAAAATAGACAAAGCCTTCAGCTTGCTTGGACTACATAGACATTGATGGATAGATATAGGGCATTGAAACTATTCAAAGTTTCAAGTAGAAGTGAAGTTAGTGTGGGTTTGTTAAAATAGGGAATTGTATGTAGTACAAAATAATAATTGGGGTGGCACGATGGTCATCCAAAACTTGAAACAAACAGCAAGGTACTCACAAATATAGGATCCTAGTGTATGTACAAGAATAAACACCAGTTAAACAAATAAATATGGTAAGGAGCTATAAGCATGAAAGCCTAACTAAACACAATTACTCTAATTAGAGTAAATGAGCTCCAAGCATGAAAATTTATCATGAAAAATAATTAAATATAGTTAGAGAAAATGACCTCAAGAATGAAAATTTATCATGAAAACTAATTAAATATAATTGGTTATTTATATTTTTTATTTTGATAATATTTAGGAAATTTATGATGAGGAGGAATGATATGGATTCTTATCATAATTCTAAAATATTTTTGAAATCCTTAATAACAAACTATTTGCTCTAAATTATAATAAATGAACTACAAACATTGAAAACCAAGTAGAGACAAATTCCAAGACTATAAAAGTTCTATGTAGCAAAGTTTCCAGTATGAACATCACATAAAGTAAGAGTTTAGTAAATTGTAAACAAAATTTCAGCTTAAAGCATTGCAACATTTTTAAGAGAGGACAACTTGTCAATTATTCAGAAGACGTGGGTACATGGCAAAAGCTTCATGCAACTTTTGCCATGGTATTTGGGCTTCAATCCTGTTATGGAAGCGCCAAAGAGCAAGGTGGTTTGGGTGAAGTTGCTCGGTCTACCACTAGATTTCTAGACACTGAAGGCTCTTAGGGTGATTGGTGACTCAATAGGTTGTACAAATTACAACGATCCCCGAATCATTAGCACTAGTGATAAAAGAATTTCCTAGTTATCGGTGGAGGTGTGTTTCTTGGGGGGTCTGCCGGGGGATGTCGACCTTGTGTGGGAGCAACGAAGGCACATGCAATGGGTAGACTATTGGGGGGTTCTAGTCAGATGCTTGATATATCACAGAGCATGAAATATGAAAAATTGTTGCCCTATGTGTTTTAGGAACACGCTCAGAGCCAAGACTTATAATAAGGGCTCTAGGCGCGACAACGCTACTGTCAATGCGGGTGATGGGCATGGAAATCAAAATTTGGGTAAGTCAATTTCGCCATCCTCTGATGATGATGATTATGTTTCTGCCAATTCTCATAGTGACAAAAAATATCTACCTGATAATGATGTACCCTTTTTAAATGAACTTAGACTTCCTATTTTTTCAAATGACAATGTGGGAGCGAAGCCTTTGGTTCAGTAACATGGACCCTCTAGTCTTCCCTCGATCATGGTTGGGGATGCTACCTCCTTATCGGGCACTCAGACCTCTCATAACATCGTTTTCATCTAGGTATTGTCAGATGAGCCCCCTCTATCAACCACCCCTATTGTTCCCTTACATGTTTCTTCTCTTGGGCTTCCTGACCCTCCTATTGATCCGCTGTATGTATCCCATTCGATGCCTTATTTGGAATGGGCATCTCCCTAATCTCCTCGCCATGATGTTACCCTCGATATCTCAGAATCACCCAAAACTTCTGTGGGGAGTGATATCGACTCTTTACTTGGCAACCCAAACCTTGATTTTGCGGCCTTAATGGTATTTGATAGAGTGCCCCAACAACCTGACATTTTTATTTCTCCTATATCAGGTCACAACATCACTATGCGAAAGAAGACTAAATCTAGAAGGAGAAATTTCCGTGGACGCCTTAAAACTAAATCTTTTTTTAAAGATGATTTCCTGGACCTTAAGGATGTTCCCATATCTTCTTCTGATGACATAGGGGAGCTTAGAGCAACTAAGCCCCCCAGAGGTTCCAAATGACCTCTATCCTATCTATGAATCTCAGGCGTATGGGCAACCCCTCCAAAATCTATCGCCTACAGGTGTTGCTTAATGCATAAATTCCTATCATAATTCTCATACAGGAGACTCTATGTGATAGAATGAAAGCAATCAAGAATACTATTAGCATCAGACCGGGATGGCATGCAGAAGTGGTGGATGCTATTGGTCATGCGAGGGGTTTAATATCATTGTGGAATCATGCATTTGCTAAGTTTAGGGCCTTTATTTTTTTTGTTGGCATCTTATTATCTAGAAATTTATGTGGGGTACAGGTGACCTTCAACATTTTAAACATTTATGCTCCATGCCAAAACAAATATGCTTTCTGGAATAGACTGTATAAATCCGATATACTCTCTTTGGGAAATCTATTTGTCATTGGGGACTTTAACTCAACATTAAATGCCGATGAGTCATGGGGTATTAGCGTTAGAAGTGATCCTTTGGTGGGCTATATTCGATGGATTTTTGAGCGGGCTTATATGGTTTATGTTAGACCAAATCCTATTATTCCTACATGGACTAACCAAAGATCTGATACAGAGTTTATTGGCAAGAGGATGGACAGGGAAATGGTAACGGGTACCATGGTTGACAGACTGGACAATATACGATATTTGGTCGATGTATCGAACTTATCAGATCACATGGCTATTGTTATTTTGTGGTGCAAGGAGAGAAAGAGAATGGGATTTCCGTTAAAATTCAATCGAGAATGGTTGAATGACAAGGAACACAACAATATCATCCATGACTGTTGGCGGGATAATGCCCCATACGAAGGATGATATGGCTGGGAAAGACTCCATGCAAAACTTCAAAGAGTTAAGTCCATTACAAAGGCATGGGAGATTAGTAATAAGAAAAAACTCAGAGAGGAATTGAATCATTTAACAAAAACTCTCAATGACATACACTCTAAATTTGTTACCTGTGCCCCAGATAAACAGACTTATATTCAGATGGACACACTACAACAGAGAAAACTGGAAATCTTGAAGATTGAAGAACTAACGTGGAAGCTAAAGAGAAGGATTATTTGGCTCAAGGAAGGTGATATGAATACAATTTTTTTTCACAAATGTGCAAATGAGTGGAAAAATAAAAGCTCAATATGGTATATTCAGAAAAATGATGGAAGCTGTGTATTTTCCACGGAAGAGATTACGGAAGAAGCATTCAGAAATTTCTTGACCTTTTACCAAGCTGATAAGGAAATTTCCTTAGAATGTCAAACATGGGTCCTTCAATACATCCCGCATATGTTTGATGAAGAGGATATTCTGAGCTTAAATGCTGTAATTATGAAGGAGGAAGTGCAGACAACTCTCAAATCTTTTACACACGACAAATGCCCAGGACCAGACGGCTGGCCTGCAGAATTTTATGTTCATTTTTTTTAACATAATGGCGGAGGAGATAACAGCTGTTGTGAAACAAGGAAGGATTATGGAGCACGTTCTGGCGAACATGAATGCTACATTATTGGTGCTCATCCCCAAATCATCTGATCCTAAGTCATTTTCTGACTTCAGACCGGCTGCACTATGTAATCACATTTATAAGGTTTCATCTAAAATCATTGCAAATAGGATGAGAATGACATTATCAAGGAATATCTCGAAGGAACAGTATGGGTTTTTGAAAGGCAGGTCGATTCATGATGCCATAGCCATCGCTCAGGAGGCCATGCATTCTATGCATTCAGGAAAGCTGGATGCTCTCATCCTGAAAATCGACTTGTACAAAGCGTATGACACAGTAGACTGGTCATACATTAGATTGGTACTTCCTAAGATTGGGCTCCCGATGCACATTATCATATGGATTATGGCTTGTATAACATCTGCCAGATTTTTTCTAATCAATAATGGTCTGCCGACTAAGTTCTTTGGAGCCGAGCGTGGATTAAGATAGGGATGTGATCTATCTCCCCTTATATTTATATTAATTATGGATAGATTTAGCAGGATTATGGAGATGGACAAGCGCTCGCGTTTTATCTCTGGGCTCTCATTCTCAAATGCTGTAAGTATCACTCATTCACTCTTTATGGATGATCTTTTGATATTTTGTCGGATTATTAGAAACCATTGGTTCTACATCCATTTCTTGCTGACTCGATTTGGGAGTGCATCTAGTCTTTGCATTAACAAACAAAAACATTTTCTTGTTTGTGATTTTGGGGATGAGGAGGAGATAGAATTCATTACTAATTTCTTTGGCGTCGACATCAAGAATGCAAATGAGGGATTCTTATACCTGGGGTACAGAATCAAATCATGTGGATATAGGGTGAAAGACTGGATGTGGCTTGTGGATAAATTTAACATCAAGATAAACAAATGGACTCATCGGTGGATCTCGTTGGGTGGTAGATTAATTATGATTCAAGCTGTTCTTACGCAATTTATTATGTATTGGGGTCACCTTTTTTATTTTCCAGAGCAAATTGTGCATCGTATCAATCAAATCCTGTCGAAATTTTTATGGGGTGGTGCGGGTATGGCCAAAAAGCTGCATTTATGTAAACTTGAGTTTCTATGTGTGCCGAAGAAGCAGGGTGAATGGGGCATCCTAAACACCAAAGCCTTTAACTCAGGTCTTCTCATCAAATCTTTTTGGAGCGCTATAAAGGGCAACATAATATGGAACGATATCATACAAGTTAAATACCTATCTGAAGACCCCCTGCTCAATATATAGTGTCAGCAATACATATGTCCACGGAACATATCAGCTATATGGCAAGGTTTTATGAAAATAATTCCAATTTTTGCTGAACGTTTGGTATGGAGATTTGGGAATGGGTAGAAGATTACCCTATGTTGTGATAGTATATATGGGATGAATGCAGATGCATTTCCTAACCGGAGGATTGCTCACAGACTTATGCATGGTTGAATCATATATTTCTATCAAGTCATCCACTACTGGGCCCATGGTGCGCTCATATTGAAGTCCGCTGAGCTACTGGGTTTCTATGGAAGGGATGCGGTGGATTGGAGGGAGTATTCACAATGCATCCAGGTTTCCGATTTATGCCACAGGATAGAAGGTGACACTATCGTATGGGAGGGAGATATAAAACATGGCGTAATGGTTTTTCAAGAGGTTTATGCCTACATCAATTCTAGGTCTTCACAGGGGAATTCGTCCTCTGATTTTTGGCCTTTTTGGCATAGGAAAATACCTACTAATATTCTTCTATTTGGATGATTGGTTTGGAAGAAGAAAATATTAACATGGGACTCTCTCATAAGAAGGGGCTTTCATGGTCCTAGTAGGTGTGCTCTATGTTTATCTCATGAGGAAACATCTGATCATCTATTCTTCTCATGTCCAAGGGTTCTTGCTATATGGAATCTTTTCAGTTGCCATTTGATTGACTCATCATGGACCCCAAGGGAATTTTTGGCAGCTACCCAAAGATGGGACAAATTCCATGGGAATTTCCAATCCTTGCCTTTCTTTCTCATATGGGAAGTATGGTTTGCACGGAAAAAAAATTTATTTGAGGAGAGGAGCTTCTCAACATCCCTTATTCATTCGGTCATCATACATTGGATCAGTGACCGGGATCATGTTGAGGTAGGCATTTCGGATTTCTCTATTAGGAATAGGCCTCATCCCATTGATTTTCCTGCGATTTATTTTGATGGAGCTTGTCAGGAAGGAATGATGGGTTGTGGTGCATGGATTAATATCTCAAAGGCTAAGCGAATGCATATATGCTGGAATGGTAGCTTGGGTACCAACAATCTGGCGGAATTGATGGCCCTATGGAGTGGTCTTCTTGCTGTCTATAACATTGGACTAAATGGGTTCACCATTTTTGGTGATTCTAAAATCATCATTGATGTTATGATTGGAAACTGCTTCTCTATCTTCCCCATGCTCACAGGGTTGGCTTCTCAGAACTCAGTAGTTGTGGTCTAATATGAACAAGCTACCTATTCTCCACATCTTCAAAGAAAATAACACTAGGGCGGATGGACTCTCTAAAAAGGGTTTGGGCATGAGTTTTGGTATTATGCAGGTAAAGAATTTCAGGAATGGACATTGCGTATGGGCCACAGAAATCCCCATCCCTTAATAAAATTAGGGAGATTTCTTGGCATGCTACATCAAGCGAGCCTGCATTGGGAGCCTTTTGTATTTCTTGTGCAGGTTTTCAGTAGTAGATTCAACTACAAGCGAGCCAGGTCATTTTTATGTGTTGATTGTTTTCTATGGTTTTATCCCGAGATCACAGGGGATGAGAAGAATGGTATTTTCTACTTCATAATTAGATCATAGTCATATATAGTTGCTTTCTCCATGTTCGAGAATTTTTTTGTATGGATTGGTTAGGTGGATTGCAATTTGTTTTGTATGGAACTCAGTGTTTTTTGTTGATGGACTCTGTCCTTCTTGCTTGATGATCTCATCTGATATTATTCAGAATGTTTTGATATTATGTACTGTTTATAATAATAGACAATGGTTTTTTTCTTCTAGAAAAAAATAAATCATAAAGTATCGTATCTTCGAAGCTCCAATTACTCTGAAATCGTCACTGAAATCAAAGTGTCGTTGTAGACTTTCCAATTTTTATGGTCATATTGCAAAGATAAAATAGTCATTGTTTATGAATATGGATAAAATCTCGGCCTATTGAGATTCTTTCTTTTGTATATTTGGATGGATGCTTTTGAGAAGTATGCATGTTGGAATGTATGGTAATACAAATGAAAAACATGTTTTTCTTCTTTGAAAAAAAAATATTATAAAAATAAAACAATTTTTTCCATATGACATTAAAACGGAACACGACAAAGCATTTATCAATTTATCTTAATCACAAAAAAGAAATACAAAGCATGAATTATCTTAATCGTACAGAGATTTATTTTATTTTATTTTCATTTGAAATTGATAATACTAAACTATTATCAGTAAACTAGGTAGTATGTAGCATGATCAAATTTTGAACTTGGGAAAGAAATCGTTTTGTTGTTTTACTCGAAGACATGACATGCTTGTCAATTATGCGCTGTAAATAAGAAATATGATGCTGAAACATTAAAACTATTATTTTAGGTTTTTTTTTTTTATCTATTTATTATCTATTTGTCATGGTATTTGTTTCAAATTTTATGGGAAGGGTTCAGGTCTAGGTTCAACTTAGTTGGAAAACGAAACAAAAAAATCCTTAAAACATATGCGTTACTTTTGAATAGTGGCATAATGACATAACCAACTAACTTATCCAATATGCAAGTTCAAAAGTTGAACCTAGTTTGGAAAAAGAATAAATCTATAAAACATGGATTTCTTTTTTAACATATTGAAAATTAGTGAAAAATGACTCAGGTGTATCATATACCTTCAAAAATTATGTGTGTTAATTATAAATCCCTTACATTGTAAAATAGATAGTGTAATTTTTAAGAATGCAATGAGGCTTGATTTTTTAAATCGGGGAAATTAATTGTTATTGGAATAGCAAGCTAAGCATGATTGATGAGTACAATTTATTATGAAAATCCATTTTGACATTAACTTGTTGGTCAAGTGAACATGATAACACATTGATGGTGGGGTCAAATGTGCAAGTCAAGGAGATCATTGTGTGACCAAATAAATAAAATAAAACTATGTTCTTGACGCTTTAAGTGAGTTAGTTACATTTTTGTGTTCTATGTAGATGGTTTTATGGATCAATCTATCAAAACAATATTTTCATTTTTTGTTTTTCCTAATGTATGTTGAGCTATGCCCACTTATGTTTAAGTATTTTTATAGTGCCTTTACACACCACCTCTTTTTAGAGTGTATAGATTCTTAATCAAATAATTCCAAAGTTTTCAACATGGTAAGAAAGTTGTTGGTTTAATACCTACCTTGTTGTCTAAAAGTCCTTTAGAAGTTGTTGCTTGCATATGTTCTTGATAAGTTAGATCTCTCTAATAGATTGATTCAATGCTTTGTGTTTTGTGTAATTTTTGATAAGGGTGTATAAAATACACTAACTTAATGGTTGCATGTTAAGCACAAACAATAATGGACTTTAAAGAAATAAAACGTAATACTAAATCTACATTAAAATTTCAAATCCTAACCCATTCATGTAAGAAATAATGTAAGAAAAAAAGCATTGCAGTAATCATGAACCAAGAGTTTAAAAAGAATGCAAATAATTCCCTATTATTATCTGAATAAAATACATCTAAAGAGAGTTTATTGAAGATGATGGGATCCAAAGTCCCTCCTTGGTATGTGCAAGGAAAATTATAAGGATCTAGATTTATCTTAAATTGCAGAAACCTTGAGAAACCTTATTATTTCCTAAAAATGCTATTATAAAATGTTTGGAAATATTTTAGTTAAATAATTCAAACTTACAAGGATCTTGTATGGTTTCTAGCAAACTTTTGGTGAATTTTAAAGTAAAGTACTTTTATCCTATAGGAATTGGGTGAATAATTTAAAAAATAAATGAAAATTGATGATTTTTTTCCTAGAATAAAACATGAAAATTAGCCCATGGGTGAAGTTGAGCACTTGTTTGGGTATGGATCCTTGGCTTCCTTGGTGTGTTGATGATTCCCTCCTTGATGGAGAAACAAGTACCTAGACAAGAAATACAATATTAAGAGGAAGAGGTGAATATTTTTAGTGGAATTTCAATAACATAATATTGCTTATGGTAATGGATGAATAAAGAGACATCAAAGGATTTATTTATGATCAAAACAATGGTTAAATCATTTTGAAATGGTCTTCAAAATAGTGGCTAAAAATGATCAAATAAAGATTAAAAAAATAATTAGGATTTAAGAGGATCCACATATATTTAAATTCTGATTTTGGAAAATATGGCATGGAAATAAACAAAATTGTTTTATTTTTTTTAGAGTATTGCACCTTTAGGGGTATTATTTGTGTTGTCTGAGAAAAATTATTGGGGGTAATATTTACAATGAAGTTTTTGGTCTATTTAAAGGTTTGAATCTATTTTTTTTAATGGATTAGAGGTCATATGGTTGTGACAAGGGGATAAAACAGAGGTTCAATATGCCAATAGTGATGTAGTTTTGCAATATTTTTGGAAATGTCTCAATTGAGTAGTTTTGGTCTGATTAAATATCGCCCCTTGATGTGTGAGTTAGGAGAAAATCATATGGTTGAAATACATCATATTTTCTTTATCCAAGTATAGGGAGGAGCGAAGAGGGAGAATGGTGTCTAGGGATGGAGGACTATTCATGGAAGGGAAATGGAGCACCACCTATCATTAGAAATTCAAGATGTGATACATAAAGGCTTTGAAGATCTAATATGAGATAGTAGAAGGGAAGATCAAATCAATGGATATGTTAATGACAAAATTGAGTTTTTTAAAGCCAAGGGACTTCAACTAATGCTAGATTATTGAGACATATGTACAAATCTCGATAATATGTGAATGAGTCAGGGTAAAGCACATGAGGATCTACTAAGTAAAAGAGAAATAAAGAATATGTAAGCTTGTCTTGAGGAAAACCATCAATAAGGAAAATGGGACCAAGTTACATAGGACTAACCTCTAGAATAAAAGTTCTAGTGCTGATAGGATAAAGTATGTTGATGCCTAGAAATAAGAGGAACTCCGCGGGCCCAAAATTCAAAGTATGACAACTAGATTTATATCCATAGATACAAATGTTATAGAAAATTATGTGGGGTGATACCTAAAGAGAAGCTCACATTTAAGTGTTGATAAAACTCACACGCGTCCAAAAATCTGGTACAAACAACTAGAGCACTAAAAACACTGTTACCGATGAAATAGGTAACCGCACTGTTACCTACTTTTTTTTGGTAGCATAGAAAGCACCTGATTTTGAAAAGTGGTGATGCAAAATCACCTTCTTCTTTTTTGAGCACATTTTTGACACTAATATTTTTATTTATGAAGTATGAATATTTGTTTTATAATGTTAGTGATTTTCATGCTAATTTTGAAACGTATTGCTGCAGCATCAAATTTTTTTTTTTAAAGCGGTGATTTTCATGCTAATTTTGAAACGTATTGATACAACATCAACCTTTTTTTTTAGAGTGGCGATTTTCATGTTCGTAATAAAACACAAAACTTGAATAAAAAATATATATATAAAAACAATAAAAAAAAACCAATAAAAATGTAAAAACAAACAAAATTAACTCATAGAAATAAAAAATTTAAACAAAAATAAATAAAAAAACAAAAATATTCGAAAATTATATCAAAAGAAATGACAAAATTTGAAAAAAAAAAAACACATAATTTAAAGAAAAAAAACAAAAATTAACAAAAAAAAAAAAAATTAAAAAAAACATCAAAAACATTTTTTTCTAAGTTATTAAAAAAATCCATATAATTAAAAAAAAAAATTAAATAGAAAATTTAAAAATAATTTAAATTAGAAAATTAAAATTTAGATAAAAAAAATAAAATACAAAAAAGAAAAAATTTAAATTAAAAAAAAATATTAATAAGAAAACAAAAATACAAATTTTAAAATTAACAAAAAATACAAATTAAAAAAAAATAAAAATAAAAAAATAAAATTGAAAAAGAAAATTAAAATAAAAGAATTATAATAAAAAACTATCATTAAGAAACAAAAAAAAATGAGAAATACCACGTGCGAACAATTAAAAAACAAATATCCATAAATTTACTGTTTTTTTTTAAATGAAACATTTTATAAATTTAAAAAATGAAAAACCAAATAAACTAAAAGATTAAAAAAAAAAACTTAAAATTAAAATTAAAATTTAATAAATTTAATGAATAAATTTTAAATTTTAAAAAATAATTAATCTAAAATATTAAATTAAAAAAAAAAAAAAAAAAAAAAAAAAAAAAAACAAAACGAATTTAATTTAAAATAAAAATTTTGAATTAAAAAAAAAAAAAAAATTTAAAAAAAAATATTGAAAATTAAAAAAAATAAAAAAATAAAAAGAATTTTTTGATCGTGGTGGTGCCACTAGTCGGCCTCATGCCCAGGTGGCGGCGGAGGCCAGCTGCTGGGCGGGTAGGGGAGGCTTCATGTAGCCCCCCAGCTGGCCTCCGTCGCCACTTGGGCGGGAGGCCGATTCCGAGAATCGCCCTCCCGCGGCGAGAGGCCGATTCTGGGAAGGGAGGCCGATTCCGGGAATCGCCCTCAGGCCGATTCTGGGAATCGCCCTCCCGTGGCGAGAGGCCGATTCCGGGAATCACCCTCCCGCGGCGGGAGGCCGATTTCGGGAATCGCCCTGAGGCCGATTCTGGGAATCGCCCTGAGGGTGATTTCGGGAATCGCCCTCCCGCCGCGGGAGGGCGACTCCGGGAATCGGCCTCCTGCCGCGGGAGGGCGATTCTCAGAATCAGCCTCCCGCCTAGCGGCCGGCCTCCGCCATCACCTGGGCGGGAGGCTGATTGGCGGCGCCACCACGATCAAATAATTCTTTTTTTATTTTTTTATTTTTCTAATTTTTAATATTTATTTTTTTAATTTGATTTTTTAAAATTTTTTTTTTTTTTTTTTTAATTCAAAAAATTTAATATTATTTTTTTAATTTAAATTTTATATTTGAAATTTAATTTGTTTGAATTTTTTTTAATTTTATTATTTTTTTTGTTTTTAATATTTTTTTTTCTAAATTTTGTTAATAATTTTTATTAAATTTTGTATTTTTTTTATTTAATTGATTTTTTTTAATTTTTTCATATATTTTTTTTATTATTAAATTTTATGTTTAGTTTTTTCATTTAATTTTTTAAAATTTAGTAAATTTTGCATTTTTTTTAATTTATTTGAATTTAATATATATTTTTTTAATTTTTTAATTTTTTATTATTATTTTTTTAATTTCATAAAAATTTTATATTTTTTTTTATTTCAATTAAAACTGTGTATTTAAAATTAGATTTTTTTTTGTTAAACTTAATATTTTCAAATTAATTTGTTTTTTATTTTATTTTTTATTTAATATATATATTTTTAATTTATTTTCTTCAAATTTTCAATTTTAATTGATTTTTAAAGTTTTTAACCTTTTATTTTAACAATGTTTTTTTTTTTCTTTATATTTAAAATTTAATTTTTATTTCAAAATTTATTTATTTATTCATTTATTTATTAAAATTTAATATTTTTTTTTAATTTAATTTGTTATTTTAATATTAACATTGTTTTTTAATTTAATAAAATCTAATATATATTTTTAATTTAAGTTTATATATATATATATATATATATATATATATATATATATATATATATATTAAATTTAATATCTTTTTTAAAATTTATTTGTTTTTTTAATATATATTTTTTTAAATTTAATATTTTTATTGTATTTTTTTTTTTTTTAAAATTAATTTTTCATATTTTTACTTTTAATTTCAATAATGGTTTTTTTTTTTTTAAATTTTAAATTTATTAAAATTTAATATATTTCTTTAAATTTAATTTTTTATTTTAAAATTTAATTTTTTATTTAATTTTTTAATTTAATAAACATTTTCTTTTTCTTTTTTAAATTTAATTTCTATATTTTATTTTTTATAATTTCTTTATTTTTTTAACTTGTTTTTCTTTTTAATTTAATATTTTTATTTTCTTTTTATTTTTATTTTTTTATTTCTATATATTTTGAAATTTTAATCTTTAATATTTTATTTTATTTTTTATTTTTTTTCTTAAATTTTAGGTTTTTTCAATGTTTGAATAAAAAAAAAAATTATTTTATTTTATTTTATTTCTATATATTTTTAAATTTTCAGCTTTAAAATGTTTTCATTTTTTAAATTTATTTTTTTTCTTAAATTTTATGTTTTTTTTAATATTTGAATTTTAAAAATTAAAAAATGTTATTTCTATTTTTAAAAATGTCAAAAATATGACAAATTTTTTTTTTTTGTTATTCCAGCATCAACTGGTTTTGTTTTGAGGGTGTTTTTTCAATCCTTTTTTCAAGAAACAATTTAGTTTTTAGCATAATTTTATAAAATGTTGAAATTTGACCTTCAAAAAAAGCCAAGTGCGTTCTGGAATACACTTTTTTTGTTTTTGGGGTGTTTTTCATGTTTTTTGAGTCTTTTTGGGCTAGAGTTCCTGTTTTGAGGTCAGGTTACCTATTTCATTGGTAACAGTGTTTAAATTAGAAAGTGTGTGAATCTCAACAATAAGATAAGGAGCTAAAGTCAAGCTTGTGAGAAACAACCAAGTTAGAAAGCAATGAATATCCTCTCTACATGGTTAGAGGTCACCCCCCAATGAGGAAGATAAGCCCAAGGTAAATTATCCTCTCTGAACCAAACCCCTAGAGTGTGGGTGTTGAAGTTAATATGGGAAGGCCCATTGGAGTCAAAGGACATAAGGATCCTTGAAAACCAACACAAGGTAGAAAGTATAAGATAATTGATAGAGACTAACACTAAGGGATGATGGGAAGGAAAAGAGAGATGGAATCAAGACTTCCATTGTTCTAAACATAAGTGAAAGGTTGACGTAGTAGTAATTGAAATCATTCCATGGGGCACGATGAATGATTAATTACAGGGAAAATGGTTGTTCAATGAAAATTATGTAAAACAAAAAGAAATTTGGAAGTCAATAATTGACAATATTGGATGGGAAAAACACATGGAGATAAAGGGTAAACTATAACAGGACTCAAGAAGAAACAAAAAAAATCCATTGGACACAAGGGTGACTCATCACAAATGCTCTGAATAGGGGAGACAAGGGGATGTTGCCACTAATGAAATGAGTGCCTAAGAAGAACACAACCTTTATAGTATTTTTAAATTGGTGCCACGAGGTTTTGAAAGAGTATGATCGAGGAAAAAGAGCCCTTCAAGGGATGCAATTAATGCATCGAGAGGCACAATATACAAAAGGTATTTCAAGGAAAAAACCATGTGGAAAAATATGGGGTAGATAAGGATATAAATGATTTATAAAACAACTAGATGAATACAATGTTATGGTGAAAATTGAGAATGAAAGAAATTAGGGGTATGACCATGAATGGTAAAATCCTTAACTGGTGATGAATGAAAACATAAAAAATGAAGAATTATCATAGTATGGATGAAGATTAGGGTTTGTAATATGTAATAATCTAACAAATGAAATAACAACCAATAATGCATGAGTATATGGGATAATGATCTATATATTTAAACTTGAAGGTTTTTTATTAAAATTGCAATGGAATGTTTAGGGTTTTTATGCAATTATGTCAATTACATTAACACATAAAAGATGATTTTTAACTCTGTTTCGCAAAAAAATAATAGAGACAATAGTACCATAACAAAAAACACAAAACAACAAGTGATGAAGGAGTTCACACCTAATGGGCTACATCTCCTAGTCCAACTTCCAATGTTGGGCTTCTTTCATTATGCTAAAAAATATGTGTTTACATTAATTTGCAATGCTTATAATACAAAAATATTGTCTCTAGTGGCTCCAAAATAGTAAAAAACCCTAGATGGGCTCTTTTTGCACTCAAAAAGGTCAAAAATTCACTGAGTTATGCTCCCAAGAAATTTTCCTGCTAATTGTCCTCCAAATCGCACCCACCTTCTGTCTATCCTATAAATTTTAACTTTTCCAGCCACAGTGGGTGAAAAATTTCCCCGCGTCGGCGAGATTTGCATCGATTCGGGAGTAATTTGTCAGATCATTAATTTCCCTATGACCCCACGAATCGATGAAATCGCACCACTTGGTGCATTTGAGGCCGTTGATCTTGGGAGGTTTGAATCGCTCTCGCAAAATACTTGAATGCACTCGGGACTGGGGTCAGGTACTGTGGTTGGGTTAAACTCCCACTGTGGTTGAGTTTGTAAATTTTGCGTGCCAAAATTTTTGAACTGACTCGCAAACCAACTGTGGTATGGTATGTGGTCAGGTTTTAGAATTGTGGTTTCCACCGAAATTTGAACCGCCAACCGTAACCCGCTTTTAAACTGTTTCATGTGATGTAACGTATAAACGATCGGGTGAATTCAAGCTACTTTGAAGAAATTAACTATGGCCATTATAACTATTACATGTGCTATGGTTTATGTTGACCATTGGTGGTAACTACGCCTACCTAACTGTGGTATGGTCATTGCAATATATGGTTTGGTTGTACACCATAGTTATATATTGAAAGTTGCGTGCCATAATATTAAACTTCAAAACCTATTCACATTGGCCGCGACCTCCAGAACATTGGAAGTTTTGAACTACCGGTTAAACTGGCTGCCGTAACATAACTCCAAAAGTTTTGTTATCACATATCATATGGTTTGCAATATACATATGGTTTGGGCAACATATGGTGTTGGCATATAATATACATTTTGGCGTTGAAATATAACATGATATGTAGACTTGGGTTAGGGGTTAACCCTGCAGCCTTGTCTTCTAACACGTCTCATGGTTGGGTGGAACGACGGCCATGGGTTAACCCTGGTCCCAACCACAAACAAATTCCAACTAAAGTTTAAATAGGAGCGGAGCACTGTGATTTACAAGCACAAATCGTGGCAGAGCGGTATGAGCCTGCACTGCAGCTCCAAAGATCTATAGTTCGAAAGCCATGGAAGCCTGATCTAGCCATATCATAAAATTTTACACCGCTAATAGGATGGCACATGGAAAACACCGATTTTCCCACGTGGCTCTCCTTAATTGGACCATCGCCAACAGGAGGCCACGTGATGACCATCGATTGGCCCACCTGGTTCTTCGTAATTGGACCACATCAACTAACCCTCATCCAATAAAAAAAAAGCAACTAACCCTCATCCAATAAAAAATGAGACAAGTGTCAACACACCATTGGCCCATATAAAAACATAGTCCTGCCTAGTCAAATGCCTAGTCAAAGTATGGACTGCTCATGACTAGGCTACCTACAACCCACTTTACAAAAATTTTAGGTGTTTTGTAAATCGGTCAAAATGCGATATCAGTGTCAACACACCATTGGCCCATATAAAAACATAGTCCTGCCTAGTCAAATGCCTAGTCAAAGTATGGACTGCTCATGACTAGGCTACCTACAACCCACTTTACAAAAATTTTAGGTGTTTTCTAAATCGGTCAAAATGCGATATCAGGAGCATACACTATTATTTTTGGGTGAAATTAGTTTCTTTGGATTCATGGTGATGATATCTTCACTTGGGAACTAGTTGTGAGTTGTTTTGAGCACTTTGAAATTTGAGCAATTTACTGATCCCCTAGATGATTCCTCCCTATTGGAATATTTTGGACCTCCAAAAGATCATTCTTAGATAACAAATAGATGAAGGTGCATTTCCCTTACCATTCTAGTATCATTCCACTTACCTTTGATTGGATTTTTCATGTTGTGCTTCTCATCAAGGTACTTCACTTTCCCTTTTTTTGGAGTCCCTCTCTTACTGTCAAAAATGATATCTTGCTGCAATTTCCCAAGATATTCAGAAAAGAAAAATGCCCCTGAATTAATTTGAGAATTCCCTCCTCGGTATTCAATCAAAGGAAAATTATTTAATTTCAATTTCACTTCACCTTGAACATTGTCGCCATAGTGATGCTTAGCATGTCTAGCCTTACATTTGGCTTGACTCTTTACCAAATGTGATCGTCATTGCCATGCAACATCCTTATTCAAAGCTAGAACATTATGAAACCCACAAGAATATGTTTTAGAACCAATTTCCTCTTTGTAAAATAGCTTTTTCATTTTATTTTTGAACGCTTTATTCCTTAACATTGGCATTTTGTTCTGATCATGAGCTCAAATCTGAGCTTGGGAAAAAGCTCAAAAATGAAAGTATTCAAATTGATTTGGAACCTAAGCGACGGGATAGGCCTCGGCGATATGATCCCAATGCCGCGAACGGCACTAAAAACTGACGTTGTATGAAGAAGTTATTGCACTTTGAAATCGCCCAATAACCTCTAATGTTGAATGGGTATTAATAAATTTGTGTTGGAATTTTTTTTTATTTTAATTATAGTTTAATTAATATTTTATATATATATATATATAAATTTAATATTTTATTTGATTTAAAAAATCATATATTATATTAATATATATATATATATATATATATATATATATATATATATATAAAATATTAAAAACTTTAATTAAATTATTTAAATACCACACATTTTTTCAAATTCGAATTAATATAAAAACCCAAAGTTCTAATGTCAAATGTGAAATGTGGCAAAGGTTAAATTCATATGTTACGTTCAATGGCAAAAGTCATGGGTTAATTCAAATGTCAAAAGGTCAAAGGCACGTGCTGTAATACGTTTGGTGAGCGGAGGTTTCAAAGGACTTCGAGCTAGCCCTCTCCACAATCACGTGACCACATCCACAGAACCATAGGCCCTCCACAACCGGCGGGAATTTCAATGCGGTTAAACGTTTAATGTTTGGATAAGAGTTGATGTAATGGCGGGTTAAATGTTATTGTTTAAAGTTTATTATAACGGTTTTCATAACCGTTTGACCCAACGTATATGCCAACAGGTGCGGAACATGTGACCGCATTAACCCTAACAATAAATGCTAACAGTTAGCACTTCCACCAATTTTGTCAGCGCGTTGCCAAATCAGGAGATGCCTCCACATTTAACTCCAGTTAACTAAAGTTGGCCCACCTTTTATGGGATTTTTCCCTAACATTGGGCAAAATGCTGTTTTGGTGATATCTTTCACATGGGAGATCCTTTTGAAGTGATTTTTTTTTTGATTTTGGGTGTCTTCGACCTTCTGGACTCAATGGAGCAGGTCTAAAATCTAACAGAGGTCATCTTCAAAGGTTTAAGCATCGAAAAAGATGAAGGAGCCATTAGGGCCTGGAAGGAGAAGGCTGTGTATTAAACTGTGTTTCTCTGTTTAAGGTAAATGAATAGGAATTATTAGCTATTTCATGCCTTTTGAATCTTTTTAGATGGTTTTCAGAGCCTGTTAAGAACTTTAGAAAGCCGAAAAGCTTCATTTAAGTTCTAGAGGCCATTTTCCAAACAGAGTGTGTAAGGCGAAACCGGAGCAACTGAAGGCCGTTTTTGATGAAAAAAATATCTATCTTGACTAATTCAGTCATTCTGGAACCAATGGAAGTTGTTTCAGATCATTTTGAGTACTTCTACAGCTCTAGAAGTTGATATGAAGTCATGGGCAACCCTGGGCAAACCGTGGAGGAGAGCCATTTTTGGGGATGTTGTGCTTAATGTAAGAAATTTATTAGATGTTATTTGATGTATGATCATTAGTGGATGCTTAAGTAGTGGTATCAGGGACAGAAATAAAAATATGAGGGATTTTGTGCCATTTAGAAGCTCAGAGAAGCTTAGTGCATCGATAGAAGGATGTGTGTCCATGGAAGCCTAAAGCTGTTTGCAGGAATTGGACAGCCATTAAAGGGATTTAAAATGGTATTCTCAGCCCTTTGAATCATTTTCTTATTCATTTTGGTTAATTTTGGAGCTTGTAAAAGAATTTAAGTACCTTAATCCCAAAGAGTCTAGTCATGTTGACGAAGCTCAAAGGAGATGTAGCCCAAGAGTTGGGGTGAACTCCTATATTATATTGATGTTGTGTTTTTTATTCTATGGCTGGATTATGTTGTTGATATACATGTTAATTTTAAGCAAAAACAAATAAACTTAAAACACATAAACAGAAGAAAATACATACACCTCTTCCAAGCAAAAATTTCGCATAATGTCAAGTTTGAGTAAGGTCATTTTAATTAAGTCTGAGTGTTTACTTCTATTATTTATTTAGGCAGAGTCTGTAAGAGGGCCAGGTAGCTTCTGGATTCATCCTTTCTTTGAAAGGTGACATATCCAGTAAATGCCCCTACAGTCTATCTCTGTATTAGAAATAAAAAGTTCTCACATTTTCAGATTTAAAATTTGGAGTATTTGCACTCATTTACATAAATGAAAATGGATACCTTGCACCCTTTTCAAGTACAATCCATTTTCAGATCAGATGGTATCAGAGCTCGGGTTGAGCATTTGTTATTGTGCAAAAGGTTTTAAAACAGTGTAAGGGATTTACTGTTTTATTGGTTGCAAAATGGCTGCTTGAATGAGAAGGGGTCTTTACTGACATTTAGCTAAAAGCTTGTCGCTTGTTTGAAAGCTTTGAGGACTTTTCTTTGGAAGTTCCTTTTGGTTGTTTTGACCATTTACATAATGTCAACTTCTTCAACAAGTGAATTTTCCTCCTTCACGAGATTCTTCAATGATGAAATGAAGAATGAGTTCTTTAAGGTGAAGGACATGGTGCAGATTCTCATTGAGGATCAAAGAGAAAGCATTAAGCTTCATGCACAATTGCTAGCTATGCAGGAAGAGAATAAGCCATTCTTCAAAGATTGCATGATATGGAGTTGCAGCTTCTTCAAGCTCAAGAAGCTTTGTCCAAGAAAATACCTCATCTTCAGGATGTAAATCGTGAGGTAAATCATTCTGATTTGTCTTCAGTTTCCTCTATTGAAAAGTGTGTTGGTTCTTTTGAAAGACATACAAGAGGTATTGGGTCCAAATTGATGTTGAAAATGGGCTATCAAGAAGGCAAAGGTTTGGGCAAGCATGCACAAGGCATTGTTGAGCCTATTTGTGTTGTGGAGCGTCCCAAGAATATTTGTCTTGGCTATGAGCAACTTAATGGCGAAGCTTTGAGCACATGCATTCAAGAACGTGATGCAAATTTGAAGAGAACATTTCTCCCAAGTTCTCAATTACATCAATGTCATGATGGCAATCTTCCTTGCCATTGTTTTAAGCCATCATTGCAGCAAGAAGATGGACATTCCATGCAGCAAAATAGGTATAATCATTCACATGATCAATTTGATTATGTTTCAACAAAGAATGATAATTTTTCTTGTTCAAATGAAAAGAAGTTTTGCTGCACATTTTGTGGTCGATTTAACCATCATGTTTCGAGATGCTGGATGAGGAAGAAGGCATACAAGAAGCAGATGAAGCAAAGACTACCTTCAAAGAAGGTGCATATGATTTTCACTTTTTGCCAAAATAAGGGACATGTTGTCTCTCATTGTTGGACTTTGCATCCAACTCGTCGTCCCACACACATGCAGCAAGAGGACAAAAATATTGGCGAAGGTGGAATCATGGATTCCATTATTGATGTGGAAAGGGAAGTTTCACATGAGGAAAAGTTGCAGCAGCAAAAGTCGCCATGGAAGTGGCTTGGTGAGAAGTGGATGGACTTCTTGACACAGTAAGACGTACTCCTTTTGTACATATGCAAATTTCAGATGTATGCATGTATTTTATGCTGTAATATCTTGTTTGTTTTGAGCCACCTTAGATCATTGATCAAGGTAGCATTGTACAGTTTCATTCTGTAAATTTCTCGCCAGAAATTTCTGTGTGAGTTCAAGAAGGTCAGTTGTGGACAGTTGTGGACAAGCGCATTTGGGAAGGGAAATGTCGATTTCTTTCCATTTGTGGTTCAATTTCATTTTCTTTTCAAGGAATTTTTTTTTGAAGGGCTGAAGAGAAGAGGATTTGTATTCTCTCATTTTCTGTATTACAGTTCAGTTCTTCATTTCAGTAAGTTTTTGGGGACAAAAAGCCTCTCATTTGGGAGATGTGATTAGGAGCTCAAATCTAAGCTTGGGAAAAAACTCAAAAATGAAAGTGTTCAAATTGATTTGGAACCTGAGCGACGGGATAAACCTCGGCGATACAATCCCAACGCCATGAACGACACTGAAAACCGACACTGTATGAAGAAGTTATTGCACTTTGAAATCGCCCAATAACCTCTAATATTGAATGGGTATTAATAAATTTATGTGTTGGAAATTTATTTATTTATTTTAATTATAGTTTAATTAATATTTATATATATATATAAATTTAATATTTTATTTGATTTAAAAAATCATATATATATATATATATATATATATATATATATATATATTAAATATTAAAAACTTTAATTAAATTATTTAAATACCACACATTATTTCAAATTCGAATTAATATAAAAACCCAAAGTTCTAATGTCAAATGTGAAATGTGGCAAAGGTTAAATTCATATGTTACGTTCAATGGCAAAAGTCATGGGTTAATTCAAATGTCAAAAGGTCAAAGGCACGTGCTGTAATACATTTGGTGAGCGGAGGTTTCAAAGGAATTCGAGCTAGCCCTCTCCACAATCACGTGACCGCATCCACAGAACCGTAGGCCCTCCACAACCGGCGGGAATTTCAATGCGGTTAAATGTTTAATGTTTGGACAAGAGTTCATGTAATGGCCGGTTAAATGTTATTGTTTAAAGTTTATTATAATGGTTTTCATAACCGTTTGACCCAACGTATATGCCAACAGGTGCGGAACATGTGACCGCATTAACTATAACAATAAATGCTAGCAGTTAGCAGTTCCACCAATTTTGTTAGCGCGTCGCCAAATCAGGAGATTCTTCCACATTTAACTCCAGTTAACTAAAGTTGGCCCACCTTTTATGGGATTTTTCCCTAACATTGGGCAAAATGCTGTTTTGGTGATATCTTTCACATGGGAGATCCTTTTGAAGTGAATTTTTTTATTTTATTTTGGGTCTCTTCGAACTTATGGACTCAATGGAGTAGGTCTGAAATCTAACAGAGGTCATATTCATAGGTTTAAGCATCGAAGAAGATGAAGGAGCCATCAGGGCCTGGAAGGAGAAGGCTGTGTATTAGACTGTGTTTCTCTGTTTAAGGTAAATGAATAGGCATTCTTAGCTATTTCATGCCTTTTGAATCTGTTTAGATGGTTTTCAAAGCCTATTAAGAACTTTGGAAAGCCGAAAAGCTTCATTTAAGTTCTAGAGGCCATTTTCCAAATAAAATGTGTAGGCGAAACCGAAGCAGCCGGAGGCCGTTTTTGACGAAAAAAAACTCTATATTGACTAATTCAGTCATTATGGAACCAATGGAAGTTGTTTCAGATCATTTTGAGTACTTCTACAGCTCGAAAAGTTTATATGAAGTCATGGGCAACCCTGGGCAAACCGTGGAGGAGAGCCATTTTTGGGGATGTTGTGCTTAATGTAAGCAATTTATCAGATGGTATTTGATGTCTGATCATTATTGGATGCAGCAGTAGTGGTATTAGGGACAGAAATAGAAATATGAGGGAGTTTGTGCCATTTAGAAGCTCAGAGAAGCTTAGTGCACCGACAGAAGGATGTGTGTCCATGGAAGCCTAAAGCTGTTTGCAGGAATTGGACAACCATTAAAGGGATTTAAAATGGTATTCTCAGCCCTTTGAATCATTTTTGTATTCATTGTGGTTAAGTGTGGATCTTGTAAAAGAATTTAAGTACCTTAATCCCAAAGAGTCTAGTCATGTTGACGAAGCTGAAAGAAGATGTAGCCCAAGAGTTGGGGTGAACTCCTATATTATATTGTTGTTGTGTTTTGTTATTCTATGGCTGAATTATGTTGCTGATATACATGTTAAGTTTCAGCAAAAACAAATAAACTTAAAACACATAAACAGAAGAAAAGATATACACCTCTTCCAAGCAAAAATTCCGCATAATGTCAAGTTTGAGTAAGGTCATTTTAATTAAGTCTAAGTGTTTACTTCTATTATTTCTTTAGGAAGAGTCTGTAAGAGGGCTAGGTAGCTTCTGGATTCATCCTTTCTTTGAAAGGTGAAATATCCGGTAAATGCCCCTACAGTCTATCTCTGTATTAGAAATAAGAAGTTCTCACATTTTCAGATTTAAAATTTGGAGTCTTTGCACTCATTTACATAAATGAAAATGGATACCTTGCACCCTTTTTAAGCACAATCCATTTTCAGATCATGTTCACACCAATGTTCAACAATGATGCATCCTGCTACCATTGACCTTCATGTTGTTTACCTCTTTTAGCAGGGGAAATGTTAGAATCCTGAAACATATTATCATTTATCCAACATTCATAAGAGATAAACTCAATTTCTTTGTATGTTCTCTAACAATGTACTCAATCCCATTTTTGAATAAATGATATTTGTTTTCATGGCAATGGAAAATGGCTCTCTTATCATATAGATATGGGCTTCCCAAAACAATACCACATATATCAAGTGGAACTACATCAAGTTCTACCTCATCAAGGAAGTTTGCACTGTTGGAAAATCTAAGTATGCATTTCCTTGTCACTTGCAATTTTACATTCTCACATACCCAACCTAAAGGATAAGGTTTTATATGAGGAATGGTTTCTAAATTTAATTTCTCGACAATGTCTTCAGAGATAAGGTTTGCTTTTGAACCAATATCAAACAGTGGATCTATCTTGGTATGTTTTGAGAGAATCTCAATTATTGTTTTTTGATATTGAGTTTAACTGATACTATTTGAATAACTAGTACTTGCTATGTCCATACTTTTTAATCCCATGTATGTGATCTTTGTTTCATCCCCAAAATTTGATCCTAAATATTTTTGTATAGTTGCGACAACCTTTTCTATCTCCTTGTTTTTAAACTTTTTGGGTCTCATCTCAGGATGAAGTTTCCAACAATTATCTTCATCATGGTCCTCTTCGTAAAAGTGTTTGCATGTGAGTTTTTCTTTCTCGATCTTGATGGTAGAATTTTTCTTTAATTTTCTTTTGAATTTCCCTTTTCCTTTTTCGCCATAATAAAATTAGTTCTCACATGTTTCATCATAAACATTTTCCCTCTTCCTTCTAGATGTGCGGCATGTACACACACTTCATTTAAATTTGTAGGGTTAAACATGATAGTAGTGTGTCTCAAGTAGCTATGTAAACCTCCAATGTATTTGTGTAAAGTGTCTTGAGAAGATAAATCTACATCGAATATCAATGCTCTCCTTATAAACCATTGGGTATAACTTTGCACACCTTGACCCTTTAATTTCCTAAACTTTTTTCAATCCATGAAATTTTTTTGCGTGTATGCTAAAGGAGAAAGTCATCTTCTTAATGAAAAAAAAAATCATTCCAAGAAGATAAAACCTTACCATGTTTCTTCATGTCGTCTTGAGTTTTGGATTCCCACCAAATGAGTGTTGTACTTTCCAACCTTAATGAAGCAAGCTAAATATTGGTCTCATAATCCTTGATTCTTTGTATCCTACAATACACTTCAAGTTGACGAACCTAATTATATAATTTCTCAGCATTTACCTCTCCACTATACATAGGAAATTCAAACTTTATGTCAAGTTTCAAAAGTGGAGTTTTACCATGTCCCTTTGGAGAATGTGGAGGTGTTTGTGGAGAGGTTGATGTAGAAGATGATGATGGTGAAGATGGAGGTGAAGAGAAAGGTGGAGTAAGAGGTGGTTTTTCACCATTCCCTCCATTCCGTTTTGAGGCTTATCCCCATATCCTCCATTTCCTTTTGGAGGCTTATCTCCATCTCCCTTTGGAGGATTAGAGCTTTCACCTTGCAACCTGGAATAACTCTCTTTATAGATAACTTTCACCATCTTAGTCATGTCAAAAAATGATTTCCTAAAATTCTTCTCATCCTCAGTGATATTATCAGGCTCTCCTTGATGTGCCATGACTGATGAGGCTTTTGGTGAAACTTGTGGTGGAGATTGTGGCAATTGCCCTCTCCTTGAACTAGCTTGAGGACTTTCTCCCACAAGTTTTCCTTCTCCTATTTGGAGCTTCAACCTTGTAAGCATCAGAAACACTTGCAAGAAAATTAAAGCCTCAAAACAACCAAATAACCAAAGAACCTAAGCTTTGATACCAAACTGATCTGTATATGTAAAATTGAAGGTTTTTTATTAAGATTGTAAGTGGAATTTTTAGGGTTTTTATGAAATTATGTCAATTATATTAACACATAACAAATGATTTTTAACTCAGTTTTGCAAAAAATAATAGAGACAACAATACCATAACAACAAACACAAAACAATGAGTGATGAAGGAGTTCACCCCTCCTGAGATACATCTCCTAGTCCAGCTTCCAATCTTTGGCCTCTTTCATTGTGCTAAAAAATATGTGTTTACATCAATTTGCAGTGCTCAAAATGAAAAAATATTGTCTCCAATTGCTCTAGAACAATAAAAAACCCCTAACTAGTCCATTTTTGCACTTACAAAGGTTGAAAATTGACTGAGTTATGCTCCCGAGAAGTTTTCCTCCTAATTGTCCTCGAAATCACACCCACCTGCTATGCATCCTAAAAATTATGAAATTTTCAGCCACGTGCGGTGAAAAAATTGCCCCACACTTCTAATATTCACATCAGTACAGGTACAATTTTTCATATGATTAATTTTCCTATGATCCCAATGAACCAATAAAATCAGGCCACTTGGCGCTTTTGAGGCCATTGATCTTGGGTGGTTTGGACCGCTCTCGCCATAGTCTTGAGTGCACTCGTGACTGTGTTTCGGTGGCATGGTTGGGTTAAAATCACACCATGGTTGAGTTTGTAATCACCGTGCACTGAAAATTTTGAATTGAATCACCAACCAACTGTGGTATGGTGTGTGGTATAGTTTTAGAACTCTGGTTTCCACCGAAGTTTGAACCAAAACCATAACTTGCTTTCAAATTGTTGATGTGATGTAATGTATAGACTTTCTGGTTAATTCAAATTGCGTCAAAAAACTTACCCATGCCCATTATAACTGTTGCATGTGTTATGGTTTGTGTTGACCGCTATTGGTAACTGCACCTACACAACCATTGTATGGTCACTGAAATATATGGTTGGGGTGCACACTGTGGTTATGGTTTGAAATTCGTGTGTAATAACATTACACTTCAAAACCTGTTCACATGGGCCATGACCTCGAGAAATATGGGAGTTTTGAACTATCGGTTAAACTCACTATCATAACATAGCTCTGAAACTTTGGTTATAACATATCATATGGTTTGCAATGTACATATGGTTTGGCTGACATATGGTGTTGGCGTATAATATAAAGTTTGACATTGTAATATAACATGATATGTGGGGTTGGGGCCAGAGTTAACCCTATGCCCTTGTCTGCCTGCCACGTCTCATGTTTGGGTGGACTGGGGGCTAGGGGTCAACCCTGGTCTCGTCCCCCAAACAAATTCCAACTAATAGGAGCAGAGCACTATGATTTATGAGCACCAACTGTGGAAGAGCAGTATGAGCCCCGCATTGCTACTCCAAAGGTCTACAGCTTGACCCATGGAGGCTCTATCTTGACATATACCAAAATTTTACATCGCCAATAGGAGGCCATGTGGTAGCCACCGATTGGCCCATGTGGCTCTCCCTAATTAGACCACATCAACAAAACCTCGTCCAATCAAAACACACTATTCACATACAGTAAAAATGAGAGAAGTTTCAACATACCATTAACCCATATAAAAACATAGTCATGCCCAGTCAAATTCCTAATCATCATACAGATTGTTGACTGGGCTACCTGCAACCCACTTTATAAAAAAATTAGTTATTTGCCAAATAGGTCAGAACGAAATATCAAGATCATAATATATCAGTTTTGAGTGAAATGAGTTTCATTGGATTCAAGGCGACGAGATATTTGATTTGGCACTGGTTGTGAGTCGTTTCAAGAAATTTGAAATTTGAGCATTTTACTGATCCCCTGGATCACTCCTCCCCATTAGAAGCTTTTGGACCTCCAAAATATCATTCTTAGTCAAAAAATATATGGGGTTATAGTTCCCTCACCCTTCCAATATCAATCCACTTATATTTTCTAGGATTTTTCACTTTGAGCTTCTCATGAAGGTACTTCACTTTCCCTTGTTTTGGAGTCCCTGTCTGATATCTTGCTGCAATTTTCCAAGGTATTCAGAAAAGAAAACAACCCTTGAAGGAATTTTAAAATTCCCTCCTCGTTCTTCAATCAAAGGAAACCTATTCAATTTCAAGTTCACTTCACCTTAAACATTGTCACCATAATGATGCTTAGCATCTCTAGCGTTGCACTTTGGTTGACTCTTTACCAAATTTGATCTCCATCGCCATGCACCATCCTTATTCAAAGCCAAAAAATTATTAAACCCTCAAGAATATGTTTTAGAAACAATATCCTATTTGTCAAATATATTTTTCATTTTCTTTTTGACCCCTGCATTTATTAACAATGTCATTTTGTTCACACCAATGTTCAAAATGACTCCTGAACCATATTATCACATGAATTAGAAGCCTCAATGAAATTAGATTTCAAAATTGATTCATATCCTTGAAAGGCTTTGTGTTCCTCAACACCTTTGTGTCTGAGCATTAATAATGAAAAATTCTGACTAGTATTAACAATTCTCTTCATTTGTCAAGCATTCACAAGAGATAAACTCAATTTATTGATATGTGCTCTAACAATGTACTCAATCCCATTTTTTAACAAATGATATTTTTTTTCATTGAGATGAAAAATGGCTCTCCTATCATATAGATATGGGCTTCCCAAAAAAATACCACATATATCAAGCAGAACTACATCAAGTTCTACCTCATCAAAGAAGTTTGCAGTGATGGAAAATCTAAGTATGTATGTCCTTGTCACTCGCAATTTCTCATTCTCACATATCCAACCTAAAGGATAAATTTTAGGATGAGGAATGGTTTCTAAATTAAATTCCTTTACAATGTGTTCAGGGATAAGGTTTGCTTGTGAACCACTATCAAATATTGTATCTATCTTGGTATGTTTTGAGATAACTATAATGTGGAAAAGCTCAATTTTTTTTTCATATTGAGTTCCATTGAGACTATTTGAAGAACTAGTACTTGCAATGTCCATGCATTTTAATCCCATGGATGTGATCTCTGTTTCATCCCCGAAATATGATCCTAAATCTTGTTGTATAGTTGCAACACATTTCCTTTCTCCTTATTTTTAAAATTTTTGGGTCTCATCTCAGGATGAAGTTTCTGACAATGATCTTCATCATGGCCCTCTTTGTAACAAATTTTGCATGTGATTATTTATTTCTCCATCTTGATGACAACATTTTTATTTCCTTTTCCTTTGAATTTCCCCTTTATTTTTTCTCAAGACTCAAATGAGTTCTCACTTGTTTCATTAGAAAATTTTTTCCCTCTTGCTTGTAGATGTGTGGCCTGTACACAAACTTCATCTAAATTTGTACGATTAAAAATGAGAATAGTGTGTCTCAAGTAGATATGTAAACCTCCAATGTATTTGAGTAAAGTGTCTTGAGAAGATAAATATACACCCAATATCAATGCTCTCCTTCTAGACTCTTGGCTATAACTTTGCACAATTTGACCCTTTAATTGCCTAAAGTTTTTCCAATCCATGATATCTTTCTGCATGTATGCTAAAGGATAAAAGTTTCTTCTTAATGCAACAACAAAATCATTCCAAGAAGATAAAACCTTACCATGTTTCTTCATGTCCTCTTGAGTTTTTTCTTATCACCAAATGAGTGCTGCACTTTCCAACCTTAATGAAGAAAGTTGAATCTTAGTCTCATCAGCCTTGATTCTTTTTATCTTGCAATACACTTCATGTCGAAGAACCCAAATATCTAATTTCTCAGCATTTACCTCTCCATTATACATAAGAAATTAAAACTTTATGTCAAGTTTCAAAAGTTGAGTTTTACCATGTCCCTTTGGATAATGTGGAGTTGTTTATGAAGGGGTTGATGTAGAGGATGATGATGGGGAAGATGGAGGTGAAGAGAAATGTGGATTAAGAGGTTTATTTCCCCCATTCCATACATTCCATTTTGGAGGCTTATCCCCATCTCCTCCATCTCCTTTTGGAGGATTATCTACATCTTCCTTTGGAGGACTGGAGCTCTCACCTTGCAACCTTGAATTGCTCTCTCCATAGATAGCTTTAACCATATTAGTCATGTCAAAGAATTATTTCCTAAAAATTTTCTCATCATTAGTCATAATATCAGGCTCTCCTTCATGTGACATGACTATTAGGGATTTTGGTAAAACATGAGGTGAAAGTTGTAGTGGAGATTGTGGTAAATGTGCTCTCCTTGAACTAGCTTGAGGATTTGCTCCCACAAATTTTCCTTCTTCTCTTTTGAGCTTAAACCTTGTAAGTATTAGAAACACTTGAAGAAAAATTAAACCCTTAAAAAAATCAAATAACCATAGAACCTAAGCTTTGATACCAAACAAATCTATATATGTAAACTTGAAGGTTTTTTATAAAAATTGAAAGTGGAATGTTTAGAGTTTCTATGCAATTTTGTCAATTAAATTAACACATAAAAGGTAAATTTTAACTCAATTTTGCAGAAAATAATAGAGACATTAATACCATAGCAACAAGCACACAAAAAAAACAAGTGATGAAGGAGTTCATCCCTCCTAGGCTACATCTCTTGGTCCAGATTCCAATGTTGGACCTCTTTCATTATGCTCAAAAATATTTGTCTACATCAATTTACAGTGCTTAGAATGAAAAAATAATGTCTCCAATGGCTCTATAATAGTAAAAAACCCCTACCTAGTGTTGTGGTAAATCACAATCCCCCCATTTTTGACTTATGTACTTCAAATATTCGGGACCCTTTCTACAAATTTTTGGCTAAATGCCTTTTAGGATTTTGATTAGGTTAATTATCTTGCAATTATTTCCATTTTTTTTGTTTTTTCTTGAATTTCTATTTTTATTCTTTCATTGAATCCGTCTTTTCACAAGCTTTCCAATGATACTTGTTTAACCTCATTTGGTCAACTAGTTTGTAAATGGTACTGCTTTGAAGTTTGATCATTTTCTCGCTTGGGTTAAAAATGTATAAATGTACCAATATTTTAATTTTCATATTTAAAATAGTCATTCATTCTAAATATTAACTTTTAGTTAATTTTTACTATTTTTTTCATTTTTCACTAACGATCCTACAAAATGACCCAACTAAATTGAACAATAGAGGAAAATACATTTCGGGGTATTGGTAATATACTCCAACTTATTATTTGAAAATAAATTACCAAACCCAAAACTCTAAAATTGCAAAATGGCTGTAGTCTAAAATGTAGGATGGTTAATCCACGTGGGCCCCACTTCACATCACTCATTTCCTTTCAAAAATCCCAAATTTAAAAGGTATCGAAGTAAAAATTCGCTCCAAAATAAAATTCTGATTTTAAAATGTGCGATAAAAAATTGCGATGCGATATCGCATATCGCGAAAAATTCATGAAGCAACTCAAAACACCTTAGTTTTAAAATGCTGAAACTCCTATGCGATTTGGTTTTTATGCAAATGCTTAAAGTTTTTTTAACATAAGGTTTTCCTGATCCTCCTTACGTCTTTGTGACCTCCACCTCACTCTTTAACTCCCTACGTGACATCACCCTCATGTCACCTTCCACTCACCCTCCATACTCTCCACATATAATACTCTCCCTCACCATTAATACTTCCTCAAACTCTCACTCCTCTCCTCCTCTTTCTCACGTAGTGTGCATTATATCATATTTTTATTAATTAAAATACTAGCAATTGCACCGGGAGGTGCAAAAGGAATGCCGAAAGGAGACCTCCCAATGATATAAGGTTGGCAAAACATGTAGATTTTGAGTTAATTCTTGAGTTAATTCCTTGAGTGTGGAAAATAGATTGGGGACGACACGACAACAGCACGTACGCGAAGGAGATGACGTGCGCAGGAAGGAGCTGAAACCATAACAAGAACGGTACAAGTCATCAGACCATATCTTAAAACCTATTTTTCAAATAGTTAATTTGAATTTTAAATATTTATATTTATTTTAATAAAAATATTAATTTTTAATTTAATATTATTAAGTTGTAATTTATGTAATTTGATTTTTATTTCATTTTATTTATATATTTATTAATCTTTGTTTTATTTTGTGTCTATTTATGTATTTATCTATTTTATTCTTATTTTTGTAATTAAGAATTTTTTTTTATCTATTTTATTTTTAATTTTAATTTTATCTTTATTTAATTTATTTATTTAATTATTATTATTATTATTATTTTCTTTCTCTTTTTTTTGTTGGTTTTGAAATCTTTTCTTATCATAACATGTAATTATTAAAAATAAAATAAATATATAAATTCAGATTTTATATATTATTTAATGACTTTTAACAATCCCCTTGACTATCCAGGCGTTAATAAAAAAATGCACAGGAATAAAATTCTTGCACTTTTGAATGGTCGAGATGAGCGCTAAAAGATTGAAGGTCCAGGTTGATTTGCGAGGCCCCTTGCCCATTTAAATTTTAATGAAGGGAGGGGTCCGCAACCCCGTCTTGACAACCACGTGGCAACGTTTGGTAAATTGTGGCAGCCCTCACTTAAAAACCATTTACAGCTATGAACCCCTCCCGCAATCCATTTGTGGTTTTTTGGGAAACGCCCTTCGGTTTTCTCCACGAAGCCTGCCAGAAATAATTCCACAATGTCGTCGTGGCCGGGAGGAGGTCGGATGACCCAATAAGAAATGTTGTTGGCTGCTCTGAATTCCCAAGGCCAATTCATGGATTTGCTACGGGTTTACGACTGTGACGCTGCCGAAGGAAATGTATACGACGGACGAGGGGGGCTTCCTGTCCAGGCATTCCTACACCTTATCCGTCGCCTTCCACGGATCTGCGCCCAATCGTGCATCTTGGGGATTACGACCGTCGAGAAAAGTGGAGGGAATGCAAGGGCCTATGCTGCTAAATGGCACTCCCAATATTGATCTCTTTAGCTTGATCATCTCGGCTTCCAGTTCATAAAAGATATTCGCGAGAACGCACGACACATCACTGAGATGTTTATTAATGATGCATTTCCTCAGAGACCTCTTTTACTGTTGTTATGCCTTACCAATTCTTCCATTAATGCTGGTCCGGAACTGTCGAAGCACGCCCATTCTCTCAATGATTTTAATATTTTCATTTAAATTAAAGTGAAAAGCTAAAATAGCTCTACAATATCAATGTTCCAACTCAGCTTAACATGTCAACTTGAACGACTTGACATAGGAGAATGCATGACCGATACAATACATATAAACAACGTCAAACATGACATGGACTCGTAAATATATATGTTTTTTAAAAATATTAAATTTACGGAGGTGAAATATATGCACACAGATATAAAATATTCAAAATATTTGATAAATAATTTTTTTTTTGGAAAACATAATAAATAGCAATACATCAATCACACATCGACATAAACATAACTGTGAACGGTTTTTGAATTTTTGTGAACTTGAAAATATTTTAAATTTCCCCAATGTTCAACATGCTGCATCATAAGTCGAGGCCTCAAAGGACAGAGTGACACTGCTCAAAAGGGACAACTTAAATTTCTTTTAAACGTTCATTTTATATCTGTAAAAGTTTATATATATGAGAAAGTTGAGTTTATAAAAATCCCGTTCTCAGTCATTAGTAAATAGGATACCACTAACAAATAAAAGACAGTATACCACTAACAAATAAAAGAATAACATTTCCACTAATATATACATATTAAAGTTAATTTTATAACAAGTCCCAGTCTCACCTGCTGCCAGAAAATGGCATACAACTAACAAATAAGAGTATCATTTTCACCAATCCTATAATCAACCAATGATAGTGATAATTGTACACATATTATAATACATATACAGAATATCGAGTAAACCATGATAACTTGATTTTTCCTATAACAATGAATGTGTACTCTTTTAAAAAAAATGCATTTTCAGCTTTCCTTCCCCAAAATTACATTATAATACATATACAAAATATCTAGTAAACCATGATAACTCGATTTTTCCTATAACAATGAATGTGTACTCTTTTTTAAATTAAATGCATTTTCAGCTTTCCCTTTCCCAAAATTACAACTGACAGCTGATTTCTCGCCAAAGATGTATTCATTTTCTATATTTACATCTTGCATTGTTAAATAATAATAATAAAGAAGTATCCTTTGTTAGTTTCAAAGATAAATCAATAACATTATGCTTTTGTCTTATAAAATTGGCAGTTTGGCAAATTGTAAAATAGGATGGAAAGGGCAACCAGAAAAAGAATTAGATGAATTTGTGACTGAAGGTGGGATGCCGAGCTACTTTAACTGGCATTTGTCTCCATCAAAGAAAATGACACATTGGCAAGGAGAGTACCATTTATAGAGTCCCATTTGCACCAACACTGCCACAAATAACACTAAAACGGTCAGCATCTAGATCACAACAATTTAAGATTAAAGATCATTATCAGTATAATATGCACTTGATTTAAATTAAAAAAACAGATGCACAAGTTCATGATGCCAGCCCAGCAATAAGGAGAAATAACGAAAAACTAATCTATAAGGCTTACAAAGGAGTCATCAACAAAGAAAGTAAGTAGCTGGCAAAAAGCTAGAACTATGAATCTGACATTTTCTCTATTTTGAGTTAGCAGATTCGGGGTTCGAACACAACTATATGACTTATTAAGCACCCAAGGTGTTATGATAGCCATAAATCAACAAGCAAGAACATAGTTATGGAGATGAAAAATAGCCTGCTTCCATGGCTTATTAAGCCCCCAAAGTGCCAAGATAGCCCTAAATCAGCAAGCAAGAACATAGATATGGAGATGAAAAAATAGCCAGACATGCGTTGCCACAAATTTTGTACTCATATTTACCCTGAAGCATTGTACCAAATTACAAAGGGAGAAAATATGCCCTGTTTCATTTTACAAAATTAGTAAGGCAAAAAAATGCCCTAATACATTTCACTTAATAATATTTTAGTAGACAAAATTAGTCAGGCAAAAAACATGCCCTAATACATTTCACTTAATAATATTTTACTAAAATACTGAGATATCCTCCAGGTTGAGAGAGTAAGGCCAAGCAATGATAGGTGAACTAATGCAAATCACATCCAAATAAGACATATCGTATTTTCATAATTTGTGCTCACTTTTCTACAGAAACATGTCTTCTAGTTTCGGTAGTTATCCATCTAGAAGAACAAACAACTAATCATGTCGTAACAATAAACATATGAATGCAGAGCACTGGTTACAAACAATAAATTCCAATTTCAGAAGGCATTTCTTCTGGGAATCAAGGACTTGCTCTGAAGCTTCAAAGCTCATAGGGGCATATATGCCCAATGATACTAAAGCAGAATCTACTTTTGCATTTGTTTTTGTTATATGCTTATCTAGTAATTGTGCTAGGATAAACATAAATATATTTCCAGCCAAAATTATAAACAAATTCAATGGGATTTTGGTTACATGGCACTAAAGTTCAAAATCCCTAAAGACATGTTTCACGTTTCAGTAGCGAGGAAGCTTTCAACTTGCAATCTTATTGGCATTCTACCTGAACCAATGGTCAATGGTTTGTACCATGTATTTGGGACAAAATGCAACCAAATGCAAGTCCCATATGTAGTTGGGACCAAATGCAAGTCCCATGTGATTTTAGTGGGAATAGATACCTACCATGATATCTCAAATGAAGGGTAGGATCATTTTATTTTAGTGTGTTATAAGCTCACTACATTTCATTGTAATACTCTCAGAAATTAATGAGAAGAGAGCTAAGAAACTACAAGGGAATCAGATGCATGCTTTCACCATTGTCAAAACCCAAGAAAATGAACTACAGACCCAAAATACGGGACATTTTATGTTACAAGAGATAAGAACACTGAAACTGAAGAGGAAACAAGAGCAAAGCAAGAATTGGAGGCAAGAGGAATGAAAACGGAGCAACAACAGAGAGTTTCCGGACACAAACTTGATATTAGGAAAAAGCACCCTGTTATATTACAATGCACAACTTATCTTCGAATATGAATCTAAGAGATGCCAGTAGGCTCAAAATAGACATGTTATCTTGAATGTGGGAATGTATAGATGCTAACTTAGCAACTGTCTAAGACATATAACGTGGAAAGATGGATGCATTATTCCCTTACCTGCCTTGAGAAATACAAGAAATGTAATCTGCAAGACACAACAATAGCAGCAGAGGAGCTATCAGATAGTTTTCAAAAGACAACATGACCACAGGTGAAGACCTTTTAACTCTTCGAGTTGTCAACTTACTGTTGTTAAACTCGATACATAAGAACCTGAAATCAAGTTTTACAACATAATAAACAGCTAGGCACCCCTAATTAAACACAGGGAGAAGCCTTTTTATCAACCCACTGGTCAGTGGCTTCCATTAACAAATGAACCAAGCATTGGACACTTCTCTAAACAGGTTTCCAATTCCAAGCATTCCCAAGCCTATGAGATATTATAGTAGCTCACTGGCACTGGCAAACACATTTCGGCAATAGCTGGACAGAAATATAGCAGCGCATGCACATATCCACAATCTAACACATAATTAATATATTAAAATAACATTAGTCAAACCATCTTGCGGAAAATGACATGAAACAAGGCACACACTTTCTTAACTTCAGAAACACTATCTAGAGAAGCTAAGATTCAACCCCTGGTCATTGCATTCCAACAAAAACACGTTCAAACTGTTTCTAAAAACACTTCTGTGAAGAACAAAAAGTGGACCCTAAGAGATGGAGACCAGTGCTGTCTAAATCATACAGGAGTTCCGTACTTTGTAACAAAGAACAAGCCCTTACCTGGCAATCTATACCGATCACTGCCTAGAACTCTAAACGATAGGAAAATTTGCATGCATGCCAAACGAGGAGTTGATTCACTGGTCAGGTCAATGGTTTGCTAAAATGTCAACTAGGGTCCTATTCTTACCCTGGTCTGCCCACACAAATGTCATGAGCTTCAACCGGGTGTAAGTCAGGGACAACTTGGGCAGAAATGTAACCGACCAAGAAACTAAGTATAAGGAAATCTGCTCAAACGAAAAGGGGAAAACCGAAGAAAACATATTGAACAAATGAAGGGAAAACATGAAGATTTGAGCACGAAAACAACAAAGGAGTATAGTGCACCTGTAAAATCTCATCTGTAGTTAGAATGCATGGCGGTGTCATCTCTCGAGGCAAAATCCTAATATGCGCCTTAGTCTCCTCCCTCATTTGCTGGATGATCTTCCCACCCTTGCCCAACAAACACCCTACCTGATCGTTGGGCACAACCAGATGAGTAGTAATAAGGTTGTTGGAGTTATTTTCATCGACAATATCCTCAAAAATTCTTCCATGAACCCTAAACAGAGCCTCTTGGGCCCATGAAACTTTCCCCAAATCTCCACCACTGTTCCCAGCATATTCTGGCGCGGAAATAACAATAACCCTCTCTTCACAACCCTGGACAGTCTCCTGCGTGGTGACTCGGGCACCTGTCTCCTGCCTAATCTGCGAAACAATGCTACCCCCCTTTCCTATGACTCCTCCGGCTTTGGACTCCGGGCAGAGAATTTGAAACACAGTCTCGTCGGGCCCTGCTGAAGGAGGTTGTGGATGCTGTACCCGCTTGTGCATGTGACCAATGTCTTCACCCTTTGGCTCGAAATACCCTGCCATAGTAGGCCGCCTCACCATGGCATCGAAGACGCTTGGGGTCAATGGCCTCCTTCTTGGGCGGGAGCGGTCGGAAGAGAACATAGTCCAGCGGCATGGTGTCCTTACCCTAAATGTGGAAATTTTAGGGGTAGATGTTTCACATCAGATAGGACTTTTTGTCACGCAGTAAGGACAGTAGCAGCATCATTACACCGTTCCAGGAGGAGTTGAAAAGGCCCGTGAAGGCAAGAATGAACCTAGGATGATTTTGGGAGCATGAGGAGTCGATACCTTGGCCTGCTCGTCACGATTAGCTGCCACCAGGGGTTTATAAGTTGGCCACGCACCCTACCTTCCACTGGATCTATTCCCACAAGGGCTGAGAACTTCAACTCTTTTGCCTGCGAATTTCTACCCATAACCAACCCGAATGCCACCTTGTCATCGCCGCTGTACCCAGCCATAGCCACATTCTGGAATGTTATAACTGTGATTCAAAGGATGCAGCTCTAGCTTGGATGAAAAAACAAAATTGCGAACGATACTTGAATGTGATGAACTGGAGGCCATGGAGTACTCATCAATTTGTAAATTAAATCCAACCTGGTAAATGAATTTGAAAATTGAGCCTGCCCAATCGATGGAGAATAGGAACCCTCTGAAATCGGGTACAAAAATTTGGCAAATCTGGAATGCATTCGAATTGTATTTGGGACCCTCTGAAATCGGGTACAAAAATTTGGCAAATCTGGAATGCATTCGAATTGTATTTGGGAAGGAGCTGATGATGGGACAACAGCACGGACACCAAGCAGCGGACGCGCGAGAAGGAGCTGAGAGCAGGAGGGTGGGAGCGATTGGACAGCAGGTGGGCCAAGTGTCAAATTTTGACAGGGCAGAAGGGCGATAGGTGGAGCACTGAGATTGGCTGGGAGCACTGTTCATCCCAGCAAAGCTCATTAAGGAACACCTTCAGCATAATTATATTATATAATATTATAATTAATACTATATATTTTAGTTATAATATTTCTATTATACTTTTTATATAATTTAAATTATAATATTAATGTAATATTTTAATATTTTAATTAATCAATAAATCATTTTTTTAATTAGTTTAATTATATTTACAATTAATTTATTCTTAATTAAGATTAATAATATAATTAAAATTAATTAGTATTAATTAATTAAAAAACTGTAATCTAATTTAAGATTTGAAATTAATTAAAATTTTAAGTTTTAGCCCAAACAAATTTTAATATACCAATTTTAGAAGCTCATAAATGGAGTTTTACTTGGCCAAATGAGGCCCAAGACGACTCATTAGAAGGATAAAATCATAGAGAACATTTCCGAAGCTGTTTCATTTCATGATTTTATCATTTATTAGGCCTAAAATTCAGTAGAAGATCATGCTCTGAATTTTTTAATAAAATCAATTTTCTGAGTTTTATTTTCTGCATTTTCATTTTCCCACAACTTCTTCTGAGTGCATATACATCCGTCAAAGATATTATTGACCAATTAGATCATCACATTCATGAATAGAAAACATAAATTTCCTATTAAATTATGATTGGATTTATTTTAAATTCTAGATTTCACATTTTGATTTTATTTTTGCATTTTAATTTTGTTTTGATTTGTCTTGCAGGAAATAAGTTGAAGAGATGATGAAAAGAAGATATCAATCAATGATAATGCTCCGGAAAGTGAAGAATATTATTTTGAACCAATCAAAATTGATGGAGCAGAAGCACTCTTCAACAAACTCTCTTATTGAGAATTATTTTGTAAATATTATAAATAACATATTTTAGAATGTAGAAGGGACTTCTCTCCTCTACAATTATAGATTTCTAAAAACACTTATGTAATAGGAATTTAGAGTTGTAAGTGGGAGGAGAGGAATCTCAGATCTGGGGATTATTGAGGCTTTTCTTTTACATTCTGAGTTATGTATAATGAACAGAGTTTGCATTATTGTAGCTCTGGTTTTGAAAGCATAAATTCAAGCATTGTAAAGGAATGTTAGAGACTAGAGTTGGAGAAATGGAATTAATAAATTAGTATTTATAATGCTATTATTTTAAATGCTGGTTTCATTTTATGATAATAGGAATGTGTCAATTTACTTCCATATTTGTGCACTTTAGTCGGTATGAGTAATTTGCCTCAATTTTATGTTATTATTTAGCTCTACTCTTATGGGCTGAATTCTTATTTCTGAGTAACTATTTACTCAAGAATCTGTCTTATAAAATTGATTTATTGAATAGTGATATGTTATGAAATTCTTCTACATATTATTGTTTAATTATTCAAGTTATTGATTAAATGATCAATATCATTTTGAGAACTTCTTCCTAAGTGTTGTTGAATGATTATTTCAGTTAAGATGTCTTTAGATGGGATGTGTTTGGTATTCATAATGTCAGTTAATTGAGGTACTTCGTTAGCTTGATATTCATTATAAGCTAGAAATTTTTAAATCTCAATTATTTATAATATCTTGCTCTCAGTTGGGATAGATCTATATCTTCCTAATTGAGATAGGATTAAGATAGTTCTTTTTTCTTGCATCTTAGAATAATTTTGCATATAGATTAAATTATACATTACCAAAAGTCTTCTTACAAAAGAGAAAAAAACATTAATTGTAGCTTGGCTAAGCCCAAATTAGCTTAAAGATCACTTTCTTTCCTGATCAACAAGAGAAATGATCTGATATCTCTTTCCCATTGGTAGACAAAAGTTATATTTTAAGCCAATGGAGAGTGAGAGAAGGTAACTGGACCTTGTTAAACCAGTCGGAGTCACCATTCGAAATGGAAAATGAACTACTTTAAGGTTTGAACTGGGTGGTCATCCCCCATGTTGTTGCAGCGAATTTTGCCACCTCGACATTTTGGCGCTAGAAGGAGGGCCTGATACTTGTTTTACTTTGGAGTATTTTTATTCTAACATTTTATTTTTATTACAATGGAACCTCTAAAACTTCCAATTTGGAGTTGCATTTCTGGACGTGCATCTTCCAATACTCCACCAGAAATAGTAAGACTCTTGTCTCAAGTAAAGTTTAACTGTAAGAGGAATATTTATGCTTTTAATAATGCTTTACAATTCATTCAAAATTTTCCAAATTCTACATTTCATGAAATTGATGAAGATATTTTATGCAGGATTTTTACTCTTACATTCTTGGCAAAAGCTAGAAGCTGGTGTCAATCACTTTAAGTTGTCTCAATGCACACTTGGGAACAATTTATTACAATATTCCTCTGTAAATTTGATGGATATATCTACGAACATGTATGTGACGATTTTTAATATCTACGAAGGTTTGAAGGTGAGTCTTTAATTGATTTTACCATTAGGTTTCGTTTAAATTGTTTAAAATTTAAAATTGAAGATAAACCTTCGAAAAAATAATTATTAGATTGGTTTGAACATATTTTCTCTCTTCCTTCAATTCATAATCCATGTGAAATTATTTCAAACTTTGATCAATCACTTTCTAATTTCTTTAACATAAGTAAGAATTCCAATATGGAGGTACAAACAAATGATGATGAAGTGGCCTCTATTTTGGATAATCAATTCCTTCAATTACTGCACAATTCCTACAGTATTAATAAAGATCAAGGTGCACCTTCACATGTTAATGAATCTCAATAACAAAGTTTGGAAAATTTCACTAATCAACCGGGAGAAGATATTAGCAATACTCTTGAAGAGAATACCTCTTTAAAATCTAAAAATCGGTATGAGTTAGAATAAAAAAAATCAGAACATAATCCAACAAGTACACAGCAATTAAAGTTTCCAATAATACGCAATCTATTGTATAAATTTCTGAATTCTTTTACGATGAACAAATGCCAAATTTAGGACAACAAAGCAACATTCTTCAAGAATGCACAATTATATATGTAAATGATCTTAAATCTAAAATTTGCAATGAAAAAAATGCACAAGAGTTTTCAAATAGAGACATTTTCAAATACATTGTTTCAGATTCGTATATTTCCCTTTATCCTGATAATTTTTCTAATAACAATTTATCCTCTCTTCATGTCAACGATATTTCAGAAAACAGAGAGGCTGATCTAAATAAATTTCCAATTAGTTTTTATCAGGATAGAGAATTTATTAATGATCATTCTTCTAGAATTAATGAACATGAGCTCAATATTCCTTCTTGTTTTGATACATTAGGTAAGATCGAAGGGAATTCTAATGAATTTCATAAGGTCATATATGATAGCTACTTTGACATTGAGGATATTGATTTGTTTTCTTTATAATTGAATCCACATGATCAAAGTCTAATTACATGTGAAAATGAAGAACAATCTGATTCAGAAATTATTTCAAGGAGTTCTCATTTTCAAACAATTAATCACACTCATGATTTCAGCATTCAAGAAATCATTCCAATAGATGATTTTTGTGATGATCAAGCTCACATTCCTATTTATAGTCATAATGATTTCTCTAATTCACAAGTGGGTATCAACGATCATTCTAATTACATTATTCTGCCTAATTCTCGTGAAGAGGAAATTGCTTTAAATCAGTCTGAATTGTGTTATAACAATAATTGTAACACTAGTGTAAACTATGATTCAATTTTGTTATTATTCCATCATTTATTTTTAACTTCAGATTTATTTTATGTTTTTAGTTTTAGATTTTTAGATACTTTGAGCTAACATATTGAGCAACCCAATTATGAACACTCAATTAATGCATTACCTCAATGGAAAAATGAAGTTTCAAATTATAATTGTGAGCATCAAGAATTATTAAACTTCCAATTTCAATTGATGTTCATTCCTTATCAATTAATTCTTACTTCTCAAGAGCAGTGCCAACAAGAGAGTATATTTTCACTTTATGACCAGCAATCTAATTCAATTAATAATCTTTTGTTGGATCTATCGGACTTCCATCCATTTTTCATTTATCCATTTGAAAGACATTTGGAAAGTTTTCCTTCACAAAAGATTGTTAATAACTTAACACTCGAACATAACACTAAAAAAATCACACAGGCCATTGTTTCTAAAAGATCATTTCTACAACCTGGCCTGTCATCTTCTCTTTTAAGCTTCTTCCACTCAATAATGGAAATCCATCTAGATTTCTATGATCCAATTGAAATTCAGTTAGAAAGGACATTTCAAGAGAAGGTAATGGTGAATAAGCTACTAACAATAAATATACATTATGCTTTCAGGTTTAGCTTTCTTAGTTTAACTATATTTGCATTTTTACTAATGTTTGACATGTACATACATGCATGAATTGAAATGCTTACATGGTTTCATTGAAAGTATGACTATACCTAGTCATGTTTCCTTCATTGAGTTAGAAATAGGAATAGATTTTTTTGTTTTTTGTTTGCATTTATTTCATTATTTTAGACTTTCAATAAAACAAATAATGAATCAAATTTATTTTGGGAATCCCATTTCAATTATAGAAAAGTAGCCTAGAGCATTTTAGAAGATCTTGAATTATTAAATCATACTTATTTGTCAAGCCTTCAATTTTCTTATTTTTCATAATTCATAACATTGATCATACACGAAGAAATTCCAAGAATTTTCTACCACTTGACAATTTTTTGATTCAAAATTAATTTTAAGAACTCATTTTTGCCACTCTTGTCTTCTGATGTAATTTTGTAAAGGATGCAATTTGAAAAAATTCGTTACTTATCATTTTAGATTAAAATAAGAAGTTGATGTTGAACTTATACAAATTTTGAGAAAATTTGGGAGAACTTGAATATTCATGAGGTAAACTTACAATCAAAATTCTTCCAGGTATATGTTTATAAGTTCATTGTCATCTATTGTTTTTTTTTAATTTTCAAAGGTTGTTTCTCATTTCTATTTTATTTTTTTTGCAGGTCTTCATTAACTTGATTATGAAGAGTCAAGATAAGCAAACATCTAGATCTTTCAAATCCGCAACATGTTCAGGGAAGTATTTATTATTTCGTCTAAATTTGAAGACTATCTAATTTTTCTTTTATTCATTTAAATCCTAATTAATATTAATAAATTCTCGGAGAAATCATATCAGATCATTATATTTCATAACTTTCTTTATGAGAAAATTATGATAAAATTACTTTCGATTAGATATTTTGAGAGTTAATTAAAATATTAAAGGGTTGTTTATTAAAAAATCAAAGGTAAATCAATTGCTTTTTTTTGAATTGAATACTTTAAAAAATCATTGGACGCACATATGTCTCATCATATATCGCACTTCGCATATCGGAGGCTCTGAAATGAGCATACACCAAATATCTTCGATCTCCTGATATTCTCATTCCCTTCAATCTCCGATGATCTTTCCATCTGATATATCATCATCCATATCACAACTATTTGTATCGCAATATTCCATTAGAAGTGACTCTCAGCATATACTGATAAAAATTGATGATGTAATACCTTTGATGTTCTTTTTCACTCATTCTCTCGCAAAATTCTACATAGCCTATCACATTTCTCATTTCATATATCCAATAGTTGATTTCTCCAAATATTGCGATGACTACACAATTCTGGAGTCGATATGAAATTTAAATCAAGTTCATAAAAATATCGCATTCATTCAATTGCAATAATGGTAGGGGCATAGGTTTAAGAAGTCTCAATGTCCTAGACCCGATATGAGATTAAATTCATATAATAAAAATATCAGGTCCATTCTCAATCGGCTTATCAACACATAATAAGTTTTTTGAATTGCGATGCGAAACAGAAGATTAGGGGAGCAATGAGGACTGTTAGATCTAAGTGAGATCAATGGTGGAGTTTAAATCACTCCCAGTGAGGTTTCACATGTCGAAAATTTTTGTGGTTATTTTTAAGTCCTCACCTAGTAAGTTATATTAATTGCGGTGCAATAAAAGATAAGGTAGTGATATTGTGATGTGATGCTATGCATATCACATATTGGATGAGATAAGTAATATCTTAAACGTTAAAATTTGCAATGAGTGGTGTGGAGTTCTCTGCGAATTGCGAAATCGCAAAATCGCAAAATTGCAAAAGAGTTAAGTTGTGAAATTTCAGGGAAGATAAGTTATAAAAGGTTCGAAGTGAAACCATGCATGATTTATCACCATTTGTGTGGGCCATAAAACAAAGTTCTACGGATATATTCCTATATTTGGAGTCACACTACATTTGTCATTTATTGCATTTTCATTATCGCAAGAATAATATTGGTGTTTCCTTTTTATTAAACAGCTTCAATCTTCTGATATGACTATTCTATGATATCGCAATCACTCCATCGCAGTTTCCCATCGCACATGATTATATGATAAATTTTCCATTATAAAAATCATATTGCATCGCAAAATTCAAATGAAGCTTTGTCCTAAAATCTTCCGATGCGATAGATGCCGATATACAGCTCTCCACCATTTTATTTTAATTATTATAAAAATTCAATTGCATATTGGCAAAGGTGGAATTCGCAGCTTTTAATTTACACATGGAAAAGAACCTGACGATGCAAAAAATCCGGCAAGGTAATGTACCGATGATTAATTCATATTTTTAATTTTCTTTTATTCTGAAGTTTTCTCCATACTTATCATATAGAGATTCAAATCCTCTTTATATACTGTTATGTTATTCGGGATTTTGAATCAATTTCAATATTTTGGGGCTTATGTAAATTCAGAATGGAAGAAGTAAAAGAACATTCATCGTTTCAATTCATAAAGAAGCACATCTTCACCCTCATTTCTGATGGATTTAATTTATTTCTGATTCCTTGAACATGAAACACTGTTGTCTTTTATTTTACTGTTTATTTTACTTTATATTCAATAAATAATGATTTTGGGTCAATAAAAATTATTCATGCTTTTAATTCTAATTAAAAAAAGAAGTTAAATTGCATTGGAGAAAATCATCTTTCTCAGGTAAGATTAAATGCAGTTCTCCAATGGTAACTTTCATTTTTTCACTTTCATTTATTTCCATTTCTTCATTTTTTGTTTCAGTTTTTGCTGATCTCGAACTCTGTTTTTCAGGTCTTCATAAAACCTGTTGCACCTCTACCAAATCAGTTTTCAAAATTTACTTTTGCTCTTTGAGATTCTTGAGAGAAGCAGTAATGATCCTCATCGAATTAGCTAGACTGGGGAGTTTTTGAACCTTTAGTCTATTTCTTTAAGCATTGCTTTCATTAGAAAATGGTTAAGATGCTTTTATACAGGTTTTGTCTCAAAGAAGAAAATTTGCAACAGACAAAGACTTCTCACTCAACATATTGTCTATCATTATTGCTATTCACCCCCTACATTTTGAGAGCCTCATTTATTATAAACAGTCTTGTAGGATTTCATCTTTTAAATTTTGTTTTTCTTTTAGTTTTTACTTTCTTCATTTTTGTTTTTTCATTCGCTGATTTCTTTTCTTACTTTAGTTTAGGAATTATTTCCTTATACTTTTAGTTTTGATTTTATTTTGGTAACATTTCCATGAATTATGTGAAAGATCTTTTGCTTACCTTACAGTTGTTGACATACATGGGAAATATTTTACTCTATCCATTTAAGTGAATTTCATTTAACATTAGAGACATATCTTTGTGCAACCATAAATTCATCTTCCTTTAAATATTTTTCATGGAGGAACACACATCCTTTCTAAGTGATTAAGTTTAATTTTTCAAGGAAATAACTGATTTGAGTTTAATATAATGAATCCTTCCCACCCCTCCCCATAAAAATCCTCTGATTGATATTTGGAGGGAAATAATTTGGAGTAAACATTATGACAATATTATGTCCATTAAACATAAATATCTATTATCATCCCACCTCATTCACTCAAATACATCATAAATAAAAATATTTCAAATGCGCTTATCAAAAAAGTGATTAAAAGAGGAAGCATGGAAAATACAAGTAAACCTGTCGGGGCTATGGACACTCGCTGGTAGTGGGACTAGGCTTGCATGGCGTAAAATACAACTTTGTCGGGGTACTGTTCAGGCTCGCTGGTAGCAAAGAAATGTCAGAGAAAATCTTAAAATGGATATATGATTTATCAAAAACCCCTATCTCTACCTTCTTCTATTTTTCACATGAGGAAAGTTAAAAAAAAAAAACAAATTTCCCCAAATTTAGATTCATCACTTTTACTCGAGTCTGTTTTAAGTACTTATCTTTTACAAACTCATATTTCTTAATCTATTTATATGGGACCTCTGGAAATGTTTTACTATTAGACGATTTCGTAATTTCCATTATTTTTAACCTTTGTGTAAATTTAAGTTCATTATTTTTAATCAGAGATAACTGGTTCTTCTCCTGCATGTCGCCATTGTTGTGGTAAATCACAACCCCCTCATTTTTTACTTATGTGCTTCAAATAATGGTGAGCCTTTCTACAAATTTTTGGCTAATCACCTTTTAGGATTTTGATTAGGTTAATTATCTTGCAATTATTTCCACTTTTTCATTTTTTTTTGGATTTCCATTTTGATTATTTCATTGAATTCGATTTTTCACAAGCTTTCCAACGATACTTGTTTTAAATTAGTTGGTCAACTGGTTTGTAAATGGCACTCCTTTGAAGTTTGATCATTTTCTCGCTTGGGTTAAAAATGTATAAATGTACCAATATTTTAATTTTCATAGTTAAAATAGTCATTCATTGTAAATAATAACTTTTAGCTAATTTTTACTATTTTTTTCATTTTAAACTAACGGTCCTACAAAATGACCCAGCTAAATTGAACAATAGAGGAAAATACATTTCAAGATATTGGTAATATACTCCAACTTATTATTTTAAAACAAATTGCGAAACCCAAAACTCCAAAATTGAAAAATGGCTGTAGTCTAAAATGTAGGATGGTTAATCCACATGGGCCCCACTTCACATCACTCATTTCCTTTCAAAAATCCAAAATTTCAAAGGTGTTGAAGTAAAAATGCACTCCAAAATAAAATTCTGATTTTAAAATGTGTGATCGAAACTTGCGATGCGATATCGCATATCGCATATCGAGAAAAATTCATGAAGCACTTCAAAGCACCTTAGTTTTGAAACACTGAAACTCCGATGCTATTTGGTTTTTATGCGAAAGGTTAAATTTTTTTAACATAATATTTTCTTCATCCTCCTTATCTCTTCGCGACCTCCACCTCACTCTTTAAATCCCTACGTGACATCACCCTCATGTCACCTTCCACTCACCCTCCATACTCTCTACATATAATATTCCCCCTCACCATTAATACTTCCTCAAACTCTCACTCCTCTCCTCCTCTCTCTCACGTGGTGTGCATTATATGATATTTTTATTAATTAAATATTATATTATATAATATTATAATTAATACTATATTTCTATTATAATTTTTATATAATTTAAATTATAATATTAATACAATATTTTAATTAATCAATAAATTGTTTTTTTTAATTAGTTTAATTCTGTTTACAATTAATTCATTATTAATTAAGATTAATAATATAATTACAATTAATTAGTATTAATTAATTAAAAAATTGTAATCTAATTTAGGATTAAAAATTAATTAAAATTCTAATTTTTAGCCCAAGCAACAGAAATTCCAAATTTTTGGCAATTTTAATATACCAAATTTAGAAGCTCACAAATAGAGTTTTACCTGTCTAAATGAGGCCTAAGACGACTCATTAGAACGATAAAATCATATAAGACATTTATGAAATTGTTTCATTTCCAGATTTTATCATTTATTAGTTCTAAAATTCATCAAAAGAACATGCTCCGAATTTTTTAACAAAATCAATTTTCTGACTTTTATTTTCTGCATTTTCATTTGCCCACAACTTCTTCTGAGTGCATATCCATTTGTCAATGATATTCTTGACCAATTTGATCATAGCATACATTAATAGAAAACTTGAATTTTATTTTAGATTATTTATTTAATTAAGTTTTGATTGGAATTATTTTAAATTCCATATTTGACATTTTGATTTTATTTTTGCATTTTAATTTTGTTTTTATTTGTTTTTGCAGGAAATCAGTTGAAGAGATGAATAAAATAAGGTATCAATCAATGAGAATGCTCTAGAAATGTAAGAATATGATTTTGAACCAATGAAAATTGATGGATCAGAACCACTCTTCAACAAACTTTCTTATTGAGAATTATTTTGTAAATATTATAAATAGCAGATTGTAGAATGTAGAAGGGGCTTCTCTCCTCTGCATTTTTGGAGTTATAAAAAAAATTTTGTGATAGGAATTTAGAGTTGTAAGTGGGAGGAGAGGAATCTCAGATCTGGGGATTATTGAGTTTTTTCTTTTACATTTTAAGTTATATATAATGAACAGAGTTTGCACTATTGTAGCTCTGGTTTTGCAAGTAGAAATTCAGGCATTGTAAAGGATTGTTAGAGACCAGAGCTGGAGAAATGGACTTAATAAATTGGTATTTACAATACTATTATTTTAAATGCTAGTTTCATTTTATGATAACAGGAATGTGTCAATTTTCTTCCATATTTGTGCACTTTTTTCGGTATGAGTAATTTGCCTCAATTTTATGTTATTATTTATCTCTACTCCTATGGGCTGAATTCTGATTTCTGAGTAACTATTTACTAAGGAATCTATCTTATAAAAATGATTTATTGAATAGTGATCTGTTGTGAACTTCTTCTGCATATTATTGTTTAATTGTTCAAGTTATTGATTAAATGATCAATATCATTTTGAGAACTTCTTCCTGAGTGTTGTTGATTGATTATTTCATTTAAGAGGTCTCTAGATAGGATGTGTTTTTTATTAAAAATGTTAGTTAATTGAACTACTTCCTTAGCTTGATATTCATTATAGTCCAGACATATTTAAATCTCAATTATTTAAAATATCTTGCTCTCGGTTGGGATAGATCTACATCTGCCTAATTGAGATAGGATTAAGATAGTTCATGTTGTTTGCATCTTAGAATAATTTTGCATATAGATTAAATTCTACATTACCAAAAGTCCTCTTCCCAAAGAGGAAAATTTTTAATTGTGGCTTGGCTAAGCCAAAATTAGCTTAAAGATCACTTTCTTGCATGATCAGCAAGAGAAATCAATTGATGTCTCTTTCCCATTGGTAGAAAAAAGTTGTATTTAAAGGCAATGGAGATTGAGAGAAGGTAACTAGACCTAGTTAAACCAGTCAGAGCCACCATTACAAATGGGAAAGGAACTTCTTCAAGGTCTGGACCGAGTGGTCATCCCCCATGTTGTTGCAATGAATTTCGAGGCCTCAACACCTAGGAATTTTTTGCATTCAAAAAGGTCGAAAATTGATAAAGTTATGCTCCTGAGAATTTTTCATGCTAAATGTCCTCCAAATCGCACCCACCTTCTATCCATCCTATAAATTTCAAATTTTGCAGCCACATGGGGTGAAAATTTTTCTTTGCGTCAATGAGATTCACTCAAGTTAGGGTGAAATTTGTCAGATAATGAATTTTCCTATGACCCCTACGAATTGATACAATCATGTTACTTGGCTCGTTTGAGGCTCTTGATCTTGGGCAGTTTGAACCACTCCCGCAAAAGCCTTGATTGAACTCGTGATTGGGGTTTGGTGGCATGGTTGGGTTAAACTTCCACCATGGTTGAGTTTTTAATTTTCATGCGCCAAAAATTTTGAACTGACCCACCAACCAATTGTGGTATCATGTGTGGTCAGGTTTCAGAACTGTGGTTTCTACCAAATTTTGAACCGCCAACCATAAATCGCTTTCAAAGTGTTTCATGTGATATGATGTATAGACCGCTGAGTTAATTCAAACCACATCAACAAACTTAACCTCACCCATTATAACTGTTGCATGTTCGATGGTTTGTGTTGATTGTCAGTGGTATCTTTTCCTACATAACCGTGGTATGGTCATTGGAATATATGGTTGGGGTGGACACCATGGTTATGGTTTGAACATCGTGTGCCATAACATTAAAATTCAAAACCCATTCACATGGGTCGTTACCTCCAGAACCGCTAGGATTTTTAAATTGTCAGTTAAATGGGCTACCATAACATAACTTTGAAACTTTAGTTACAACATATCATATGGTTTGAAATATACATATGGTTTGGGTGACATATGGTGCTGGCATATAATATGAATTTTCAAATTGTGATATAACATGATATGTGGTGTTGGGGTTGGATTTAACCCTCCACCCCTGTCTTCGTGCCACGTCTCGTGGTTGGGTGGACCAGGGGCTAGGGGTTAACTTTGGTCTCGACTCCCAAATGAATTCCAACTAGATTTTAAAAAGGAGCAGAGCACTATGATTTATAAGAACCACCCGTGGCAAAGCGGTATGATCCTGCACTACCACTCGAGAGGTCCACAGTTCAAAACCCATGGAGGCAATATCTGTCTATGTAACAAAATTTTACACCACCAACAGGAGCCCATGTGGCAGCCATTGATTGGCCCATGTGGCTCTCCCTAATTGGACCACATCAATGAACCCTAGTCCAATAAAAACACACCATTCATGACCAATAAAAATGAGAAAAGTTTCAACTCAATATTGGCCCATATAAAAACTAAGCCATTCCCAGTGAAATGCCTAGTTAGCATACACACTGTTGACTAGGCTACCTGCAACCCTCTTTACAAAAAATTTAGTTGTTTGTCGAATCGGTAAGAACGCGATATCAAGAGCGTATGTGTAATGTTCCAATTTTTTCAATAAGGTAATTGGAACATTATATTTGTTTTATTTTTAATGAAGTGAATAAAATGGGTGAGGGAGCCCATGTAGCAATCTAATAAACACTCCTAAGGTGAAAAAAGTCACTTAAGTGGCTTAAGTTAGCAGCCCCAAGTGTGAAAAGGGCCAAAAGAAAGTGAGCTAGACCATGGTTGACCCAAGTCAACAACGTACCCAAGAGGGGAAGCTTGCACAAGAAGATTGCGTAGTTGGATGGAAGGAAATTTGAAATGAGAGAAACCCTAATGTGAGTGGGGTCCATGGTAAGGAAGCATGCCTTGCATAAAATATGAAGGAGAGCCATTGTTGGGGTTGTTGGGGTTCCTATGTTTTGGCAGATTTGGCAATACCAAAAGATAAGACAACATCAAACCGCTTTGGGATCCTAGGATCTAGCCCTCCTGGATTAGGAGAGGGATCTATCCATAAAGACAAAGAATAATATATCTTTGAAGCTCAAAATGAGGTATTAGGCTAGGTATGAAGCACAGGGGTTTTTAAATTATTTGGTTGGTTGTTGAGTTGGAGATCATTAACTGAGAAGGTTATGGAATGAAAGGAACAAAGCAGCAAGACATTTCGGTAAAAGAGGATAGGTCAAGAAAGTGTCATCCATTGGGCTATGGAGTCATGAAAGGGGATTACTTGCATACAACTAAGCAAGGATTTCCATAGGGAAAGTCATCTATACTAAAGGATATTTTAGATAGATGGTGGAATGGAACATTAAGGAGTGAAAGTGAAAGAAGGAAAGAAAACCCAAGCGCAGTCTGGAGATCAGGTCAGATATCATTTAAATCCAGACCTGCTTTGACATACTCAAAGGAAAATCTCAATGAAGATACAAAGGGCAGCTTAAGATTAGGTCAGAGGTCATTTAACTCTAGGCCTGCTTCAGCATATTCCAAGAGAAAAACATAGTTAAGATTTAACACAGAACTAGGCCTAAGATCAGAGAAGGACTATGAACCTTCAATGCTTTTGACACCAGCTCCAAGGGATCTTTGAAAGGCCAATCTATTGGAAAAGGACCTCAGTGGACAGGGCTTACACTAAATCCCCAGTATCCCAATTCTTCTAGCTTAAACCCAACAAGAACATCTAAGCAACAAACCCCGAATTCACACATCAGTAAGCATGGCATGGACCAACATCTTTAACTGGTTAAATTACATGAATTTTCTCTTAGATTCACTATCAACAGAAAACATCAAAGATAAGAAGAGCAGTGGGCATTAGGGTACCATGCAAGGGTATATCCTAAGCTTGATTTACTGATTCTTATCAGAGAAAAAATGGACAGTGTGATTAATGAAATAAACAATTGCAGTAAGAGAAACATCACCAGAAATATAGACTAGGATCTTGTGAAATTAGCTTGTTCAATTGATGTGAAAAACCAGTCACATACTGTGAGCTCAATGGCTGATACAGTCCAAACTTTCTCCTCCCAGCCTAATAGATTACAAACTACTCAGCTTCTTCCCCCAAAATTGTTCTAACAGCTAAAAGAATCCCTACAACTAATCAACAACAACAACCACAACAACGAATTTTAAAGGGGTTCCTATAGGAGAATAAGTAACTGTGGTAGCAGGCATCCATTTAATTGACTCATTAAGACAAAGTGGCGGAAGTGTTCGTGCCCACTCTGTTTAATGGTTTTGCTTCACATATTGGTACTCTGTAGTCTGGTTCGAAGTTCTTTGTCAGGTCGATATTGACCTCGGATGTGTTCTTTGAAGTCCTTCAGGCTGTTTGGTACTCTGTGTAGCCTTCTGAAATAAGTAACCGGGATGGAAAGGTCTGTAGGTCTCCATACTCCATAACTGTGGTCCTGACAGTATTTAAGAAGCTTATGTCAGTGTACTTAATTGTTTAAGGGCTCGAGGAAGCATGGAGAACATTGTAGGAATTTTCCTTTCTGGAGAAACAATGCTGTGTTGATATGAATGCACTGATGTAAATCGTTAGTGTGCTTAGTCTTCGAACTACACCTTATCCTTTGAAACACGGGATTAAAGCATCAAATTTTCAATTACGAGCTTAAATCCCTTTGATCTCTGCTACTAATACACTTTGCTGCTGCTGTAATGGCCTCTCTACGCTCTCAGTCACAGTGACTATGACTATGGAGCCAGAGTGATTTGTTTTGCTATGTAATCCCTGCACAATGAAATAAACTAGTTAAGAAATCAAGGGGAGCAAGGGAAGGGTGTTGTGGAGGCCTGTGGAATGATGGCGTAGTAGTGGAAAATAGTGGAAACTATGAAATAATGGTGGAAGAATGGTTTGATGGAGGTCTGGTGTGAAAAGGTCACAGACCGTTGGATTAGATGTGGAAATGGCAATCAACGGTCAAGATTCACGAATGGAGGTGTTAATAGTAAGTGAGGCGGAGAATAAAATCCCTTAGTGTAAAACACAAAGGTTAGTGCTTGGGTGGAATACAAAGGAAAACAACAAAAATGAATGAAAGTTGGGTGCATTAGATGGTGGGACCTGGCGGGCAGAGGCTGATTAACTGTGGACCGTTGGATCTCAAGAGGAGATCAACGACGAAGGTTAAATGATGAAGTTAATAGAAGCTCCGATGAAGAAATATGAATGAAATGTGTGATGCGATATGGGCCATTGATCTGATCAGATGGACGGCTGAGATTTATTAAGGAGGTTGCGGGAGTAGCAGGGAGGAAGGTGGTATTAGTGGGAAAAATCGTCGGTGCCGCGTGCCTTTAGGACGGTTTTGAAAAATCTTTGAAAAAATGCGATATAGGTCGCTGCTAGACACGTGGCCAAACAAAACCACTTTTATCGCATGATTTCTAATCATTAAACTTCAGACGCCAAAGTAATGTGATATGCATTTGGACCGTCAGATGGAGGGCTGGGAGATCAGACGGCAGAGGATGGAATGCGATGAGGAAAGGTGCACTGGCGATTAAGCGGTGGAAAGTCAAAGGCGGGTTTGATCCTGGCCATTAGATCTATGGAATGGATAGTCAGGATTTAAAGGGCAATGGAAAGGCAAAGGGGTAAATAAATGGGCGAGATGAATGAGGGCTGTTGGATCCAAGATATCAACGGTGGAGATCTAATCGCATCGGAGGGAGGTGGGGTCATAAACTCTTGAGTTTTAAACTTGCGATTACGTCAGGGCCGTTGGATCGACAGGGAATCGACGGCGAAGATTGATTAGGAGGGGAGAAAGATAGGGGAAAATGAGTGGGGCATGGATTAATCTGGACCTTCAGATCCGAATGGATGAACGGTTGAGATTCAATCTGGGCTCGCAAATCGGGAGGATCAACAACACGAGATTGGGTGCTTTGCAATTTGCGATTATGTGCCAGCCATCAGATCTGGCGGGAGATCAATGGCTCAAATATAATCGGAGGGGTGAATGGATAGGGGTGATGGCAGAATGCGGGACAAGTGCTGACCGTTAGATCTTAAACGATCAATGGCTGACACTACACCCGCAGGTTTACAGAACAGAAGACCTCGCATCGGAAAAAATCAGGCTAACAAAGAAATGCACTCACCATGAAACCTCCAATTGCGATAAGCGCCTATGGGCTTAGCGCCTGGTCTCGACGCCCGGTTGTATGGTGGGGAAGTGGTTAGGGGCTAGCTGAAAGGGGCTAAAGCCTCATATGTAAAATGAGTGTTTTTGGCTGAATTTTAGTGCTTTTTAAGGCCAAAAGAGGGTATCAGTAGAGGGAATAAGGGGTTTTTAAGCCAGACAAAGGATATTTGTAAGGTTTAAATGGGAGTTAGGATGATTTAGAGGGTTAATGAGGGATTTTTGTGGGAATTTAAAAGGGGAAAAAGGTGATGAAATAGAGGCTTAGTGGGAATGAAAATAAGGGGAAATGGAGGTCTTCTGAGCATTTCCTTCCATAAACAGAGAGGCTTTTTTAACTGGAAACAACAGTGAGGATTATTCAAAGGGAAAAAAGACACATAGAGGCTTCAAGAATGATATATTTTCAGAGGAAATGTATTTCTTGAAGGCTCAAAAACATTTTAGCCACTTGTTTTCTTGTCAAAAAATTCATAGGTGTCTAACAGGGGTATCATCTTTGGAGAAATAATTTCGAAGTTGAAGCTCTCTTCAACTGAGATAGCTTGTGCTGCTTAGCACAAGAGGGATTCCTGTTTAGGAATGCCCTTCTCTTCCATGGGAGGCCATGGAGAGATTGTTCCTCATTTTCCTCACATCTTGGCTTGAGGCCAAAGCATTCATTTGCAGCTACTGCGTTATTCTTGTAGCAAGAAATGTTGGAGTTGCCGGTGTTGCAGTGAGGGACCTTCATCATTCATTTCCGGAGCTAGTTGAGTAGAGGAAGAACTCATTATTTCTCTAGGAGATCAGTAAGGAAAACCCCGAAGCTGATATTGCATATTTTGGCATTGGGCCATATGTTTCTTCTCATACTTCAGACGTGGCTAGCACAAAGGGTTCATTTTGTGCACTAGAGGGTGAAATCTTTAGTAAGGGGATAAGCCCCTTCACTTTGGATATCATTCGAGGATGCATCATTGTTTATTGCAGCATCTACTTCCTTCTCCTATGTTGTATTATATTTGAGTTGCAGCAGCTACACTGCAACTCCGACATTTTCCTGTTTTATGTATTTTAGCCAATCCCTTGGAGGATTGTTGTAATAATTTTTTCTGGGGTTGAGATGTTGCCCCCCCATATTTATTTGAGCACATATTGTTACATCATCTCATATATATCAATTTTCAGTCATTTTCCCTCATAGAATGCGTAGTGATAGAGTTGCTGGGTTATGTAGCAGTGTATTTCCTTGTTTTATGTACATTTCCCTTGAGGCTAATTTAAGCTCACCTTGAGAGGAATTTTCCTCAAGTAATTTATATTATATTTTCTGCTATAGATTATGAATCAGATTTTCACTCTTCTTCATTACACGAGGCATTATTTCACTGTTGTTACATATTGAAGTTTTAATACTGATGAAGGTTCTCTCATTAAGCATTATTTTGGTATGCTTGTTGGTGGGAGATCTGAATAACCCACTTAGGGTTATTTATTTGAGCTTATATTCTGCAGGAAGTTTGTATCAGATATATTATAAGGCATCCCGGCACTGGATTGCCTTATTTTCACATGGGCTTCCTTATACAGCGTCCTCTTGGACATTGTTGCAGAAATTCCTTGAAGGGAAATATTAGCTTTTGACAAGTTCTATTGGCAAAGTCTACTAGTGGGCCAGGTAGCCTCTGGATCTCATCCTTCCTTGTGAAGGTGACATATCCAGTAAATTCCCCTATAGTCAATCTTTGAAATAGTTCAGTGTTGATTGCTAATACTCCTGAAGTTGGAATATTGGAATATCTTAAGATATTCCCGATAGAGAAGAAAGTTCCATATTTGGAACATTATAGTGGTATCAGAGCTTCGAACTTGGCTCAGCCCGTGAAGTTCAAATTTAAGAGAAGAAGAGGCTAGAATGATGTAGAGGATGAGATTAATCTCATCAATTTTCAGATCCAGCAACAACCTCTCCAAGGAGGTTGAGGAGATAGAAAAAGGAGAAGAGGAAGGACCATGCACTTCCTATTCTCACAGAGAAGAAAAGAAGAAGCATGAAGAGCACTTGGAATTCGAAATTCTAAGTGAGTATCTTGCTGAATATGGAGAAAACCCTAGAGTATTCCAAGAGACTCTATCTTTTTCACACTTTTTTCAGCAGAAAGAGGAAAGAAGACCCCACAGTTATGGGAGGATGAAAGGCAATAGATTTCTATTGTCTACTTTTGATGGGTCACCCACATGTGCAGTAGAGGCTTGGGTGAAGAAGCTAGAGGCTTTCTTCCTGCTACATCCTGTAGTAGACAGAGAGGCTGTAGCAATTGCAGCACTGCACCTTGAGGGAGAGGCAAATATTTGGTGGTTCAGCCATGGGAGGCATGCAAGGGTTCTAATCTTGCTGGACTTTCTTAGATCTTGATCAGAAGATTTGGCCAAAGGAGGGAGGAGCCCTCACCACTAGAAGAGAGGGCACATGCCAGCACTGTCACATTCATGGAGGAGCAGCCTCCATCTTCAGAAGTTGGGGCAGCCAACACATTTGGGGAAGAGACACTTGCAGCCACATTATATTCCCCAAAAATTCATAGAGGTATGTACAAGTTTACATTTTCTGTTGATTCAGTACCTTCTATGAGCAGTTGAATACCATTGCAAGTTGACTGTCTTGAGAAAAACACTGTCACTGCACTATGCCATCATTCTCATACTCCATTGATGAGTCATGCACCACACAGGAGAATGGGGTTTGAGAAATGGACCATAGAGAGGATTGCATTTCAATGTCCCATGAAATGCAAAGGTGATAATCTGTTTTGGGATGATGGCAACTCTTGTTGGGGAGGTGCCAAGTTGCAGAATGATGGGAAGCATCCACTAGGAGCTGAGTGGATGTGGATGGGAGGCAAGAGGATGGTGAGCCTCTTGTAGATCTATGATACAAGGTAGCAAGAAGCCATGCTGCGTTGGTTACTCTTGAGGGAGTTTGGCCAACATGTGACCTATTCATTTTCATGGGGTTTGAGAGGGAAGAGGAGATTTCAGGATACTTACACCATGGAGTAGAAAGGAGCATGGGTGCATTATGATGGGATGGAATTCTCCTTACCATTCATCATGTTCCTATCTCACATTTGGTATGGTGAGAGTATGGAGGAGCAACAAACATTCTTGTTGCTCAGATTTTGTTTGGATGTTGCGGGAGGAAGAGGAGGCACTAGCATGGTGCAAGGGAATTGTTCTTTGATCTTGGATGACCAAGCAGCACCTTCTTCATGGGAGGGGCTCTACATTTGCAGCAACATGATGGGAGGATTCTTTGGCAAGATTCATGTCAAAGAGGGGAGCTTTGAGATGAAAGTGACCCTACTCCAAATGCCAGCAGCGCTGTCACTTGAGAGCTTGGATTACTTGCTGGAGTGTCCTTCAAACCACTTCACAAGTGATGTATCTTGGAGGCATGTAGGAGATTAGGATGAGGAAGTAATGGATGGAAACATCCCTTTCTATGATTTGATCTTCTTGGCTTGGGCTCACAAGCACAAGAGGAGACACCTACATGCAACAATTATGGATTCTTCTTCCATGCATTCTTATGCATGCCATTTACTAATGAAGGAGTCCACTTGGGAGGGCTTTCTGATGGAGGCATATCAGCATATGGACAGATGCATAGCCAAAAAGATGAAGAGAGGGTTGGCACAACCACTTCCCTACTAAGTTGCAGTAAGGGAGAGTTTTCACTTGAGCCATTTCAGCTCAAAGACCCAAGTACATGATGAGGGAGGTAATCATTTACTTTATGTTTGGCACTCTCTTATTTTTATGCGAAGCATATTATATCAAGGAGAATATTTCCTTCTTGTGCAGTACGTTTTGTTATGGTCATGGTCTATTGCAACAAATATGATGGCTATTTTAGCAGTGGATTGTGGGAGAAAGCCACATGGGTTTTGGTGTGCACCTTTGGCACCAAAGTATTTTTTCATGATCACATCTTGCAGGATGAATGTGGCAGCAAAAAAGTGGCTTAAAGGACACTTGTTGCATCATATATTAAGGCAGGATAATGATGCCCTGTGCTGGTTCCATACATGGAACTATATTTCACCTCCTTTCTCTCATAAGTTTATTGTTCCATATTTTACTAGTAGAACGTTGTTCAAAGGAAGCACTATTCTGAAGGGGGGAAATGAATTGAAGATGCCCATTGGGAGTATGATTCTCCCTACTTTGCATGTTGTATGTTTCAGGAGGAACAATGGGCAGCCCATGATTGCCAAGCTTCATCTCTTTCCTTCATGTGGGAGGACCTATTTGGAGAGTTTGAATTTTTTGAGGAGGCACTTCATGGTTTTTATGTTTGATGGGGTGGCTTGGGTCTCTTTTGAAGACCATTTCATTTCAGCCATATATCAGCAGCAGCCCCATATGTATCATGAGGAGGGAGAGACTCATTGGGTGGATGTGCCCTTTGGGAGAGAAGACCTCCATTCTTTTTGCAGCACATGCTCCAAGGGGAGTATGGGAGATGATATGGTCACCATGTTCAGCCATGTGTTTTTCCATGAGGTGAACCATATGATTGTTTGGATGCCATATGATGATGAATTCAAACTCATCACATATGAGATGAATTGGGCCAGCTTGATTTGCAGTGTTGGAGGAGAGATCCTTGGGGATCTATATTTCATCTTACCTCTTGAAGGCAACACTATTGCAGCCCAAGTTCAGCTTTCACTCCACATTCATCATAAGTGGAGAAGCGGATAGCGTGGGGTATGCTATGAAGCTTACCAAGTTTAGAAATTCAGCCCACATATTTCTCATGAGCACAAGGTGGAGGAGTACTTTCAGGAGTTGCTTAGTTGGAGGGTGGCTCATTTTTCTTGGTTGATTTCTTAGGGTATGGAGGATCTACATGAGGATATTTCAAACTCCATGCCTTGAGTGGAGGAATTTTTTCAGTTCATCCTTGCTCTTTCTTGAGGACAAGAAAGTTTTGGGAGGGGAGGACTGTAATGTTCCAATTTTTTCAATAAGGTAATTGGAACATTAGATTTATTTTATTTTTAATCAAGTGAATAAAATGGGTGAGGGAGCCCATGTAGCAATCTCATAAACACTCCTAAGGGGAGGCCATGGAGAGATTGTTCTTCATTTTCCTCACATCTTGGCTTGAGGCCAAAGCATTCATTTGAAGCTACTGCGTTATTCTTGCAGCAAGAAACGTTGGAGTTGCTGGTGTTGCAGTGAGGGACCTTCATCATTCATTTCCGGAGCTAGTTGAGTAGAGGAAGAACTCATTATTTCTCCAGGAGATCAGCAAGGGAAACCTCGGAGCTGATATTGCATATTTTGGCATTGGGCCATATGTTTCTTCTCATACCAAACATAGTCTCCTTCCCTTACAGCATTATCTTTAGAGGTGGCTAGCACAAAGGGTTCATTTTGTGCACTAGAGAGTGCAATCTTCAGTAAGGGGATCAACCCCTTCACTTTGGAGATCATTGGAGGAGGTATCATTGTTTATTGCAGCATCTAATTCCTTCTCCTATGTTGTATTATATTTGAGTTGCAACAGCTACACTGCAACTCCATCATTTTCTTGTTTTATGTATTTTAGCCAATCCCTTGGAGGATTGTTGTAATAATGTTCTCTGGGGTTGAGATGTTACTCCCCCATCTTTATTTGAGCACATATTGTTATATCATCTCATATATATCAGTTTGTAGTCATTTTCCCTCATAGACTGTGCAGTGATAGAGTTTCTGGGTTATGTAGCAATGTATTTCCTTATTTTATGTACATTTCCCTTTAGGTTGATTTAAGCTCACCTTGAGAGGCATTTTTCTCAAGGAATTTGTATTATATTTTCTGCTGCAGATTATGTATCAAATTTTCACTCTTCTTCATTACATGAGGCATTATTTCACTGCTATTACATATTGAAGTTTTAATACTGTTGAAGGTTCTGTCATTAAGAATTATTTCGGTATGCTTGTTGGTGGGAGATCTGAATAACCCACTTAGGGTTATTTATTTGAGATTATATTCTGCAGGGAGTTTGTATCAGATATATTCTAAGGCATCCCAACACTGGATTGCCTTATTTTCACATGGGATTCCTTATACAGTGTCCTCTTGAACACTATTGCAAAAATTCCTTGAAGGGAAATATTAGCTTTTGACAAGTTCTATTGGCAGAGTCTTCTAGTGGGCCAGGTAGCCTCTGGATCTCATCCTTCCTTGTGAAGGTGACATATCCAGTAAATTCCCCTACAGTCAATCTCTAAAATAGTTCATTGTTGATTGTTAATACTCCTGAAGTTGGAATATTGGAATATCTTAAGATATTCCCGATAGGGCAGAACGTTCCAGATTTGGAACATTACAATATGATATAGGTTTAGAGTGAAACGAGTTGTGTTGGATTTAAGGCGATGAGATCTTTGATTTGGCACCTGTTGTGAGCCATTTCGAGCACTTTGAAATTTGATCATTTTACTGATCTCCTAGATCATGTAATGATATAGATTGGATCGTCGGTAAAACTTTTTCATACATATTAATTATTTTGGAGTGGAAAAAGTGAAGGAATCAAATCACAAGACCATTTTTACTGGCGAGAACCATTTTGGAAACTTTGTATATGAAACATTATGGGAGAAACTTGAGGCATACATTGACATTTTTTTGGTGGTAATTTTTTTATTTATTTAAGCACGCAATTTTTTTTTTCTATTCTACACACATACAAATTTCCGTGGAAACTTTTACAGGCTTTTATTCATAGGTGGGCTACTTTTTCATGATTTTTATAAAAAAAAGATTCTCCAATTTCCATTTTTTCTAAAAATGATTAACCCAAATTTTAGAATATAAAATTATTTTACCTTAAAAATTGCAAACATTATATAGAGACTATATATAAAATCTTTACAAATTTGAATAATTTTACAAATATATCATTAAATTTTTTATATTAGATATACCATTTTTGGGATTCAGCTGTGTTAATTTAGTCATTCATCTATGACTATTTCCATGAGAGGTAGTCATAACTGACTAATTTCTCATGATTTTTGAATAGTCCACTTAGCACTCATTGCATCAAGTGATGCTTACAGGGGTGAAGAAGTGGGATTGAAACTAGTGAAATGAATCACATAGCGTCAATCATCACTTCTGGGGCTTGCACTTGGTAACCAGGACTTCCCGGAGGTCACCCATCCCAGAAATCCTTTGGCTCAAGCGTGCTTAACTGTGGAGTTTTCCAAACAATCAAGCCCTCTTAGCTTGCTACCCCATTTGCAAAACCTTAGCAACTATTGTGCCTCATTAAAGGGATCTCTTCTTGAATGGTTCATGAGGCACAATAGTTTTTGTTTAGTCAATTCAGTGTCCTGAATTGATAGCATAAATTATCGACCAAGGCTAGTAAACATATGAGGTGTACTTGCACTATATGTGCCTAAATATCCTTTTTCTTATTTCATTGTTTTCAGTATTTTATTGATGTTTTTTAGTTTTGTTATGTTTGAGTTTTAGTATGCTACTCTATGCTCAGGAGATGAAGTTAAATCTATGTCAAAAATAAAATAAAATAAAACTTTAGACTTAAAATAGAGTTTAGTAACAAATTCCGTCTCTAATTAGAGAAATGGTGAAAAACAGCGTATCCTAATCCATGGATTTTATAGCTTCAAATGAACATGAAATTTTACTCAAAACACTATAATTCAACTTGATTCATTTAGTTAGAGGTTTCTTGGAATAGTTTGTGAAAGAGATTAAACTCCAATGTGATGAGGATCTTCCTATAACAAACAACAACTTAGAACATTATAGTGAAATCTTATTCATATGATAGAGGTGTTTTGGAATAGCTTGAGAAAAAGATTTCTATAATGTAATAAGGATCTCCTATGGAATATTTGAAACAACTTATGACATTACAACTAGATCTCGCTCATCAGTTAGAGATTTATTGGAAGAGTTTATTGAAGGAGATTAGACATAATGTGATAAGGATCTTCTAAACAACAATCAAGCAGTAACCCATAGCATTAAAACTAAGTCTTTTCTGTGATTTAGAGATTTATCGGAACAGCTTGAGAAGAAGACTATTTGTAATAATATGAGGATCTTCTATCTAATTGCAAAACAAGAAATGCTAATAACTCAACATAGTACAACCAAATCTCATTCATATAATAGTGACATGATGGAAAATCTTGAGAAAAATAATGGTTGTAGGATAATGAGGATCTTCTTAATCTAGATGACAAAAACTAAAGTGCTAGTAACTCGGAATATTACAATTAAATCCATTCATTGAATAGAGATATATTGGAAAAGCTTGAGAAAAGACTAAATGTAACATCATGAGGATCTTTTATCTAAACAAATAATGTGAAACATGATACTAAAAGATATGAACTCAGAAAACTGTCTAAGTAAGAAATATAACAAAACAAAATTGAAAGCTACTTATCTAGAAAGCATGTAGAAGCCTCCTTGGATAGCAGGGGTCCTCTGCCATCAATTTGGCATAAAAATCTTTAACTCGTCAAGGTTGTGTTTAGAGCAACCTCAGAGTTATGCTCCTTTTTATTATCAAAAATACTAGAAAACAGAGTATCAGAGTATTGGTAAAATAAGTATCAACTATCTCTCTCGGTCTCACTGAGCTAAATTTATAGGCAATTACATAACTGATATTGAATGAAAGTAGGCACAGGTGTATTTTTAAAGTCAAAATAAAACTAAAGCTCCTTTTTAGGACTCATGATTTGCTGAAAGCAAATCAAGAGTCCTTATCCTTATGGAAACTAGATTCTTAGACTTTTGTTTTGACCACGTGCATAAGCATCTCCAGTTATTGACTCAGCCTTCGTGGATGCAAAGGAATAATGTAGGAAAGATTTTGAATCTAACCATATATGCCTTTTCTCCAGATGACACTTGTAACATGTTCAAACACCAAAATGGCTACAGAACGTTTGACTGGCTACAGAATGACCGCATTCTATAGCTAAAACTGCTCAGAAATCATTAAGACAACAAAATCACAAAAGTACAACAAGTTAGTCATTGCATGTATTCCTTAAGTGATTTTAATCATTCTTATTGATCTTTAGGTCTATAAAATAATAAAGGAATGATGAAATGAAGTGGAGTTTGGAAAAAGAGAAGACAATTTTAGGGCTCAACATACCCCCACTACAAAACTATTGCATGTCCTCATGCAATTTCATCAAAAATTTATTCCATTTGCACTGATACTTCTGCAAGAACATCTAACCTTATTTTTCTGCTACTTCTGGTAGTCAATGCCATCCTGGGTTTCCTCATGAGTGTTTTGAACTTCAGATTAATGAGTGCCCTGTTAAATTTCTTTTTTCTTTTCTTCAATTTCTTGTTTTCTTTATATAATACTTCCATTTTTTGAGAAAGAGTGCTGTTAATGCTGCCTTTCAATTTGACCTGCTCTCTTAGGATTTCATTTTCATTCTTGATATGCTTATTTAGTATCTCCAATTCATAATTGTCTCTTTTCAAAATTTCAATTGGAGGTTCTTGTGGACTGGGGGATCTTTCTCTGTTCTCTGAGGCTCTTCTTTCTAATGATTCCACATAGCCATAAATCTGTTGTTGGGCTAGATCTACATCTGGGGTTCCTCTGTCAGGGTCTTCTTCATACTGGTATACAGGAGATCTGTCAACTGGTGTCTGGATTGGAGTTTCTTCTTCTTCAATTTTTATGATTCCAGTTTCTTTAATGCATGTCTTTTTCACCATGCCTTTAAGCCTGGAGCTTCTTCTCAATTTGGGTGGATTTTCATCTTTTACATCCCTTACTTCAGCACATTCACTTGTTATTTCTCCTTCCTTTTATTCCTGAGTTGTTTCTTGATTTTTACCAACTTTTCAGAGATTATTTCCTCACTGTCTTCCTGTGTTGATATATCAGGTTTGATTTCAACTGATTTAACAAATTTTCCTCTTCTACTTCTTCTCACAGGTTTTTCTTTAGACAATGTTTCTTTTGGTTCTTCAAAATGGTTTCTTAGGAGGAATTCATCCCAAATATCTCCTACCTTCTTCAAATGAAACTCAATTAATATTTTAATTAAGCCATGACGATGTAAGGTAGTTTCTAAGAATTGAAACCTTTTCTGGACATTTGAGGCCATCCTTTTCAAACTATTAAGTAGGAAGAGGGGTAGATTTATTTCATCATTTAGGAAATTCATCATGAGTCTAATATGATAGACATACAATGTGCAAAATCTACCTTCACAAGTTATGAACTTTTGTAAAATTAGTAGCATATTCCTCCTGATTTATTTTTCAAAGCTAAACTAGTAATACCCTTTCTAAACACTGAAATGTCCATACCTGGGGTTTTTAGCATTTGTCTCCAAGTTTCATTATGGAACCCTTTGTTTTTGAACCAGTGTTCTCCCTGTTTTGGTAACTCTGTTGCTTCTTTTATGAACGATTCTGTTATGGTAAACTTGACATTCCCAATTTCTACCTCTTATCCATCGAATGACCTGGCAAATGACTTTGTGATTTCTTTGTGGAATCCATTGAACTTATCTATAAAGCTTAGCCATCCAACCTGCTGTAATAGCCCCTTAATCTGAAGGTATCATTCTAATTATTTAGTTCCAATTGGCTCTGACCTTACAATAAGTCCCATTTATTCTTGAAAAAAAAATTGCTTCCTTTCTTTGGCTTCAATTTATTGCTCTTTTTTTGTTCTTCTGCCTGAAGCAAGAGTAACTATGGAAGGTTGTCTTACCCTAAAATTGACTTCTCCGTGGATGAGAATTGGCTACGGAATATAATGATAGTGAGTGGATGTGAACAAATTAAATAGGGTAGTGGTAAATCATGAGGATAATAGAGTTTAAGAGTTTAATATGGGATGAAGGACCGTGAAGAAAGCTTATGAAGATTTTAAAAAATCATCAATGAATGCTACGGTCTGATGACGTGACCTATTAAGTCACTTCTAGGTTCTGACTGTTAATTTTTAATTAATGATGATTTGTTATGGAGCGAGATGGAAGGGATTTGGTCAAGGAATTTTTAGGCATTGATCAATTCGAATAATAATAATAAGATAAATTTAGGAAATATATGAATTAACCATATTATATCTTTCATAATTTGTTATCAAAAATAATTTCACACAGTTTTATCTTACCCTTTTTTATTTTTTTGCTGCTTTGTTGTGCTTTATCTTTCGTCTGAAAAATATTGATCTCTTAGGCTCCATAATCTTCTTTGAGTCATCCTCTTGTTCACTGAAGTAGGTTTGCAGAATCAATTGGCTGCAGAACAGGTTTGGCTACAAACATGTAGCTGCAGAATGTACCTATAAAAGAAAATTTCAGATATGGAATGGAATGAAATATGGATGGAGTGTTGTATGGAATGGAATGAGATGGATTATGAATATGGAGTGGAATGAAATATGGATAAAGTGAGATATGGATGGAATGAATTAGATGGATCATGAAGTATAAAAATTGAATCTGCAACTTATGATTTTATGATACTTAATTGCAGAAAAAAGAACAATTTTGAAAACCTAAACTGCCAGAAAAATTCTGATTTTCACCTTAGATTTGTTGTATAAACATGCCAATCAATGATTGGTTTTCATGCTTATACCTTTTATTTTTTTTATTATATATATATATATATATATATATTCAAAATGATTGAAAAAGAATACACTTAAGTAAGTGAAGAAGAAGGATTCTTCTTCACTAACTTCATATCAATGTTATCTTGAAATTTCTTGACAAATTATTCTCTTGAAAGTGGCTTATGATACAATTTTAGTCTGTGTCCATTTACAAGAAAAACTACCTTTCCTTCATCTATTGTCCTGATTTTTATTGCTCCATTTTCAAAGATTTTCACAATCTCATATGGCCCAAGCCAATGAGTTTGAAATTTACCTTGAAAATCCTTGAAATTTGAATCGAATAAGAGGGCCCAGTAACCTTCTTTAAATTTCTTTTCTTTGATGTACTTATCATGCCATCTATTCCTTTGTTGTTGGACTATGCTTATTCTCTAGGCTGCATCTTGTCTGATCTCATCCAATTCATTAATCTGCTCCAATCTGTGCTTTTGTGCTTCTGTTAGATCAAGTCCTAGTTGGACTGTCATTTTGAAAGTTTCAATCTGAAACTCTATGGGAAAAAAGACTTGTTTTCCATAAAAAAGTTCATAAGGAGTGTGACCTGTTGTGTTTCTCCATGTATTTATGTAGGCCCACAAGGCTTCAGGAAGCCTTTCAACTCAATCTCTTCTATGTAAATGAATAGTCTTTGTTAGGATTCCTTCAATGACCTTATTGGTAGATTCCACTTGGCCATTTGCTTGTGGATGGTAGGGAGTAGATTTTCTGTGTCTGATTTTTTACTTTTCTACCATTTTCTCCACTAGCTTCGATGTAAATTGAGCTCCTTGATCTGTAAAAATTTCTCTTGGGACACTAAAACGAGTAAAAATATCCTCAAAAAGAAAATTAACTATAGATGCTTCAGTAGCAGAAAGTAATGGTTTGGCCTCTACCCATTTGTAACATAATCAGTGCAAACTAATATATATTTATTTTGTCTTGATGGAGGATTAATAGGTCCTACAAAATCCAAAGCCCATTTCTCAAAGGGTTCATGTGTACCTGAGGTTGCAATGGCATCCCACCTGAAGGAGAAGGTTTCCCTACCCTTTGGAAACTGTCACACCTTTTGACATACTCTTTAGCATCCTTAAAGGGGGATGGCCAATAATATCCTAAAAGAAGGATCTTATAAGCTATCCTCTTATCAGAAAAGTGTCCACCACAAGGTTCATCATGACATGCCTTGAGAATCTCAGGCATCTCATCCTCTCGAACACACCTCCTGATAATAAAGTCTGGACCTGTTTTGTATAACTCATTAGCAATCCATGAATATTTTTCACTGTCATAAATGATATTTCTTTTATCTCTTGCATTCATAATTGAAGGAAATTTCCTTGAAACTAGATAATTAGCAATATCAGCAAACCAAGGAGTTTGAGTGGTAATTGCAAAGAGTTATTCATCAGGGAATTTATCTTCAACTGGAGTATTGTCTTTAATGTTTTGGAGTCTATATAGGAAATCAGCTAGTGTATTTTGTTTTCCAAGCCTATCTAGAATGGTGATGTTAAATTCTTGTAAAATAAATAACCATATTGTGACTCTGCCATTAGTAATTTATTTTTTCATTAAATACCTAATTGCAGAGTGATCTGTTTGAACACAAGTTTCATAGCCTGTGATATAGTGTCTGAATTGATTTATAGAATGAACAACAGCTAAGAACTCTTTTTCAGTTATAGTATAATTTAACTCCGAAGGAGTCAAATTTTTAATTGTATAGTAGATGGCATAAGGAATCAGGTCTTTTTGTCCCAATACAGCTCCTAAAGTTGTGTCTGAGGCATATGTTGAAATATGAAAAGGTAATTTCCAGTTAGGTCCCCTTAAAATAGGTGCTTCAGAGATTTTTGTTTTCAGGGTTTCAAAGGCTAACTAGTAGTCAGGATTCCAATTGAATTCACAGTCCTTGGTAAGTAATTTGAAAAGTGGAGATGCTATCTTGGTGTAGTTTTCTATAAATCTTCCATAATACCCTGTAAATCCTAGAAAAATCCTAACATCTTTATAACAACTTGGAACTAATAGTCTGGAGATGACTTCAACTTTTGACTCATTAACTCTGATCCCATCTCCTGAAATGTGATTTCCTAGGACAATCCCTTCAGTAAACATCATAAAACACTTTTCATGACTTAATGAAAGGTTTGCTTCTTTACATCTCTTTAGAAATTTTTCCAAATTTTCTAAGGCTTCTTCAAATGTGTTTCCATAGATTGTGAAGTCATCCATGTATACCTCTACACAGTCATGTATTAGATCTGAAAAGATTCCTAATACTGCCCTTTGGATTGTTGCAGGTGCATTGCATAATCCAAATGGCAATACTCGGTAGGCATAGGTACCCCAGGGACAGGTAAATGTGGTTTTTTCTTGATCCTCAAGTGCTACTTGAATTGATTATAACCACTGAACCCATCCAAAAATGAAAATTACTTTTTTCCTGCTAATGTGTCTATCACCTGATCTATGAAAGGTAAGGGAAAATGGTCTTTAAGAGTAGCTTTGTTTAATTCTTAGTAGTCAATGCATACCCTCCATTTTCCATTCTTCTTGGGTACAATCACCAAAGGAGAGACCCACTGACTATCTGAAATGGGATAAATAAAGTTGACATTTAACAATCTCTGCAATTCTTCTTTAAGAATCTCCCTAAGATTTAGATTCATTCTTCTCTGAGGTTGTCTGATTGGTTTACAATTTTCCTCTATATAGATGTGATGAGTGCAAGTATTAGGGTTGATCCCTTTCATGTCAGTGTACTCCCATGCATATGCAGAAGAGTGTCTTTGTAATATTTTGACTAGCTTTTCTTGTTGAAATTTCTCTAGGTTTTTGTTTATGTTTAAGGTTTTTCCTGGGAATATTAAAATTGTAGAGCTTCCAAATTCTTCCATAGAGTAAAGAGACATCTGTCTTGATGATAAGAACTCAATGTTGGATTCTTCTTGAAATTGTTCTTGTTTAAATTCTAAAGAAGATTCATAATTTTCCAAAGTATTCAGAATCTGACTATCTTCACTAATTTATGAAATAGTGAAGAGAGGTTGTATATATTCTTCATCATCAATCCACTGAGTATCTTCTAATTCTAAGATTGTTCTCACTGGAGGATACAAGGTGAATTTCTTGGTTGAACTTCCATCAGAGATGTACATATCACTAGATCTACAACTAATGAAAGCATAAACTGTAGCTAACCAAGGTCTTCCTAATATAATAGGATGTCCTCCTAGATCATTTTTAAGAGTTAGGATCATGAAATCCATAGGATAATCCCAAGAATCTAAGGAAACTGGAATATATTCTATTACCCCATCTGGTTTGATCACAGATATATCTGCTAATTGTAGTAGTGTGGGTGTAAAAAGAAGATTAGGAAGTTTTAGTTTTTCCATGATTTGCCTACTCATGATATTGATTGCTGCTCCTAAATCAATGAGTGTGTTTTGGATTTCAATTCCATTGATGTGCATTTTAACAACTGGATTTCCTGGGTCTAGATACTTTGGAATGGAAATCTTACCCATCATTATATCTTCTATTTTTCCTACCAGTTGTATTTTCTATATCTCTTTTATTCTTTTTCCTATTTTTTTCATACTCAACTCCTTTATTGTCTTTGTTAAGATTGAGATTTCCTTGATAGCTTGTAATAATGGAATCTTAATACAAACATTTCTTAACTCATCTAGGAAATCATAGTTAGACATCATAATTTGTTTCTCTACACCCCTATCAATTTGTAATATTTCTAGAAAAGGAGGTGTAGAAGTAGATGTTGATGGCTGCTCTAATATAGGAGTTGAAATTATTGGTTTTTCTTTTTTTATTTTTCAATATTTTGGTCTTGAAAAGATGTGCTTTCCTCAAGACTTTTATTTACCTGTAGAGAATCTTCCTCATAATTGTTTTGCTCTTGTATAGTTACAGAAGGTTTTTTCTTTTCAAGTATTCTTCTAGACCTAAGTTCAACATCATTAAGGTCTAAAGGAGTAATCAAATAGGTTGGGAATTGTTGACCTTCTATCATATATGTATTCTGAGGGTTTTTATTGCTGGGGTTTGGTATTGGCTAGGCAGGCAACTGATTTGATTTTTGAGGAAATGGTAATGGAAGTGGTGGATTTTGATTTTGGTTTTGATGTTGTGGATTTTTTTGAGGGGGAAAGTTTGAATATGTTGGATATGAGGGATAAGAAGGTGGATATTGATAATACTGGGAGAACCTTCCATAAGTATTTTGTGCTCCTTGTGCCCAAGGTTGAGATTGATTTTGAAATTGGGGCCAAAGTTGCTGCCAAGAGTTCCAATTTGGTGGGGGTTGATTATACATTTGATTATTAAACCCTTGTGTCTGAGGTCCCTGCCAAGGTCTTCTAGAGATAAAGTTAAGAGATTCTATGGAATTTGTGGGTGTTTCTCCTTGAAAGACAGCCTTAAGACTAGGGAGTGAAGGACAACTCTTGGTCTCATGTTTTTCTAAAAAAATTTCACAGGTCTCTATTACTTTTGCATCTAAAGGACACTCTTTCAAGGCATGCTTCTTCCTACACTTGGGACAAAATATTGCTAAGGCATCAGTTTCGGCTTTTCGCTTGTTTTGTAACTTAAGGGTGTCTATTTGTTAACTAAGACTCCCTAGAATGTCATATTTGAATTCATCAAGCATATTTCCTATTTCTGCTCTATTTACTGTCCCAGATGCAGACTTAATTGCCCTTGCAAGAGTAGGGTCTCTTGGTCCTTTTAGAATTTTAGATTTTCCTCTTGAAAGATTGATACATAATTCAGCTATATCAGGTAATTAAAGTTGAGATATGTCCCCCTTTCCCATCATATTGAGGATATCTATCCATTCATCCCTAATTGTTTTCAACAAGAGAGCTTTCAAAGTATCTCGATCTAGGTTTTCCATTTTTTCCCTCTTGATGTTATAATTGAATCTTTCCAACAAATCTTCCAGATTTTCATCCTCTTTTTGCATCATCTTGAACACTTATTCCTTATGATTGACTGGTATACAGTAATCCAAGTATCTATCTAGAAATGATTTTCTCATTTCATCCCATGTCCTAATAGACCTAGTGATTAAACTCATAAACCATTTTAATGTTGCTCCTTTCAATGTTGAAGGGAACAGTTTAAGTTTCTGAGCATCTTGTAGATAATCATAAGTTCTACATAGAACTTCAAATTCAAATAAGAAGGTCTCAGGATCCTCAATTTTTAGTCCATGAAAGTTTGGAAGAACAGAAGGTGAGATATTTTTCACAGTTGCATTAGTCTCTTCATCTATTATAGGGAATCCAAAAGGACTTCAAGTTCCCCTTCTACCTCTTCCGCCTTCTGCATTTCCTCTTCCTCTACCTTCTTCTGTACCTCTACCTCTTCATCTATCTCCTCCTCTTCCTATACCTCCTCCAAATAGTGTATGTTATCCATTAAAGACTTATCCTTCCCCTTCTTCTGCCATGATAGACTCTTCTGAACTGATATAAGGTTAAGTTGGAAGTGCTAGTTGTTCTACTGGTTCTTCTATCAAGGGTATATTAAAGAAATATTCCTCTTCTTCCTCTTCACTAGGGATTTGTAATTCTTCTGCTGGAATATATTCCCCTGTGGAAGTGAAAAAGGTTATCCCTTCTATAGGAGTCCTTGGATATTCTTCCTCTAGAATTGCTTCAGTGGATGAAGTGGGGGATCTTCCTGATGGGATACCTGATCTTGAGACTTCTGGAAGCCTATGACCAGTATAGTATGGAATGTGAGTTTGAGTTGGAGGTGTGTTGCTTCTTGGTCTTGGTGGAGTGAGTGGAGTTGTAGGAATTAAGCTTCCGCCTCTTACAAATCTACCCCTAGAATCTCTTTCTCTACGTATATCATTGTTTTTGGGAAATAGGAAATAAGGCTACCTAGTTACACCTCCCCGGCAACAGCGCCAAAATGTTTAGTCAATTTAGTGTCCTGAATTGATAGCATAAATTATTGACCAGGGCTAGTAAACTGATGAGGTGTACTTGCACTATATGTGCCTAGATATCATTTTTCTTATTTCATTGTTTTCAGTATTTTATTGATGTTTTTGAGTTTTGTTATGTTTGAGTTTTAGTATGCTATTCTATGCTCAGGAGATGAAGTTAAATCTATGTCAAAAAGAAAATAAAAGAAAAAATTAGACTTAAAACATAGTCTAGTTGCAAATTCTATCTCTAATTAGAAAAATGGTGAAAAACATAGTATCCTAATCCATGGATTTTGTAGCTTGCAAATGAACATGAAAGGTAACTCAAAACACTATAATTCAACCTAATCCATTTAGTTAGAGGTTTGTTGGAATAGTTTGTGAAAGAGATTAAACTCGAATGTGATGAGGATCTTCCTAAAACAAACAGCAACTTAGAACATTATAGTGAAATCTGATTCATATGATAGAGGTGTTTTGGAATAGCTTGAGAAAAAGATTGCTATAATGTAATAAGGATCTCCTATGGAATATTTGAAACAACTTATGACATTACAACTAGATCTCGTTCATCAGTTACAGATTTATTGGAAGAGTTTATTGAAGGAGATTAGACACAATGTGATAAGGATCTTCAGTAACCCACAGTATTACAACTAAGTCTTTTCTATGATTTAGAGATTTATTGGAACAGCTCGAGAAGAAGACTATTTGTAATAATATGAGGATCTTCTATCTAATTGCAGAACAGGAAATGCTAATAACTCAACATATTACAACCAAATCTCATTCATATAATAGTGATGTAATGGAAAAGCTTGAGAAAAAGAATGGTTGTAGGATAATGAGGATCTTCTCAATCTAAATGACAAAAAAACTAAAGTGCTAGTAACTCAGAATATTACAATTAAATCCATTCACTGAATAGAGATATATTGGAAAAGCTTGAGAAAAGACTAACTGTAACATCATGAGGATATTTTATCTAAACAAATAATGTGAAACATGATACTAAAAGATATGAACTCATAAAAATGTCTAAGTAAGAAATATAACAAAACATAATTGAAAGCTACTTATCTAGAAAGCATGTAGAAGCCTACTCGGATAGCAGGGGCCCTCTGTTATCAATTTGGCATAAAAATCTTTAACTCCTCAATATTGTGTTCAGAACAGCATCAGAGTTATACTCCTTTTTATTATCAAAAATACTTGAAAACAGAGTATCACAGTATTGGTAAAATAAGTATCAACTCTCTCTCTCGGTCTCACCGAGCTAAATTTATAGGCAATTACATAACTGATATTGAATGAAAGTAGGCACAGGTGTATTTTTAAAGTCAAAATCAAACTAAAACTCCTTTTAAGGACTCGTGCAAATCAAGAGTCCTTATCCTTATAGAAATCAACTTCTTGGACTTTTGTTTTGACCACGTGCATAAGCATCTCCAGTTACTGACTCAGCCTTTGTGGATGACAAGGAATGGGATAGGAAAGATTTGGAATCTAACCATATACGTCTTTTCTCCATATGACACTTGTAACATGTTCAAACACCAAAATGGCTACGGAACGTTTGATTGGCTACAAAATGACTGCATTCTGTAGCTAAAACTGCTAAAAAATCATTAAGACAACAAAATCACAAAAGTACAAAAAGTTAGTCATTGCATGTATTCCTTAAGCGATTTTAATCATTCTTATTGATCTTTAGGTCTATAAAATGATAAAGGAATGATGAAATGAAGTGGAGTTTGGCAAAAGAGAAGACAATTTTAGGGCTCAATAGTTGCTAAGGTTTTGCAAATGGGGTAGCAAGCTAAGTGGGCTTGAATGTGGGGTTAAGCGCGCTTGAGCTAGACGAGTTCTGGGATGGGTGACCTCCCGGGAAGTCTTGGTTACCGGGTGCAAGCCCCAGAAGTGATGATTGACACTATGTGATTCATTTCACTAGTTTCAATCCCACTTCTTCACCCCTGTGAGAATCACCCGATGCAATGAGTGCTAAGTGTACTATTCAAAAATTATGAGAAATTAGTCAGTTATGACTACCTCTCATGGAAATGGTCATAGATGAATGACTTAATTAACACAGTTGAATCCCAAAAATGATATCTAATAGAATGCACTGCGGAAGCCCCTCATACTAAAAATTTTATAGTTTACATATTACGGGCTAGTGAGATTAGCTAATGTTTTTAAACTTCAATATAATTTTACATCCTTAAAACTTTCCATGTTTCCAATGACACATAAATCACCTCAATCATAGTTCGTATACAAATGTTATGCCACTCAAAAGTTGGTATTCTTGTTTTGATTGACATGATTCAAGAGGATGCCACATCATCTCCCAATATTCATGGAAAAGGGGCTAGCGATATGATCATAATTAAAAATACTCTAAAACACTCCATATTGTAACTCTAGTTAATAGTTAAAGGAGTCAGACTTAACCACTAATAGGCCATCACGTTGTGTTTTAATCGAGCCACTAGGAGGAAAATGATTTCCATTCTATCCGAGTGCATTTTTCTCCATAGATGGGAAAATTAGCTAAGAGTGGATAGGTAGAGATAAAATAGAGAAAATTTGGGCAATATAACAACCCATGAGCCATAGGCCCCACTTCTCTCTACTTGCATCCATTTTTCATTCAAAAAAGAGAGAAGAGAACCTTCTCCTTCTAGTTGGGTTTCCTCCCAAAAGGGTTTCTAAACTTATATCTTGTGTTAATTTGTATTTTTTGAGTTTTATTTCAATATTCCCTATTTTATGCATAATTATAAATAAATAATGAAATAAATTAAAATCTAAAAATCTATAAATCTAAGGAGAAATAAACCATCACAGTGCAGATTTCATATTTCTAATATATTTTAGTATATTTATTATGGTGAAATTTCCATTGGAATATCCATGAAAATTTATGGATCATATTGATATCAAAGTAAGTTTGTTTGGGTATATTGTGGAGATTTGTAGGGGATCTAGATCAGTGAAGCTGAAAGTCTCAAAACCCGAGTCATGTCCTATGAATATGAGAATAAACCTCATGATCCCTTAGAGGATAGGGTTGCATATGTAGAACCACAAGTTACATATATAAACCATAATGTGAGCCCCCCCATGGTAGTTCTAACCAATAAAATTGGGATTTTTGAAGAAAATTTGGGTTCTAATGTAGATATTTGATAAGAGGGGAGATAAGAAGAAAAAAAGGAACCAAAGAAGGAAGCAAAAAAATATCAACCTAGTTCAAGTGTTATGAACCATTCATAATCCATATTAATAATGGAAAAGAAGGTCGACATCAAGAACTGTCAAGGTGATATTAATGCTCTGAATCTAAATCACTAGTTGTAATAATTAGAAGTTTATTTTAGTGTTCAAAATATATAGGAAGAACATAATATTTCATTTTCTTGAATAAAATTAGAGGGCCATGCCCTGATCTGGTGGAAAATACACAGGTGGACCTTAAGGCTGGAGGGATATCATATAGTGACTAAGTGGGATGATCTCAAAACCCTCATAAATCCATAATTTTACCTTATTGGGTATGTAGAGGACCAATGGATTTGGTGGCATTACTTCAGGAATAATTAAGGGAAAAGTGTACAAGTGCACATCATCAAATTTAGAAATATGGTCACCATAATGTTGGGTATCTCTTAATAGAACCCAGACGTACACCTCATGTATTTGTGGGGTGTATGTAGCCACTTGCAGAAGCATTGGCGGATGAGTCTTGTGCACAAGCACAAAACCTATAGAACATGGGCTAGAAGAAAGGGTAATCCAATGATTCAAAGAAAAAGGAGCACAAGGATGCTTCTAAGGATGGGAAGAAGAATTAGAAATGGGGAGAAGATAAAATTATGGTATCAACAACACACCAGTGCAAAGATATCAATAACCACTATAACCATTGTAACATTTCCCATCATACAAAGGGTAATTGTTGTGTTATCACTAAATTTTATACTGATGGGTTACTTCAACAGTCAACCTAGAGTAACTCTTTCAAACCTACTTCTAGTTGAAAATTAGCCTTTTTAGCCTGAGAGGGATATCTCAAGGATATAGAATGATATTGTTTAAACGAAGTTCAATAGATGGCTAACTCTGAGATAGTGTTTTAAGTGTGTTTTTATGCAGGTGAAGGATGTGGAGAAATCACTACTATTGGGCATATGGAGTCAGTGAAAATAACTCAATGACATATGAAATCCTCTTATGAAGTTGAGGCATATACATGTTTTGATGAAAAGATAAGATTCACAATAGTCTAAGTGTTTGAAGGAAGTTAGAGAATGTAATACATGAATTCTAAGTAATCAAACATCAGAATACTAAAGATAAAATTGCATAATACATAAGAAAAATACTCATGAGAACATCAATGAATCTCAGGTGAAGAAAAGAAAACGGACAATGTATATTACTAATGAAAATTTTTACAATAGTAGTATGTCATAAAAATCAATCAACCTTCTCTCCTTCAATAATCTGCCTATTAATAGGCTTAAGCATCTATACATTGATTCTGCTAACAAAGTTGAGCCTTCAAATGCTTCTATTGACACCTAATCTAACCAAAAGCATATTACAAGGACATAAAACTAACAACTACTATTTTCAGGACTTACAAACCTAATAGGACTCTAAAACCTATTTATTACATCGACAAACCTTTAAAGCTGCATATTTACATTGAAAAGGTCATGTGCTTGAGGTGGCATTGACCATGACCAAAACATAATTATTACCATTAAGTCAGGAGAGTTGTCTTCTAAATTTTTAGGAGGTGCCTCCATAATTGTTGATGAAGATTCCATGATGAGCTGGAAATATGAGAGGCTTTGTCGAAGAGTATGACTTTATTAAAAAATTGACCTGATAATATTTGGCCTTTCCACATGGCTGAATTGTCTCCAAAATACAATAAAAACTTTAAAAACCTTCAAAATTTCCTTCGACGCAGAAACAAGGGACTTTAGGCAAGTCCGTAGCGAGATTTCGTACCACCCTTGACTTAGACCATATCTGAAAAATATCTTCTCCCTTTGCTAATATGAGGCTATTTAATGAGTCAAAATAACTAAATACAAGTCTTTACCTACCTCCTTCATGACAACAACTATGATTTATATAAAAAAAGAACCTACAATGAGTTCATAGCAATTTATGGGCTTCAAGCCTAAGACACGCTACGAACTTGCTTAATTAGCAACAGACTTGAAAATTTTGCTTTCCTCCTTAAAAATTTTCCCTTGGCTTTGCAGGTGATGATCCAAAATGATGCAAAAAATGTCAAAAAGTTATTTTATCCCCATTTCAAACCTTAGAGGCTTCACCTTCGGTAGCAGAGGTTTCAGTTTCCAGAGGTTCATTTATGACTGTTATTTTCAAACCTTTCTTCTTGAGATCTGATTGTATCATCTCCATCTGCTCTTATAACTCTTTCACTTGGCTTTTAAGTTTCTTTCTCTCTACCTACAACAAAATATTCCTCTTCCTTCTATGTTTCATTACCCTGTGTAGAAGAAGGGTTATCTTCAGAAATTTATTTTCATTAGTCAAGGCCTCATCATAGTGATTGATTTTCTCATTTACCTTTTCTTTGAACTCCTCCACCATTTTTATAGTTTGGCTTCCTCCAATTCCAACTTTGTTTCAATAACTTCCTCCCTAGCTTCTCTTAGCTGATCATTCAAAAGTTGCACTTTAGTTTTTTCAATAACTTTCTCTCTACCTTTCCTCTGCATAATGATTTCTTCCTTTGCTGGAGATAAGTCAAAGATGTCCTCTACCATAGGCTGTTTACCTTTGTTTGTCACTTTAGTCGTTTTATTAGCCATGACATGTAATATTCCCAAATAGCCATGAGCTAGTTGGAATATTAAATTTTGTTTTTCTGCTGTGTTTTATGAATAAATCAATGCCAATGTGAAAAGTGTATATCTTGGCAACTTAATTGAGCACCTTTAGGTGTGGAAAAGGGGCTGGAATACCTTGACTGGGTCAAATTTGACCAAATCAACAGTGCTGTCATGGAGGAGTGGTCATCAATGAAAGACAACGTAGTTTTAGATGGAGATGCTTTGCATGGAAGTAGGGTCCTAAATTAATGGGGCTTAGGGTTTGGAAGCTCATATCTTATAAACGGAAGAGGATGGCAGCCATATTCATTATGTTGATGTATATGATATTTCTGAACATATGGTCTGTTTAGACATATATATTTCTCTAGTTTTTTAGCTGAGATTGTGTGTTGTTTATCACTGGGTGTTCCTGATCGGGAATCCCACCTCTTCCATTGAGAAGCTCTTGGAGGAGTCTTTCACTAGATTGTCTACTTTTAGGCTTAAGGCCAAGCTTCATCTTTCATTTACAGCGCAGATCCTGCTGAGGGTGACTTGTTTTGCAGGTTGCAACAATGGAGACCATCTTTGGGTCACCTCATTACTTATTTTCAGTGAAGAAGGCTTCCTTTTCATTGGGAGGATATTAAGGAAGGACCTTGTGCATATTTTTAGATCTTGGCATTAGGCCACATATTTATTTTCCACTACAACGCATTTTCTTTCCAGACCTGCATTATTTTGTAGGAGGAGTTGCAGGGTGGTTTTGGCACACCATTTGGAGAGGAGGTTTTCTAGAGAAGGGATCAACCCTTGATCTAGAGAGTCTATTGGAGGAGGCTAAATTATTTATCATATCATATCGGCCACACTTTCCAGATCTATATTTTTCAGTGCATATTCAGCCCTAGGGCTTAGATTCCCATCTTGTACATGGTGTTTTGCTAAAAACTCTTGAAGGGTTCTTCATTGGAGGTTGTATAGTGCTCAGATCTGTATTAGATCTATATTTTGAGGCACATATTAGCCCATGATCTTTTGTATATTAATTTTTTGTAGAATTTCCTTTTAAATAGCATTGTAGCAGTGTTCCGACATTTTGATATATAGTAGCAGCACCTCATTTGAGGGTTTTGTCCATTGGAGGCTTGTTCTATCTTATTGTACATCTTATGGCCCATTTATTATGAATATTTTGTTGCTGTTATTATGATTAGAAGGTCTCCATATTGGTATCCTATTTTGATCTAATGTTTACACTGCTATTTCCATGGTTTTGCACTATATTCTTGATTTTCCCATTTGGGAATATTACATGACACCTTTGGAAATTTGCAACCTTGTGAGTGGTTTTATTGGTTTGAATAAAAAACCTGCATATTCTACTGAGAAGTCAAGTTTTTTGATAGTGGGACCCTTATTTTTCTTATTTCTTCCTTTGAAATCAATAGCTTTTACCACTAGAGTTCCTTCTATGTATGTAATATCCCCTTTTGAGGATTGCTCATAAAACATGCATCAAAAACGCATTTCCAGCAACAAATGTAATAAAACAGTGAAATGGAATCCTATATCCCATATATTAGATAATATTCAACTTAAATCCACGAATAGAGCTGAAACAAAGCAAACTAGGTGGGTTAAATCGATCTCCCACACCTAGGATTTCTGAAAAGTGCTAAAACCCCAAGATTGCAAAATGCCGAAGCAACTGCTCAAAGGACTGCGTAGTCTAAGAAAGGGTTTACACATAAAATGATATTAGAATCATATATATACTCATATATTGATAAAAAATGATGAAGAACATATATCTAGTCTCCTTATACAAAATACAAGATAACCCAACAAGCGTTTCTTGTCAAATACTCTGCATACAAATGTGATCTTCAGAAAATAACTGAATAATCACCGCAACACTGAAGCATAAGAGTATACAAGGCTGAAATATGTATGATATTATGTATATCCCTCAAGGGCTTCCTCCCATGAAAGGTTGAACCTCACAATCACAAGGAAACTCAGCAGTGGAGCCACCAAACCATGCAATGAGCACTGCCTCCAAAATAATGCACTCCCTAGCAGAAAAAACACTGGGAGGGTATGAGAAATGTGTGGTATGATACCACAGATCTAAAATGAGTCCTGGATATCTCCAAACAGATCTCTCAAGTGAAGGAAATCTTCCTCCAATGAGAAACTAGCTTAGGAGCCGAGATTCCAATCCCTTCCACTACTGCACCCAACAACACTACACAATATCTGAAAAAGTTGTGTTGATGAAGATGGCTGAAGCTTGGCCTGAAAAAAATATGTGTAATGATGAATAAAAAATCTCCCAATGATCTCCTCAAAGGAAAGAGGTGGGATTCTCGCCCGAGAACACCCAGTGCTAAACAACACTGCAACTTTGCTAAGCAGCAAAGAAAAAAACAATTCTTGGCAGCCAAGAATAATAATCTACAACATGATGAATAATGCTACCATCCTCTCCCTTAAATAAGATATGAGTTTTCTTTCCCTTGGCCCCACTCACTTAGGTTACTTTTAACCCAAGTTACATTTCCCTCCAAAATTGCATTATTCATCCTAGGATTTCTCCTCCACTAAAACTGCGCTGTTGACTTAGTCAAAGCAGCTTCAATTTAACCCTGTTCACACATGGAGGTGTCTTATTGAGCTATAAAGAGTGTCTCCTTTCACACTTGGAGTTTTTTTATCCTCCTTATGAGAATTATGGGCTTTTCTACCCATTTATTTACCGACTATAGCTGCTGCTAACTCTAATGTTCCATTTAACTTGGAAGCTAAAATTTTGGGAACATTACAGTCCTCCCCTCCAAAATCTTTGCTTATCCTCAAGAAACTGCATAAGGAGAGTAAAATACCTACACTCCTCCTCATGTGGCCTTCCATCAATAGCCTCCATCACTGCATCAAGAGAATCTCCAAATATACTGTCTTCCAATGCTCCCTCCCAAGTGTGAAAAACCAAAGTGTCTACATCAATCAAAGGTGGAAAGTTTGAATGGAAACCTGTCAGCTGTCTCATGGCCTCCACAAAGTAGGAGTGATGACCATCATGGTGAATGAGTGCCTCCGCCACCCATGCTATCATCCAAATCAAGTGAGTCACCCTCCAACATGGTAACTCATGAAAAGTCTCCTCCACCTTGTGCTCCTGAAATGAAGGTGGGCTAAATGAATGTACATGATAGGAAAGAGGGCCTATCCCACACTGTTCTCCTATCAAATCATGATAAGTGTAGAGGGCATGCTGATCTTGGGCTGAAACATGATTTCCCTCCAATGGCAAGAAGAAGATTGAGCCTCCAAGGACTCTTCCCCCAAAATCATGAGTCATGCCAACCCAAACCATCCCATTCAAGATGAATGGCACATCATCACCACATGGCATCCAAATCAGAAAATGGCTGAATGTTATGTGAAATTTTGGATGATACATATGGTCTCTCTGGTGGATACAACGCAATTCTCCCAACTACTGGTTGAGAATGTCATAAGGCAAGTGGTCCTGCAACAAGTTACAAGCTATATATGTTTTTTCTCCCAACATGGGGAAGTAAGCATCAATATATATCAGCTGTACATATATAATATAAAAATACACTTGCCCAAAGTCATGTATATATGGGCTACTATCATCATAAACATTGGCCCTAAAGTGACCATGAAACCCAAAAATACTCTTGCTCTTTTGAGGAGCAATGCACTGTTCAAACATGGTGGGAAAGTACAAATACTCAATGGAGTAATCAAAAAGTACAAAAATTCATTTCCTACCATAAATAGTCAGTAGGCTAAAATTTAGGTCCATGTATAAGCTCCCCCATGAGGATTCCCTCACAAAAATCTCCATGAAGAATGGATACATATACTCTTTGGAACACTCCATCAATAAGAACACACTCCCATGTGACATCACTATAGGCCTTAAGAATAAGGCTCCATGAATTCTCCCTTTGACATTCCACATGCCAAAGCCATCCACCATCAGGATGATATGTGAAAATTTCATATTCCAACATGGAAGTCTCTCATGATCCTCCAACATTGAAGGATAGCCTCCTTGCACCACGAATGTGCCTTTCTTCTCTTCAGAAATATCATGAAAAGTATGGGAAGAATTTTTCCCATACTCTCCCAAGTGAAACCATAGCAACAAAAACTTTTTTTTCTGCCTCATCTCTCCCTCATACAAGCCATAGAATAAGGTCATGAAGGTCAACTTGTATGATGCCCCATACCAACAAGTCTTCTGCTGCTCTTATCATATGGGTGCCATACCATCCAATTGGTCACTCTCTCCATAAAAAGCTTCCCTTGAACAAAAACACATCAGCAATACATGGAAGCAAGATGCAATAATAACAAGTTTCCAAATGAAAACCGGAGAGTGAATCATGGTCCCTCTCATGGAAACAACGCAGTGCATCCTTGGCCTGCATCAAAATAAGAAATTACAAGTGATTTTCCAGCCACTTTTTTGCTACCATAGTCATCTCATAAGATGAAGACATGAAGTCACAATATGGTGTCATTGGTGCACACCAAGAGACATATGGCTTCCCCCACATCTCATCAAAAGGATAGCCAATATCAATGCCACAAGTAGCTACAAGTACATCATTATACAATATGCAAGAAGAAGCAATTCTTCTTGATACATCATGCTACTCAAATAAGGAAAAGAAGTATAATACAAAATTTAAAAGTATACCTCCTCCATCATGTACTTGAGGTCTTGAGGTGAAATGGCTCAACTGGAAATTCTCCCTTACCCTCGATGAGTAGGAAGGTGGCTGTGACATCCTCTCTAACACCATCCAGGCTATGCATCTCTCCATATGCTGATATATGTCATGCTGGATGCCCTCCCAAGTGAACTCCTCCATGAACTAGAAATATGCATCAAAGTGCATAGAAGAGATGTCCTCATGTGCTGCATGTAACAATTTCTCCTCGAGACTAGAAGATCTAATCAAGAAGATCCAGCCATAGGAATAGATGACCACAGCATCTACCATGTATCTGTCATCTCCATCTAGGTCATCAAGAATCATGCAGGCACCAAGATCCTTGGAGTACTATACCAAAAGCTAAGAGCTCCAATAAGGATCAATCCTCCTCAAAGACAACACTGGTGATCTGGCATGTGAAGCTCTCCTCATGCTGCTGCCTACTACTTTGACATCCCCCATGCAAAATTTCTCCTCTAAACTCTTCACCTCTCCAAAATCCAAGAGTGGTGAACCCAAATACAAGATATCTCTCATCAACTGAAGATCAGGTGGCCTCCCAGGTGGAATGCCTCCATGTAGTGAGACATCAATGTGAAGAGTAGACTGCTCATGTGGTTGGGAAACCTTGCCCTTGCTCTCACAGTGCAATATAGTTTTCTTATTCCTTGCATTATCTTTCTGAAATAGAGAAGGGTGTGTGCTCCTCATCAACTGATGCTGCTATTCCTCCCTTTCTCCTCCTTCTAGCTACAATGCTGCACAATCATGTTGCTCATTGATTGTGCTTGGACCTCTATGTATGAGATCCTGGGGAAATTCTTGCATAGATACAAGAATCCCTCATGTGGGAGAATGTGCTACTCCCTCCTTTGCATGAGGCACTAGATGTGCTCTATATGTGACAGCGTCGTTGCCCTCTTCTTCATCAATGTGTGTAGGAAACATCTCAACAATTGGATCCTTTTGTGAGAAAGTGATCCCCATGCCCTCTTGTTCAATAATATGAACTGGAGGTTTTTCTTCTGGAAATGTGTAATGCAAGACATCAACTCTTCTCATGGTTTTCTGAAATGGAGTTTCCTCCATCACATGCAAGGGTTTTGTTTTCTCAAGTTTTCCTTGCTCATGTGTCTTAGGAAGTTTTTCACCAAACCTCTCCATCAATGTTTTTATGAATCTTGCATAAGAGAAAGTGTTGGCATTATTTAAGGAATAAGATTCAAAAATCCACCATGCATGAGACTTACCTATGAAATGCAGCGCTACAAATCTGATAGCTTCATCTCTGGAAATATGTTGCAGCTGCAAATAGGAGTTTAGCTCCTTCACCCAAGCTCCCACTTAACATGTAGGTGATTCGACAAAAGTAGACAGAAGAAACATAGATGCATCTTGTTGCTGACTCTTCTCCATATGGATCTTGCAAAACTCTTGGAAATCAGTATGATCTCTAAACCTCTCAGTTTGAGATTCATACTCCCGCAACAAATCACTAAGAGTCATTCTCTTAGGCATTCTTCCTCCCCCCATCCATCTTAAGATAGCTCTAGGAATTTGACTGTGATGTACATCATGGAGTGAAGCTACATGCTCACACTCACCATGTGAAAATCTATATTCAGCTCTAGATTCAACCTCCTTTGGAGATTTCATCTCCAATCTCATTTTCTTCAGCTCTCCTTGAAAGCTCTTCATAGATTTTGGAAGAAGCTTTGTTAACTTGTCTTCCTTTCTTCCTGCACATACTGAAGCTTTCTGGCATCTGTCCATATCTCCTACTTCTGATAGCTGGATCTCATAGGCTGGGCCAAAGATCATGCTTTGATACCACTGTAATATCCCTTTTTCAGGATTGCTCATAAAACATGCATAAAAAACGCATTTCTAGAAAAAAATGTAATAAAAAAGTGAAATGGACTCCTGGATCCCATATATTAGAAAATATTCAACTTAAATCCAAGAATAGAATTGAAACAAAGCAAACTAGGTGGGTTCAACAGATCTCCCACACCTAGGATTGCCGAAAAGTGCTAAAACCCTAAGACTGCAAAATTCCAGAGCACCTAATCAAGGGATTCCGCAGTATAAGAAAGGTTTTAAACATAAAATGATAGTAGAATCATATATCTACTCATATATTGATAAATAATGATGAATAATAGAGATCTAGTCTCCTTATACAAAATACAAGATAGCCTGGCAAGGGTTTCTTGTCAAATACTCTCATACAAATGTGATATTCAAAAAATAACTAAATAATCATTGCAACACTGAAGCATAAGAGTATAAAAGGCTGAAATATTTCTGATCTGATGTATATCCCTCAAGGTCTTCCTCCCATGAAAGGTTGAACCTCTCAATCATAAGGAAACTCAGCAGTGGAGCCACCAAACCATGCAATGAGCACTGCCTCCAAAATAACGCACTCCCTAGAATAAATAGCATTGGGAGGGTATGAGAAATGTGTGGTCTGATAACATAGATCTAAAATAAGTCCTGGAGCTCTCCAAAAATATCTCTCAATTGAAGGAAATATTCCTCCAATGAGAAACTAGCTCAAGAGCCGGGATTCCAATCCCTTCCACTGCTGCACCCAACAACACTACACAATCTCCGGCAAAGTTGTGCTGATGAAGATGGCTGAAGCTTAGCTTGAAAACCTGATGTGGAATGATGAATACAAACTCTCCCAATGAGCTCCTCAAATGAAAGAGGTGGGATTCCCTCCCGGGAACACCTAGTGCTAAACAACACTACAACTTTGCTAAGCAGCAAAGCAACAACAATTCTTGGCAGCCAAGAATAATAATCTACAACATGATGAATAATTCTACCATCCTATTCCTTAAATAAGATATGAGTTTTCTTTCCCTTTGCCCCACTCACTTACGTTACTTCTAACCCAAGTTACATTTCCCTCCAAAATTGCGTTATCCATCCTAGGATTCCTCCTCCACTAAAACTCCATTGTTGACTTAGTCAAAGAAGCTTCAATTTAACCCTGTTCACACATGGAGGTGTCTTATTGAGCTAGAAAGAGTGTCTCCTTTCACACTTGGAGTGTTTTTATCCTCCCTAGGAGACTTATGGGCTTTTCTACCCATTTATTTACCGGCTACAGCTGCTACTAACTCTAATGTTCCATTTAGCTTGGAAGCTAAAATTTTGCGAACATTAGAATGTATATGGCTTGAAGAATGTTCTCAAGGTTTCCTTTCCCCAGTGTTTGACTCCTAGTTATTCTTACACTCTTTTTGATGGAGCTTGAATTTATATTTGTAGGTGTGGGTTGTGGAACCTCTGTTTCCTGTGCATGCTCTATTTCAACCTCCATGGGCTCTACAATGGGCTCCATTTCCTCTTCATTTACACCCTCTGCTTTAGATATAGGTTTATCATTCTTTCTTGAAGGAGTAGCTTTTGATTGAGGTGTCTTCTTGGGTGTTAATGCATCTACATCATAACCACTATGAAACAGGAATGTGGCCTAGTATCTATTCAAAATTTTCAACTCCTCCAACACTAGTAGCTTGATCAATCCATGGTGAAAAATTGAAGTTTCACTAACTTCTGGCCTAGCTTGAAATTTGTCTAATATCTTGCCTAAGCTTCTAAATAAGAAAAATGGAAGGTCTAGAGGTTTCTTACCAGTGAAATGTAGCAAGAGTTTGAAATGATAATGATAAATAATATGGAACCTCCCTTCACATGTGAAGTATTTTTGAATTATAAGCAATAGTTTGGAGTAGTTTTCTTTAAGGTGAGTCCTTGTAATTCTAGATGTCATATCCACTCCAATGTGTTCAGGTTTCATGAATTAATTATAGTTCTGTAATTTTAACATAGTGGCTTTAAATCAATATTTTCCCATCCTCAGAATATTTGTAGCTTGGGAAATTGTTTCAGGAGGCACCAAAAAACTCAGCACACCCACCTTTGATGCAGTGCCCATGAAATTCACTACAAATTCCTTTGAAACTTGGGCATGAAAACCTTGTAATTTCTTGGAGAACCTCTTGCACAAAACACTGGTGAAGGCTTCTGAAAATATAGGATCCTCATTGAGAAATTTTAGATCCATGGGATCGTACCTCACAAATGAGACCCCTTTATTTGTCTTCTTCTGCATGGCCATCTCTCTTAACACTACGTTGGCCTTCTTGATAGTATGACACCTGCCAAGAAGAGAATTTCACAGCAAGAAGCTTGCAAACAAATATGGAGATATCTAAAGGTGATGACAACAAATATACTCTGAGGTAATAGGGAAAGATGAAAGACATTAGCTCTCAAGGATGAATTTAAAAGGCATGTTTCAAATATGAGAGGGATAAAGACAAATGAGAGAGATTAAGTTAAATTATGAACAACAAATGATGATCACACATGTTGCATGATTCCATATAACTGATCGTCTGACCTTAGATTTACCCCTAACCACTTAAAACTCAACACCTCACCATTTTCTTTACCGATGCAAAAAGAACATAAGTTTGTAGCACTTTCTATTATAAATATGGTAGATTTGCTATGGACTGGTCAGGTGAGTCCGTAGCGAAAATAACCTATTTTCTATTAATTTTACAGTGGACTCAGGAAAAAACAAACAGGTGGCTAAAACTAAAATTTAAGCCAATGCATGGAAATTTTTATGGATTTTTTTGGATTTGACCATGATGACATGAAAACTGGGACTCTTCAAACTTAGGATTATAACTAATTCACAAAATTTCATCAATTTCATGAATTAATTTTCCAAGACCTAAAAACCTATGCTGAATGACCTTCGTAATAAAAAAATGAATTTTTATTGGTGATAACAGTGGCTCCACAGGGGATGGTGTGGCCATGTGGTACAACAAAGAACCTCTAGTTCCAGTGCATTTCTTGAAAAACTTAATTTTTTTGAAATTGGTGAAGACTTCACCAAGCTCTTATGGCCTTCTCCTCACGGCTCAAGCTTGATGATGAACTCATTTTTATTTGCAAAAAATCATAACAGAAAATTAAGTATGTACAATGGAGTGTAATTCGTCAAAAGAAACTAGGAGGAGTAGTGTTTTAGAAACCTTCGACCATTGATAGGTCCTCCTCCACACGGTTGTCCATCCATCTCCTGAATAATAAAAGTGCTTTTTCCATGGTATGAAGCTATAAAAAATGGCCCCTTCCAGATGTTTTAAAACTTTCCATTCTTTCCCTTTTCCTCAATTCTGGCTTCCCATTTCATAACTACATCTTGGATCTTGAAATTTTCTTCGTTAGTATTTATGTCAAAAGTCTTCTTTACTCTGTTTTGTGATTACTGAATGATTGTCATACACTTCTTCTCTTTTCTCCTTCAGAGCTATGAGATGGTTTATCCTCCGTTGGATAGAATTAGGTTCTTCTTCAAGCCCATGTAGCAGTTTCATTACCGGAACCCCCAAAGAAGTTGGGAAAATCATTTTAGTTCCATATACTAGTTCATAAGGAGATGTACCTATGGATCTCTTAGTAAAAAATCTATCACCCCACAAAGAAAACTTTAGTTTCAAATGCCATGATCTTTTATTTTCTTGCAGCACTTTCTTGATGATCCTTACTATGCTTTTATTGGATGATTCAGCTAAGCCATTACCTTCAAGGTAATAGGTTGTGGAATGACCAATACTGATATGATATTGATGAAAAAAACTAATCAAATTTTTGGATTTGAAATCTTGTGCATTATCAGTAATAATATTCACAGGACAACCAAACCTGGAAAATATATTGTTCTCCATAATTGAATGATGGCTGAGTCAATAGCTTTCCTTGTAGGGACCGCTTCAATCCATTTGGTGAAATAATGAGTGGTTGTCAAAATCCACCAATGTTGTCCTGAGGATGCAAGGTGTATTTCAGCAATGAAATCTAGTCCCCATTGCTGGAAAGGAGCTTCAACATATATTGGTTTCAGTGGTAAAGGAGTCAGCTTCTTCTTTCCATAAAAAATTTGGCATTCATGGCATGCAACAATATTATTGTAAATGAATTTAAACATGGAAGGTCAATAATATCCTAATTTGAGTATCTTACTAGTTGTGGCCTTCCAGTAATGGTGTCCTACACAATCTCTCTTATGAAATTCTTCAATGACCTTTTGTTACACATTATTTTGTCACCATGACTTTTTAATGTCTATATGGGTTCATCAATACCTATATCATGCTCCCTTAGAAGTATAAAATCATAAAGTTCCTAAATCAAGTCTTGAATTTGGAGGAAATCTTGTAAAAATCATAAAAATGCTTGTATCTCACTTTTCCTTAGCTTTACCTGTGGCACCGCACTCTTTGGCTTTAAAAATTGCGGAGCCAACCACATGTTTTCTGTATTAAAACTGCGGACCCCCGTAAAAGGTAAAATGAGTAGAAAGGTAAGTTCTAGAAGCTGAGATAGTCAAAAATTCTCCCAGCTGGAAGCTTCTAGAAGGTGTTATCCAGTCGAAGCTTCACTCCCTCCATTATCATGAACATTCATTCCTTCATTAAAGGAGCCTATTCCTTGGATTTTGGAACTTAATCCCTTGATAAGGGGAATCTATCCCTTCCATTTTGGAGCTGTAACCACTTTCCTTCTCCTACAACTTGAAGCTTTGGTTCAGTTTCAAGGATACTGACTGACTTTTGGAGAGTTAGAATTTGAGAATTTTTGAGGAGAAATGTTGTAGAAATTAAGACTCTCTTAACTGATCGTTATGTGGGAATGATTACACACCCATGTGCATTTTAGCTGAGAGAGTGAAACGCTTATCAGAGTAGAGGAAATGCTTGTTCCAGACCCCAGGAAGGCATGTACGATATCAAGGCAGACACGGTTGTAAGGCTCTTTCTTCATCAAAGATAATACAATTGGATCTTGTTTTCTCAATAAGTTGTTTGTGTTAGGGTCCCGTGATTTGGCTGATTGGCAAGCCAAATGACAGTGTAACATCAAAACAAGCTTTGGAGCCCGAGGACCTAGCCTTCCTGGACTCAGAGAGGGCTCTCTCTATATGCGTAAGGGATATCTGTGTGTTTTTTTATTGTGTTCTGTTTTTAGGCTAGTTATGAAGTAAGTTTTTGATTTTTGTTTCTAAGTTGTGAGGGATGAAACTGATCAAAGATATAAAATAGATAACAAGATGTTAGATTAACTAGGCTATGGGGTCAAAAAGGTCAAGGAAGCTATAAGATGATGATACAAGGCTGCTGTAGGGCCGATTTGATTCAAGGTAGAAAGGATCTTTGGGAAAAATGGAGTAAATGGACATTAAGTTTGTGAAAGACAAAGGATTTCAAGCATAACTAGTTTGATAGCAGACATAAACATGGTATGGCAAGCCATTAACCATGCACAATGTAACTACAAGCTAAATAATACATAGAAATAAACATTCAAGCCATGCATAGAAGTATAAGGCCCTCTAACTTTGGGAAATGGCTATCAGATTTTGGGGAAAAACACATAAGACGGACTAAAAACTCAAAATACTATGCCGGAATGCCTAAACACAGTATTTAAGTTATTGGGCACTTTGACAAACAAGCTTTCATAGTTTTAGGCAAAGGGCTATATCGGGACTAGGCCTCCTTGGTTCAAACAAAATGATAATCTAATCAGTCAAAGAGATAGTTTCATGGATGGAACTATGGACAGCCATAGGTAAGCAGGGCACACCATACATCCTACTTAACATGCATAGAACTATGAAGGAAACTAGCAACAATATCCTTAAGTTACTAAAGAGCAGTTAAGAATTCTTTAGTATGACTAAGGAGGAAGAAAACATGAAAGCTATGAAGATTCAGGAAATTTGAGGTGCCTCCATGGGCATATCTCAAATTTATTCTCTATTGATCTATAGCAAGCAAGAAACATGTATCATGAATGAAAACCAGAAGACAACAACAAAGCAAGAGACACTATACCATTCTACCAAGTCATGGAATCCATCAACAATCCTTCTTCATTCATCCAAGAACATACAAGAGTCAATCCATAAGCATAACACAAGTATTTCCTTCAAAGATCATATGACCAATATATTGCTTCTCTTCTCAAGTTCAGCCTTGTTTACAATGAGAGCTTGTGGAATAAATAGGCTCAAGTGAGGTAAACCTCATGTTTCAACCTCCTCTCCTATTGGCCTACTCAAAATATCTAAACTTGTCCTTGAGGCTTTGCAAAGCCCAAGGCACAAAAATATCTCATAAAATATCTAAAAAGTGCTAAAAAAGGAAAAATAATTGACTTTGCATCATTTTCCATGTGCAAAAATAGCTAAACGCACATTTGGAAAAAGCAGATTTTAGAGGTTCAAAAATTACAAAAATACTTCAAATTTTCACAAGCAAAAGGTCCCCTGACTTGCCGGAAACATTTGGCAGCCTTCCCAGTGTCGAAATGAGGTTCATGATAGCTTGTTGGAAAGCTCTGAGGGTCTAATTTCTGGCGCAACTGAAATTTCCCCAATCTGATGCCTGGAAGCCCTCCAAATCTGCACTTGTGTGTAAAAAGTCAGAAAATTACAGTCTGCTGATAGACCGGGCAGAGTGTGCAAAAAGAGAGCCTTTTTCACTGTTTTGAGGGGGAAAATGACCTCCAAATGTTCTGAAAATTGCTGAGGGCATGCTCATGAAATTATGGCATCCAATGATACCATTCTCCTCCTTTGACAAATCCTCAAAATGAAATGGCGAATTTATGAGTTTTTTACCAAAAACTCAAAAATGCCAAGAAACCAAAAATTGTCAAAATGTGCCCAAAATTGGCCTGCATGACCCTCAAGGGTCCTTGGCAACATGCCCCGAAACTGAAGCCAAAATTTCAAGTGCTGATGTGCCTTTCTTCTCTTTCCATGCCGGGCGCTTCTTGAAACTGTTGTTTATCACTACTGAGTTACTGCAGTTCAACACTCTTCTCCTCTTTTTCCTGCTGCTGCTCATCTTTATCACTGTTATGCTGCTCCTGTTGTCTTTCCTAGAGGGGCATCTTGATCTAGATGTGCTCTTGAAGCACCAAACTGCCTCACTGCCTTTAAACTGCCTTTTTTAAGCTAAACTCTGTGAATTCACTGTTTTGATAGAAAACAATGTCTTTGGATGATTGCAAAATGTTCCCTCATAATACAAAACCCCTGCTCCTTGAAAAAGTGGACTTCCCACCTTCGATATGTATCTCAGCCAGCAGAACCTTTAATAAGAAAAAACATAGTGAAATGAAGACAGGCTGTTAAGTGAAATTGCTGTGTAAAGTGTCAAAATCGCCTTGCTCTGTGATGTTTGGAACTCAACAACCTGTTTGTATTTCTGACCAATGATAAAATTCCCAATCTTCACAAACTTCCCTTTGTCTAGCATTCCAATTACCCAACAAACTCATATCATATGCAGTTAACCTTTAGTGTAGTCATACAATCAATTTCACAGTTATGGAACAAAGGTGACAGAGTTTTAAAAATGCTCCAAAGTTTCAAATAAAGGATGTAGGAGTTTATCTTGTCAAATAATCAAGGCACCTTATCAATGTGAAACCCTTGTCTTTGTAGAAAATTCCTTTACTCCATCTGAATATCAACTTATCAAATAAGCTCGAAGAACAAAGACAGTCAAGTAGAATACTTAGTGAAAAACTGTCTTTTCTATGGTTTATAGGGTTAACTTTTCCCTTTGGTGTTTTGAGAAATCAACACACCTTTGTTTTTGATTTATGAAAGGTGAACAGACAACATTTTAAACTTAACACAACTTCCTTTCCTGTAGGCACCTTTAATAGTACATTTAGCACTTTACCACAGTTTTACACCACGGATAAACACAGCAGAAACTGTTTATATAGATGGTGACAAAATTCTCATATGTTTCTAAAGTTTCAACAAAACCTGTAGGAATTTTATCCTTTCAAAAATCAAGGCTCCCCTTTGATCGAACCTTAACCCTCCTATGCAGCTTAACAGATATATTTATGCAAAAACTATCCTTTTACCACTTTGATAGTTTTGAAAATTTCAAGGGCAGTTTCAAAAATACCTCTTCAGATTGATGAAAGAACCTTTGAATAACTCGAGCAATCCTTAGGAGCGGTTTGAAGATGTGTCGAAAGGTCAGCAAGTGCGCGACACTTTCATGGATGAGAACGCCGCGCAGCAACCTTCGGGTGACCTGTCGGGTTGTGGTCGGGCGCCCGTGACCCGCCGCTACAGGGGCGCCGTGCGCGGCTACAGGAGTGCCGCGCGCCCTTGTGGTACAGTTATAAAAAATGGTCCAGGAGCGCCGCGCACTCTGCCAGGAGTGCTGCGCAATTAAAAACCTGAACTTCTGCAAATTTAACTTGGAAAAGCTTGTTCAAACCTTCTGCAAACCGATTTGAAAATTTCTTTCAGTGTTTAAAGAATGTAAAGGGAGGCTCGATACTCTTGCTTGGAGACTTCGAAAATGAAGTTTACACTTTGATTCATTGCTTTGAAAAATTTAAAAACCCAACGGTCACTTTGTGAATTGAAATGGATAGGGTGTTTTTGAAAGTTTTGGGAGATGTGTTTGTTTTCAAATCAGAACTTTAAACATTTCCTTTCGGACTTCCCTATTTCCTTTATACCTTTTACCTGTTGTAACAATGTGTGAAAAGCCTTCTTCTTTGAAAGTGGCATGTTTTCATTACCCTTGCCTAGTCCTAAAACACATATTGTGATGATTTGCACACTTTTATAATTCTCTGTGTTTACCCAGGATGCCTTTATGCTAAAAAAGGAGCTTGACTGCTACTTTGGAATGATTTCATATCTCTGGACTTTGAAGGACATACCTGTTTGTGTTATTTTGCAAGGGTATGGACTGTCCCTTTAATTGGTTGACAGCTTCTGCCTCCATGTGTCCCTTCAACTTTTTTCTCAACTGTAGGTGTCAACAACTTACTTGGATTTATTCAGACTTTGTAATGGTCTATTGATCAAGAGGGGTGCATCTTTCCACTATACTTTCTCTGCTCAGAAAATATTACCATGATGTCTCTGTCCATTTGAATAATGACACCTATGTTTGTTTGAAGCTTTCCAAAAAAACTAACAGTATGTCAAAGCACCTCTTTGCCTATTATGAACAATAGTTTCAATGGTGATGTATCTTGATGACATAAACCTAGATTTTCTATGTCAGCTGTTGTAGCATATTTGGAAAAGGCACCAGTTTATGAATGGAGCTGCTTTCAAGAAAGACATGCCTGATTAGCTTGGCATGCTGTCCCAGGGTTTTTAAAACTCAGATCATAACCAGTTTCTGTCTTTGTGTTAAGGAGGCAAGTAAAAAGATGTGGAATAACTGCTGACATATTTCATAGATACCAAGGCTTTTATTAGCCATCTTCTTCCTAATGAAACTCTGAAAACACCAACCTGCTGCATCTGAAGAAAACACCTGTCTTTGTGGTGGAGTGTAGATCGCAACACCATGAATGCACTGGCGCTTTGAATGATAGCAAGATGTCACATGTCTGGGACTGTGTACTACTTGCCTGCCTTTTCTTTATGTTCACCCATAAACCATGGACTGTATTCCACATTTCAATAGAAACAAAAGAACACACAGAGGTCCTTTTTACTAAAGTTTTTTTTTTGCTCAAGACTGATTTGAGCCATTCATATTAACACCCCTGCAGAGGTATTTTGTCATGATAGCTTTGATCAATGGAGTCTCTTTTTGATGCGCCATGATGATGATGCTGGCAATTTTAATTTATCTTCTTTCTTAGGACATAAGACCAAAAACCCTGCTTTATTTTGTCTTGCACATTTCAGATCTTAGCCCTGTTTTGATCATCACTTTCCTTCAGAAACCTTGAATCACTGTTTCACTGTCTAGTAAAAGCAAACTTGTGCTTATAGTCAGTTTTGTAATTTCTTCAAGTCAATATTGGCCAGCGCCCTCTGCTTGTAGATGAAGGAGGTGCCTTAACCCTCTGCTTATAGATGAAGGAGGTTTTTGGCCATGAAAAATAACAAGTTTGTTTGACAGTGTTGTCTTTCTTTTACTGTGCTATCAGGATGAATGAAGCTGTAAGAGTTTGATGAGTAACTCCTTACCCTGCAGATGTATCTCAGGCTCATGTTTACATTGAGAAGCAGCTGTTCTTCTGAATGTGGATTCAAGAATTTTCTCCTGAGATGATGACATGTTTCCTGCCTTTGTAAAATCCATAACACACTGTAAAACACCTAAAATCATCTTGAGACTGTGGTCTATGCATTGCTGAGACTTAGGGGTGTGTAAGTGGCACAACTTAGAGTTGCGATCAATTTCATTTGCAGAGCGGGAGGTCTGTCATGATTGGTCTGTAGCAGATGGAGGTTTTTTGGCCTTTTGATGGTTGCCAAGGGTAAAATGCCTTAAAGCGCCACTTCCTAACTTAGGGGAGACTTTTGAAACATACTTGGATTATCTTTTAGAGCTGATGAGCAGACCAGTAGGGCTAAAGCTAGATAGGATAGTGATAATGAGGTTTAACCTTGACATGGGCGAACTGAAAAGTAGGAGGGCGAAAAAAAGTTTTATGAGGGTTTTCTAGATGAAAAATTGACATATGGAGATCAGCTTCTAGAAAACTCAGCTATGGATCTAGTCATCACCAACAAGTGAAAAATACTGATGACTAACAGTTTGTGTATTTACTTGAATGACTTATTTCTTAAATTCCTTGATCATTAAGATAGATTTGTGATTTGTGAATTAGTATATGTTGTAGGTGCTTTTGATTCTTTTCCATGTATTTTCTTGTAGGTCTTTAGAGGTGACTTCTTGGAGCGATGGGAAAGAAGAATTCAACTAGCATTGGATCACAAGTAGGTCCTTTCTTCATCATAGAAAATTCTAAATTACATATAATCTAGGGAAAGTAGTTTACGTTTGTCCTGTTTTTTGCTAGCTATCCATAGGACACTTGGGAGGTCTGTCTTGTCTGCAAGAATGAATTATCCATACAACACCTTTTCAACCTCTTCTTCCAACAAGCAATTCAAAATAATGTCACCGATGTCTCTCCAATACAAATTTTTGTTCAAAAGGAAGTATCTCAAATATTTCAGCTTCACAAACATTGACTTGGAGTTAGTCAATTGAGGAGGGGCTTTATGATGATGTAGAACAAAAATCGCATCTTTGTACCATTTAGACAAAGTGAATTTATCTTCAATAGGAACCAACTATTCTTCTTCTACCACTTCTAAAATTTATGCAGTGAAATTCATGTCTAGACATTCAAAATTTGACTGTGCCATCAGTTTTGCTAGACCTTGACCCTTGACCAACTTGGTTGGCCTTATTTCTATATCATATTCTAGTAAGGTGGTGATTGAGTACCTCTTTTTCCATCAGGATTAGCTTGGGTCAGAATGTCTGGCCTCATTTCTATATCATATTCTAGTAAGGTGGTGATTGAGTACCTCTTTTTCCATTAGGATTAGCTTGGGTCAGAATGTCTTTCACCAGAGTGTTAGGCACAAATGCAATAATATGAGAATGTAGAATGTAAATAATGAAATATTTAAGATATTTTAATAAAACATATGTCTGTTTCTCCATGAAATTTTAGTTCAATTCATAGTTTTAAAGAGTCCTACTAAAAAAATAAATAGGCTTCTCACCACCTTGCTGCCTTTTCTACAATAATACTCCATCAATTGTGCATTTAGAGGCGAAGGTAAAAACCAGAAAGTCACTTGAAAAGTCAGGAATTATGAGCACTGGGGCTTGAGTGAGGGCATTATTTATGTCTTAAAATGATTTATTTTCCTCTACTATCCATTTAACATCAGACTCCTTCCTTAAAATCTTATTAATGTGCTTGACAATATCAGCAAAATTTGGAATAAACCCTCTAAAAAATTTACCTTTTCGAGAAAGGAATGAATTTATTTCCTATTCCTTGGAAGGTCTATTTTCTCAATGGCACTGACTCTATTTGGATCAATATTTATTCCATCCTTTGATATAATGTGTCCTAACAATTTTCTAGAAGTTAAAGCAAAGACACTTTTAGTAGGATTGAGATATATACCAATTTTTCTGCATTTTTGCATAATTTTCTCCAAGTGCTTAAGGTGTTATTCCTCCTTCTTTTAAAATATAGTTATGTCATCCAAATATACCACCACTGATTTATCCTTCTCCTCTGCAAAACAAATATCCATCGCTCTTTGGAAGTTTTTCCCCTACATTCATTAGACCAAAAGGAATTTTGGCATACATGAATGTTCCCCATGGCGTGGTAAAAGTAGTTTTCTCTTGGTCCTCCAGATGCACTAAAATTTGGTTGTAACCTGAGAAACCATCACGCATGGAAATTATTTGAGAGCCAACAATATTTTTCAGAATTTGATCCATCTTGGGAAGAGAGTAATTGTCTTTGAGAGATGCTTTATTTAAATTTCTAAAATTAATACAAATTCTAATCTCACCATTCTTCTTCCTTAAAAGTACCAAATTAGCAAGCCATATTGAAAACCTCAACGGGAAAATTATTTTTGCATCAAATAGTTTCTTAATCTCCTTCTCAATCAGAGGCATGAGAAAAGGATTAATTCTTCTCAACTTCTGCTTGAAAGGCTTTTCATTCTCTTTGATGGGGATAGTATGTTGGATAATACTAGGATCATACCTTTTAAAGTCAGCATAGCTCCATGCAAAGACATAAATATACTTCTTCATCATCTCTACATACCTATGTGTCATCTCTATAGAAATAAATTTAGATAACTTAACCATCTTAGGAATTTCTGTTGTACCAAGATTGCATGTTTCCACCTCTTCATCATCAACCTTCATCCTTGGGGACTTGAAAACATCATTTTGATAAAATAATTTCTCAAGGTGAATAAGGCCTTTGGGAATAAAATTATTTTTCAGCTGCAAGACTTCGAGATTAACTTTAGTTTCAGCAAACATATTCTGCTGATCTACTTGAATATTTTCAAACTCTTCTTTCAATTCAAGGAAATTTCAGACTTGTTGATCACTATCAAACACTTGCCAATGAATGATGTTATCAGGGATTTCTGGTCTATACTTGACCTCAACCTCATATATATCACTGTAATGAGTAGGAATGAAAAACAAAATTGTAGAGACAACCAAAGAATCAACCACTGAATTCTGATCTCTAGTTTTGACAGTGAAACTATACTCTTTAAAATTCTCAAGAATTTCGAGGATTAAGTTCCTATAAGCCCTCATCCTAACATATTTTCTATGATAATATCCTTCTAATTTCTTAATTAATAATTCATAATAACCACAAACTGATACCTTCTTGGCACCTAAACTCTTCAAAATTTCTAGACCCAAAAACAATGATTCATATTCTACCATGTTGTTTGGATAATCAAAGTTTAATTTGTAAGAGAATTTTCTTTTTTCATCATGAGGAGTGGTAATCCATATCCCTGATCTCTCTCTTCCAGGAGTGCCATGTAAATTCCACCAACCTTCTTCATTTTCCTCCACACATCTCTGATTTTCTATTTTTTTATTTTCTCTGTTTTTCTCATTTTCTGCCTCATTAGTGAGTTGATTGAACAAACTTCAAGATCCTAGTTCAGTCTCTAGTGGATAAATAGGAAAATTTTGTGGTTTGTCTTTGATACTTACCATGTAAGCCATTCTACTTTCTCTATACAAAATCCTCTTCTCACCGAAGACTGGAATGGTGGCATAAGTCATATCCATTTGCATAGTTTCTCTAATTTTGGCTGCCCAAGATATAGATAAGAGCATGCCAAACTTCGGAGGAATGTCAGCCACCACTATGTCCATCACCATTGTCTTAGTATGTACTTTATTTATGCCAACAACCACATCTTTAATGAGACTAATGCACTGAACTCTTTTGCAGTGATGTCTAAACCCATTCTTTCCATTATCACCTTAGGTACTAAATTGTGATAAGATACTAAGTCTAACATGGCATTATGAAAATTCATGTCATGAATATTCAGACTTACATAATAAGGAGTAACTTCTTCATTATGTTCATATTCTACCCTTGGTCCCAGGAAAATGGTAGGATGGTCTTCTTGCAAATTTAGGATTTCTGATGGTCCGGGCTAAGTGTTTACCATCTTGAAAATTTGGCTTCTATATTCAGTGACCTTAATGATTTCACCAAAGGCAACTGGAATTTTGATTTTGAAAATCTCATTCTCTAAATTGAAATTAGATGAATTTTTTTCAATTTATTTTTCATGAGGAGGTGGTGGTGTGTCTTTCTTAGGTAGCATCTTTCTTTGGTTGAGCTTTATTTGTTGTAATGGGAACATTTATGTTCCTCAAAATATATTGTTTCTACATTTCAAAGATAGCATGCTGGTAACCCTTTAAGTAATCAGATTGTCCCTCACTTCCCCCCATATCATGAATAGAATCATCATGTTCCTCTTTAGTTATAAACATTCCAAACACATCTTCATATAAGAAATGAATAATATCCTCTTGGAATTCAGGTTGTTTTTCCTCTTCATCCAGTAAATTTTGCTGAAAAGGAGGTCTTACTTGTGTATCAGGCTGGTTTCTATTTTCTCTCGGTCTTTGCTGAATTTGAGGCCTCCTAAATTAAGGATTTATGATATATATGTCTTGTTTTGCATGAGGCAAAGGAGTGGCACCAAGAGAAAGTATCTCCATAAGTTTCTCCATGGACTTCATCATGGTGTCAAACTTCGCATTTGAGGATAAAGAAGGATTCTCCTCTTCTTTTAATTTATTTTTACCCATATTAGACCTCTTGGTGTAGCCACGTTCACCTCAAATTCTATTGCATCGTTCTGCATGTGAGCCAAAGAAGAAGATTCTCTTTCCCTTAACAAGCTGGAAAACTCATAATCAAAAGCTTCAACATAGTGTAATTGAGCAGCTCCTGGGGGAGGTTTAATAGGAGCAGGTATGGAGTTGTAAACCTCGTTAAATATCTTATAAAAGTCTTGGACAGATTCATTTAAGGCTCTTTTCAAATTTTTATACTCAGTTAGAGCTTTTACAGGGTTCACCTTACTCCCCCACATTGTCAAAAAACTATCTTCCAACTGGTCCCAATTTTTTAAACTAGCTAGGGCTAAATATGTAAACCATTTTCTTACCTCACCTGTGAAACTCTAAGAAAACAAAATCATTTTCACATCTTCATCATCTACCTCCTCTCAGTCATTCAAGTCATTAAATTGGTCAACATGTTCTTCAGTTGTTATTTCTTCTTCACTCCCAAAGGTTTTAATCCTAGTAGAATATCCATCTGGAAGGTCATGAAGGACATAAGGGAGGAAAAGAGGAGCATATCTTGCAGGTCCAACAGCATGAGGAACTCCATCCATAATGACAGGGACTATCTTACTTGAAAAATCAGTGTGTGAACTTAAATTCCGACTTTGGGAAAAAACAATGAATGAGGGTGAAGTGTTAGGATATGTTGTAAAGGGAATTTTGAGCCTAGAGACAAAGGAACTCCATTCAGGAAAGGGAATACCAGACTTTATATTTAACAAAAAATCAAAAGGATCTAACCCTTTTAATGTTTCAAAAGACTCTTTCTCCAACAACAACTCGGATGTGACATTCTTTCAAAATTATTCTTTTTCTTCTTTTGACACTAAGGAAGATGTATCAATACCTAGTCTTTGTAGGTCCAGAATTATATAAGTAAATTCATTTTTTGTACTTGAACTAAATAACACCTCTTCTATCTTTTCATCAAATTGTTTATCTTCAGGACTTCGAATAATCTCCGAGGAAAAAACTCTTGAATGTGATGGAATACCTGATTTTGAAGAGATGCCTCCAATGCCTTTGAGAATTCTTTCTAGATTATCCACAATTGTAGGTGGGTTAGGATTTGGATTACTCCTTGTGTATATATTTTTCAAAGCCACGTTTAAACATGAAAAAAAAATTTAGTGGGGTCACCAAGGTAGAGTGTAGCCTCGAAAGCTTCTGAGGTCCTACTACCTCCAAGAGTTCATCATTTCTATTTGAGAAAAAACTTCGGGAAATATGTCTTCGACTCCCTGTAGATGCACCAAAATTTTATCACTAAATTTATACTTTTGGGCTACTTCAATAGTCAACCTAGAGTAACTATTTCAAACCTGCTTCTAGCTGAAAATTAGCATTTTTAGCCTAAGAGGGCTCTCTCAAGGATATAGAACTATATTGTCTAAATGAATTTCAACAGATGTCCAAATCTGAAATGGCGTTTTAAGTGTGTTTTTATGTAGGTGAAATATGTGGAGAAATCACTACCATTGCGAATATGGAGTTTTTGAAAAGAACTCAATGACATATGAACTCTTCTTATGAAAGCTAAGGCATATAGATGTTTTGATGAAAAGATAGCATTCACAATAGTTTAAGTGTTTGAACGAAGTTAGAGCATGTAATACATGAAATCTAAGTAATCAAACATGAGAATAATGAAGATAAAATTCCAGAATACATAAGAAAAATACTCATGAGAACAACAGTGAATCTTAGGTGAAGAAAAGAAAATTTACACTTTATATTACCGATGAAAATTTTTACAATAGTAGTCTGTCATAAACATCAATCAACTTTCTCTCCTTTAATAATCTACCTATTAATAGGCTTAGGCATCTTTACATTGATTTTGGGAACAAGGTTGAGCCTTCAAATGAATTTGTTGATACCTAATATAAAAAAAAGCATATTACAAGGAGAGAAAAGTGACAAGTCCTATTTTCAGGACTTAGAAACCTAATAGGACACTAAAACCTATTTATTACATCAACAAAATTTTAAAGCTGCATATTTACATTGAAAATGTCATGTTCCTGAGGTGGCATTGACCACGACCAAAACATTATTATTCCCACTAAGTCAAGAGATTTGTCTTCCAAATGTTTAGGAGGTGGCTCCATAATTGATGAAGATTTCATGATGAGCTGGAAATATGAGAGGCTTTGTCGAAGAGTATTCCTTTATCAAAACATTCACCTGATGATATTTAACCTTTCCACGTGGCTGAATTGAATAAAAAATACAATCAAAACTTGAAAAAACTTCAAAATTTCCTTTGATGTAGAGATAGGGGACTTTAGGCAAGTTCGTACTAAGAGTTTGTACCACCTTTGACTTAGACCATCTCTACAAAATATCTGCTCCCTTTGCTTATCTGAGGTTTTTAATGAATCAAAATAACTAAATACAAGTCTTTACCTGCCTCATTCTTTACAACACCTGTGATTTATAGCAAAAAAGAACTTACAATGAGTTCGTAGCGATTTCTGGGCTTCATGCCCGAGGCACGCTACAAACTTGCCTAATTGGCAGCAGACTTGAAAAATGTTCTTTCCTCCTTCAAAATTTTCTCATGGATCTGCAAGTGATGATCCAAAATGATGCAAAAATAAATCAGAAAGATATTGTATCTCCCTTTAAAACCTTAGAGGCTTCACCTTTGATAGTAGAGGTTTCAGTTTCCAAAGGTTAATTTATGACTATTATTTTTAAACCTTTGTTCTTGAGCTCTGATTTTATCATCTCCATCTGCTATTCTAACTCTTTCACTTGAGTTCTAAGTTTCTTTCTCTCTTCTTGTAACCAAATATTCCTCTTCCTTGTATGTTTCATTACCCTGCGTAGAGAAAGGGTTCTCTTTAGAAATTTCTTTTCATTATTCAAAGCCTCATCATAGTGATTGATTTTCTCATTTACTTTTTATTTTAACTCCTCCAACATATTTATGTCTAGCTTGACTTCCTCCAATTCCAACTTTGTTTCAATAACTTCCTCCCTTGCTTCTATCAGTTGCTCATTCAAAAGTTTCACTTCAGTATTTTCAATAACTTTCTCTCTACCTTTCCTCTGCATAATGATTTCTTCTTTTTCTGGAGATGTGTCAATGATGTCATCTTCCATAGGTTATTTTCCTTTTTCTGTCACTTCAATATTTTTATTATCCATGACACCTTTGGCAAGTTGCAACCTAGTGAGTGGTTTTCTTGGTTGGAATACAAAACCTACATCTTCTCCTGAGAAGTCAATTTTTTTGGTATTGAGACCCTTATTTTTCTTCTTGCTTCATTTGAAATCCACAATTTTGACCCTTGGAGTGTTTTCTATGTCTATGGCTTGAAGAATGTTGTCAAGGTTGCATTTCCCCAGTGTTTGGATCCTAGTTATTCTTCCACTCTTTTTGATGGGATTTGACTTGCTATTTGTAGGTGTGGGTTGTGGAGCTTCTCTTCCTATGCATGCTCTATTTCAACCTGCATGGGCTCTACAATGGGCTCCATTTCCTCTTCATTTACACCCTCTGCTTCAGCCATAGGTTTATCATTCTTTCTTGAAGGAGTAGCTTTTGATTTAGGTGTCTTCTTGGGTGTTAATGCATCTACTTCATAACCACTAAGAAATAGGAATGTGGCCCAGTCTCTATTCATATTTTCAACTCCTCCAACACCAGTATATTGATCAATCCATGTTGAAAAATTGAAGTTTGACTACCTTCTTGCCTAGCTTGAACTTTGTTTGACATCCTGCCTAGGCTTCTAAATGAGAAAAATGGAAGGTCTAGAGGTTTATTACTAGTGAAATGTAGCAATATTTTGAGATTATATCGTTAAATCATATGGAACCTCCCTTCACATGTGAAGTATTTTTGAATTACAAGAAATATTTTGGAGTAGTTTCCTTTAAGGCAACTCCTTGGGATTCCAGATGTCATATCCACTCCAATGTGTTCAAGTTTCATGAATTCATCAAATTTGTTTAATTTTAACTTAGTGGCTTTAAAACACTCTTCTCACATCTTCAGAATCTCTGTATCTTGGGAAATTGTTATAGGAAACACCACAAAACTTAGCACACCCACCTTTGATGCAGTGCCCATGAAATTCACTGCAAATTCATTTGAAACTTGGACATGAAAACCTTGTAATTTCTGGTAGAACCTCATGCACCAAACATTGGTGAAGGCTTCTACAAAGCTAGGATCCTCATTGAGAAATTTTAGATCCATGGGCCCATACCTGACAACCAATCCCCCTTTATTAGTATTCTTATGCATGGTCATCTCTCTTAACACCATGCTAGCCTTCTTGATAGTATGACACCTGAAAAGAAGAGAATTGCATAGCAAGAATCTTGCAAACAAAGCTAGATATTTCTAAAGGTGATGACAACATCTACACTTTGAGGTAATAGGGAAGGATGAAAGAAAACAACCCTCAAGGATGGATTTAAAAGGTAAGGTTCAAATATGAGAGGGATAAAGACAAATTTGAGAGTTTAAGTGAAATGAGGAATGACAAATGATGATAATGCATGTTTCATGATTCCATATAACTAATCATGTGACCTCATATTGACCCCTAACCACTTAAAACTTGACACCTCACCCTTTTCTTTACCGATACAAAAAAAAAAAAAAAAAAAAAACATAAGTTTTTAGCACTTTCCGTTATAAATTTGAAAGATTTTCTACGAACCAGTTAGGTGAGTCTATAGCGAAAACAACATGTTTTCTATTAATTTCATCGTGGACTCAGGAAAAAACAGACAGGTGGCTAAAACAAAAATTTAAACCAATGCATGGAGATTTTATGGATTTTTGTGGATTTTACCATGATGACATGACAAGTGGGACTCTTCAAACTTAGGATTATGAACAACTCACAAAATTTCATTAATTTCGTGAATTAATTTTCTAAGAATAAAAACCTATGATAAATGACCTTACTAATCAAAAGTGAAATTTTATTGGTGATAACATGCTGGAAGTTGCATCGAAATATTAACCCAAAGAACAAAAGAAAATATGCAAAGAAGAATAATATCGTAGCCACTAATTCAAGCGACCAGGTTTAGAGTAGCTCAAATGTGGATGGGAAGATTGTTTTTACATCACTACAAAAGGAGGTGAATCTGAGTAGTCTTCAACAATAGGAAAAAAATGAAAATACAAAACACTTCCATATAAATATCATGGGGGGTTCACTGGGGGAGCAATACCATACCATGTGCATTCATATTTGGGAATTTATATTGAGGAAAAACTGAAATAATATATTGTGGGATATATAGGGGTAAAAGGTTTTTATATTTGCAGGCTATAAAAAATGGAGCTCAATGTTAATGAAAAAAATATAAAAGGGTATACAAAATTTTAATGAAAAAATGGACACCTACAATCTAGGTTAACCAGGGGTTTCTTAAGTTGGGAAGGTGTATTGGGTTCGTATTGGTGAGGGGTTAAATAATGTGAATTTTAGAAATATTTTCCAATATGTTGTCAAATTAAGGGTATTGTTTAATATTCCATGAATGCATGTGATATGTCAAAGTTTCATTAGGTGAAGCCCCCATTATAAATATACAGGTGAAAAAGACAAAGATTCATGCTCTCTTCGACTCATAATCATAGGAAAATCTCATTGTAGAAAATCCGGTTAATATATTTGGATTGGAATATTGTAATATTCCAAGCCCATTTCCATTGGGATTAGAAAATAAGGATGAAAAAACAAAAGTAACCAAATAATGTAAAATTAAATTTTTTATTAGTACTTATTTAATTGATAAAGTAGAGTTATATGTAGTTCCCCGTGATGTATGTGGAAAGGAGTTTGGAAGTAGATATATGTACACATGGGATGCACTCTTCATGCAAAGAGCCAACCGATACCGCCTCATTGAGGATGGAAAATACTTCACCTTGAACTCGCATAAGGGAAAGTCCAAAGTTTCATTGGTAAGTGCCAACCAAGCCAAAAAAAGCTAATGAATTCTTGCAATAAGTATGTTTTACTATTTTTAAGAGAAATTTAGTTTGTAGAAGAGTCAGTGAGAGAAAATTCATCCCTGGGTGGGTGTACTAAGAAACAAAAAAAAAACTCGAAAATTTACTACAAGCATACATGGTTGTGTTCTAAGAGCCTAAAGGGCTACCTCCCAAAAGGGAAGTGGAGCAATATCTATTGTTGGAATTCCAATTGCTAAACATTGGGAAATTAAAATTGTTCATAATAAAATAAAGCAAGGGAGGAAGCACTTGCAAAAACTACTGGAGTAAGGTGTCATTCGACCAATTACATCACCATGTGGGTTTCCCATAATTATTGAGCGACTTGGCATAAGCGTATCAATTATATGGATTTAAACAAAACTAAGCTCAAGAACATGTACCCACTTCCTAGGATAGATAATCTATGAGATGAATTTCAAAAATCCAAATACTTCACCAAAAATACTTAAATATAGGATATCACCAAGTTTAGTCAGAGAAGAAAATACCCAGAAGACTGCCTTCAAAATAGGAAAGGTTTGTATGAGTTGTTAGTTCTATTGTTTTTCTTATACAATGCACTAGATACATTTATGAAGTTACTGAATAATACACTGCTCCCTTATATGGATCCATTTTTTATTTTCTATTTAGATGATATACTGGCATATAGTGCTACTTGGGAGGGGCACATCTCACATCTGATGTAGGTGTTAGAGATGTTAAAGAATCACTAAATGATAGAAAATATAAATAAGTGTAATTTTTCATAGAAGTATTTGGTGTATCTAGGGTATGCGATAGGTGGAGGAGAGCTTAAGATAGATACTTCCAAGATGAAGGTCATCATAAAGTGGTTGATTCCTACTAATGTTTTTCTAAGGTGAAGAGTTTCATTGGAGTAGATATGTACCTAGGGAAATTAATAGCCTAATTTACATTAGTACAAAGACCACTCCATGCCATAATAGTGAGTGGAAAAAGTTTCTAGTGGTGAACGGGTTAGCAAAGGGTCTATTGTGGACAATTTTGTCACCCCTAGAGACAGCCTAGAGTTTCCATAGACCAGTGCCTAGGACATCTTATCATAGCAAGAGAACATGAAATATAGCTTGGGTTGTCAATCCAAAAGCTCTCTTACTATCTCTTGTAAAACAAGGAAATTAGTTTAAATGGGACCAATCTCTCTCAGAAGCTGATACAAAGATAAGAATAATGTAGGAACATCATGTAAAGCTCCAATACGAAAGCATCAGACAGTTAAGAGACAACTTACTGCAAAGAGGGCCAGTTCAAATAATATGCCACAGAAATCAATTATCAGAAAGTGGATGCAGTGAAGAAACATGAAGAAGATACTAGTTAGCATTAAACTAGTACGGATACAACAAACATCAAGGCTTATCCAACTAAGAATCCATACATGACAATGGCGTTTTAAAAGCACCCTCCTCAAATAAATAATATAGCAGAAAATATGGATGAAATGAACATGGAACAGTATATCATGACTAGGCCTATTTAAAGTGCTTGACTAATCCAAGTATGGGCACCAACTAGGATGAATCCTTACTTAGGACCAGTGAGCCACTCGCATTCTAGAACATGATACAAGAAGATAAATAGCATGAAATGAGATTTTATATTAACACATAAGAGAAAATTACATACTGTGAGATACCAAAGACCAGAATCCTCATTACAGTTATAACTCCTCCTCACTGAGACCCTACGGGCTCTGAGCTTTCATACATGAGTGTTACAAGATGTATACAAGAACTTCTCACTGCACAGTTTACTGATAGAAATCCAGAACCCTTACAATGTTTTTCTTCTGGAGTTTTATAGGAGAGGTAGAAAACTCTAGAGAACCAGGTAGGTGATGCGCATTTAATGATTTGATTTGAAACAAAGTGGCGGAAACATTCGCGCCCATACTGTTAAATGACTAGGCGGTATTATCTTGTACTTTGAGATCTGCCTGCTGAAATAAATGCACTGGAACAAATCTTTTCAGGAACACAACATAGGGGTAAATCTTCACGAGCATTCTATATTTTCCTGAAGAAACCTCGGCTGAAGTAACACCTTGAGAGTATTGCTTCCTGTACATTACACTCTCTGCCTTTGAATGCCTGAATTGGAATTTGAAACCTTTCATGCCGGACATTGAATTCATTGCTCCTTCATTAATATTTTGCTGCTTCTGCATTAATGTTTTCGTCCGTAAAATCTTGGTTTGGAATGTCTCTGGAGGTTTGGATAGATTTTGTACCTTACTGTTTTAATGAGTGTCATGTCATGGCAGCCCCCAGGTCTTCCCTTCGTAAATTTGTCTCTAAAAAATTATCTTTGGAAGAGGCCTCGACTTTTGTAATGGAGGCAGTAATTAATGACGATTTTCCTCCTCCCGCACCCTGCAAAATACACAAACCTTGCTAAGAAAACAGATGCACAGGAGAGTGAATGTAGTGGAGGTGACTTAGGTGACAAGGCGGTGTGATAAGATGACGGAAGCATGAAGGACAGCAGTGAAAAACACAGGGGGGTGACGATGAATTGGCTAGGTGGAGGTTGATAATCGTGAACACTGAAACATGACATATAAACGGGATGTATAAATGGTAGAGGAGGAATGTATTTGACACGTGGAGCGGTCATGTAGAGGAGTGGAATAGTGAAAAGCAGCAGAAGAAATGATATTAGTGTAGAGGCCCAAAGGTTTCACTTAAGTGAATCACAAAAGGAAACAGGGAAAAACGATGGAGCAGAGTCGTGAATGTGGGACCTGGTCACAGCGGAAGGTGATTCATTAAGGTTTAATGAAAAATGAAAAGGTTTGACTATACACAGAAATACAAAGAAATACGATGAATGGCAAAGGAACGCGGTGGGAGCGATCGTACGAGGTGGGGCCCGGGAAGTGTATCGCAAAATCGCAAATAGAGAAAGCGCGATGGGGAGACGGTGGTGCAACAGGAAACTGCACTCTGCGCTTTGCAATGGAGGGATCACGTGACGCGCAAAATTGCAACTAGCGGAAGTGTGACGGGAGAATACGCGATCGGGCGAAAAAATGCGATGGGGAAATGCGATGAGGGGAAAGTGCGATGGCGCGATCGATCGCGTCGCAAATAATTGCGACGGATCAAACGGCCATAACCAATGAAAATTTGATTTGCGATAAACGCCCTAAGGGGCAGCGCTTGGTTACATGAATGAAAGGAGGTGCGGGGTTAGGCTCGATATAACTTTAATCACAGATTTTTGGCCTTTGTACAATGTATTTTGTGGGCGGACAAGATAACGATTGACAGTATATGAGGGTCTAAGGCCACGACAGGGGTTTTAATAGGATTCAAAAATGACAGCAGGCCAAGAATTTGTATGTATGGGCTGACATGTACAACATCGGCTCCATCTGGGGACGACATGTTCATCCTTGGACATGTCGAGAACCTGCAGACCTTTGATCATCCTGTATGTAGATTCCGCTCTTCAGCCCTTTGCTTTTTCTTCAAAAATCATTAGCACACATTCCTTATTAAAATAAAAACCGAAGCAAAGTCTATATACAATATAATACAACAGGCATACTCTGCCCAAATCAAAATTGAAAGTAGGGCTTGAGAAATTGGCCATTTACAGGGGCGTCCAGCAGATCACCTTGTAGGTTCTCTAACATAAAAGTATTATTTCCCCCTTGATTCAAAATTTTGAATGGGCCAAACCACAGTGGATTGAATTTAGCATGCTTGCCCTTTTCATCTCTCCGGATATCCCATCTAAGAACCAGGTCTCCAATTTGAAATTTTCTATCTTTCGCATGCCGATCAAATACATTTTTCATTTTCTCCTGATATTCTGTTAATCTCTGATTCACTTGGTTCCGTGTTTCCTCTAATTTGATCAATTGATTGATTCTTCTGACCATGTCATCTGGTTCTTCCTGACTTTCCTGCATGAAACGTGCCACTGGCAAAGCCAACTGCACAGGAAACACAACTGCTCGCCCATATACTAATTCATATGGGGATTTCCCTGTTGCTCTCTTGCTGGTTATCCTATTCGCCCATAGAGCAAATTTTAATTGGGAGTCCCAATTCTTCTGATTCTCATTTATTTTTTTCTTCAAGGGCTTCACCAGGGTTTTATTAGAAGACTCTGCCAAGCCATTTCCCTGTGGATAGTAACCTGTGGAGTGACTCAATATGATGTTATACTGTTGGCAGAAATTTACGAACCTGGCAGACTTGAAGGCCTATGCATTATCAGTTACAATTCTAGCAGGACAGCCAAACCTGGATATGATATTTTCCTCCATAAACTTGATTATCACAGCATCTGTAGCGTTTCTCACAGGTATGGCTTCCACCCATTTTGTAAAATAATCTGTGGCTGTTAGTATCCATTTATATTGGCCACTTGATGGGGGATGTATTTCTCCTATAAAATCTAATCCCCATTTATGAAATGGTTCATTCACATGAATAGGAATCAAGGGCAAAGCTGCTAATTTCTATCTTTCTGCAAATCTTTGGCACTTGTCGCATGTTCTGACCCAAGCAAAAGCATCTGTAAATAATTTTGGCCAGTAGAAGCCAGCCTTCAGGATTTTATGAGCTGTAGCCCTCCAGCTGTAATGTCCTCCACAGATTCCCTCATGAAATTCTGTCATTATATTCTCCACTTCATTTTCTGTGAGGCATAGTAGTAATATACCTGAAGGATCTCTCCAGTATAGCTGCCCATTAGCAACTATGTATTTCTGGGATTTCATTCTTATAGCCCTGTATTTTACCTTATCACAACTTGGAGGACAACTAAGTGTTAAGAGATATTCAATTATTTCTTTGTACCAAGGACTAGTGAGATATTTCACATGTATCTTTTGAGTGGCCAGCTCTAATCCATGCTGCTCTTCTCCTTTTTCAGATTCTTCATTAGCTATCATGGATAAATTTATGCCTAGAGCCTAATGATTTGATTCAGACAGAATTTTGGCTAGCCCTTGTCCTTTAACCAACTTAGTGGGTCTTATGTCCAAATCATACTCCTGAATTTTTGCAATCCATCTTCCTCTTTTACCTTCACTATCCCCCTGAACAAGGATATCTTTGACAGCTGCTGTAGGGACATAGGCAGTGATATGAGACTGCAAAATATACATTCTAAAAGCCTTGAGGGATTTCACCAGGGCATATGCCTGCTTCTCCAATATATTATATTTTAATTCAGCATCATGCAGCACTTGACTGAAAAAGGCTATTGGTTGCTCGAATCCATCTTGATTTTTCTGCAACAAGACTCCAGCTACTATATGAGGTGAAGCAAATGAAAAGATCATAAATGGCTTTGTATAATCTGGCCCAACTAGCACAGGAGCTTTGGAAAATGCCTGTTTTATCCTGGTGAATGCATCTCTAGACTCCTGGGACCATTTCACCTCATTGTTCTTTTTAAGCATATCAGTTATATGCCTAACTATCTCAGCATAGTTAGGAATAAATCTTCTCAGAAAATTGATTCGTCCTAGAAATACCTGCACTTCTTTCTTATTCCTGGGTAAAGGAATACTATTTATAACTTCAACTCTCTTAGGGTCTATTTTCACACCATCTTTAGTTACAATGTTCCCTAAGAGTTTTCCCTCATCTAATGCAAATAAATATTTTTGAGGATTAACGGAAAGGCCATACCTTCTACATTTTTCAAAATTTCTCCGTAAATGCACAATATGCTCATCATCATTCTTGGAAAATACTGTAATATCATCAAGATACACCACCAAAAACTTGTCCTGCTCTCCAACAAAGGCTATGTCCATTGCCCTCTGAAAAGTAGCTCCTGCATTAATTAATATAAATGGAATCCTGGCATACATAAATTTTCCCCATGGTGTTGTAAATGCAGTTTTCTTCTGATCCTCTGGGAAAATGGCCACCTGATTATAACCGGAAAACCCATCCATCATTGACATTCTGGAGGCTCCAACCACTTTCTGTAGAATGTGGTCCATCTTAGGCAATGGATAATTATCCTTTAATGATGCTCTATTTAAATTTCTGAAATCCACACACAGCCTTATTTCTCCGTTTTTCTTTCGAACAGGAACAAGATTTGCTACCCATTCTGAGTATCTCAGTGGCACAATTATTTTGGCCTTCAGTAGCTTCTTGATTTCTTTTTCAATAAGAGGGAAGCAGCAGAGGATTTATCTGTCTGAGCTTCTGCTTATAAGGCTTTGCATCTTCCCTCAAAGGAATTTTATGTTGCATTATATTAACATCAAAAGTTTTTAGGTCCTGATAGGACCATGCAAATACATCTTTATAGGATTGAAACAACTTCAAATATTTTTCTTTATATTCTTCTGGGACCCTTTTAGATAGTTTTACAATTTTGGGATCAACATAAGTACCCAGATTTAAATCTTCCACTTGATCTTCTTCTATCACTTTGTTTGGCTGCAATGGAACATCATATTTATTAAATAATCTTTCTAGAGGCACCAGACCTCTAGGTATAACATTTCCTTTCAGCTGCAGCACTTTATTTCCTGCCATTTTATCTTCCCATTTATTTTCTGTGACATTTTCAGCTTCCTCTTCTTCATTGTCATCAATCTCCATATTAGAGAACTCTCCCACTATTTCCAGGAATATCTTCATCTATTCATCATCTTCGAATACCTGCCAGTGCTTAATATTATCTGGGATAGATGGCCTGTAACGTACCTCCACTTCATATCTTAAAAGTGGATTCTGAGGAGGACGAAATGTACTGGCAGCTACAACAAGAGAATTTGCTATTCCGTTCTGCTCCCGGGGCATGAACTGTATGTTAAATGCCAAGAAGAAATTTTCTACCATGTCCCATACTTCATTTCTATATGCTTTCAAGCGAGGATGCTTTGTTTGGCATTGATTCCTAACCTGTCTAACCACCAGCTCCGAGTCTCTGATGACTTTCAAACTTTGTATGCCCATATTCTTGGCTGTCTGTAATCCCAATAGCAGTGCTTCATATTCGGCCACATTATTAGTAGCCTCATATTCCAATTTAAAGGACAGTGGGACCCATTTTCCCGTAGGAGAGATTATTAACACCCTAGCTCCATTACCTTCCTTTGAATTTGCTCCATCAAAATGTAAAGTCCAAATTTCTGATCCCTGGTCTTCTAAAGGCTGCTCAGCTTGGATTTGACCAAAAGGGGGCTCATGGGCATAATTTTGATTTTCTTCTAACATCAAACATGAGAAGTCTCCCTCTTTGTTATAAACTGGGGAATTCTCTGAGCAGTCAGCCTTAGTTACCATTTTAACAAATCTAGTCTCCCTGTATAACCTCCTCTCCTGCCCCCCAAAGACTGGGACAATAGCATATGTTAAGTCCATTTTGAGTGACCCACCAATTTTAGTACCCTAGGACCTTTACAGCAACATGCCAAAGCGGGTTGGGATATCAGCAACCACAATGTCCATGACCACACTTTTTTCTGGAATTTGTGCCAGATTGACCACTAAATATTTAATCATTCCCAAGCATTTAACTCTTTTGGAATCAAATGAATATAGGTATTTATAAGGTCTTGTAATTTGCAGTCCTAGTTGTTCCATGACAGACAGAGGCATAAGATTATGGGAAGCCCCAGAATCTAGCATACAATTGTGTAACAGCAGGTCATGAATAACTAGAGACACATAAAAAGGAGGGGTAGAAGGATCTACTTCCTCAACATGTGGGCCAAAGACTACCATGGGTCTTACCTTTTTCTGTGTTTCTCTTTGTTGCTGATTCCTTCTGAGCAGGTACCTCCTTCTGAGGTGGCTCCTCTTCTTGATCTTGAGTTCGGGTCCTCTTCCTTGAAGATCTGAGATCATATTTTCTATTAAAGTGTGCTTGCATCAAATCAACAAATTGTTTACAATAATGATCAATCTCTGCTTCTTCTTCTTCTTCTTGCAATGGGAATTCTATATCATCACTGTTTGACAAAGAAAAAATTGAATCTTCTAATTGATAAGTGGCATCTTCAGTGGAGTCTTCTGCTAGACCTTCCAAGTACAATGGATGTGGTACCTGATCTGGTTGCTCTTTTGTTTCTCTCGGCAATATATGCAGTGGTGGTCTTTTGTACTGAGGATTGCATCCTTTGTTTGGAGCATTATAAAGATTCTTGGGAGCCTGGTTCTTTTCCTCTAATTCAAGCTTGACCATATTCTTTATCATTTTTCTTATTTCGTCCATCTTTTCTGAATCCTTCTCTTGGCTAGAGGAGGAAACCTCTTCTTTACCTCTCCTCCTATTATCTTGTTCAACTTTTCCCTTTAATTTCCCAGTGGAGGCAAAGTTTGCTTCCAACTCCAGAGCATCTGACTGAGCATAATCTAAGGTAGCAGGTTTTCTTTCCCTTAGAGATAATTCAAAATCCGAGTCAAATGCTGCTATGAAAACAACTTTGGCAGCATTCTGATGTGGCTTCATATCAGCAGGGAGATTTAGATATAACTTATTAAATCTCTTGATAAACTCTGACACTCCTTCATTATGTTTCTTCTTCAGAGTATTAAACTCAGTAAGACACTGTCCATGGTCTTTCTTTTCTCCCCATTTCCTGAGAAAAGTATTCTCCATATCATCCCAGGTGGTCACTGAACGGTTTCCCAAGGTCTTGAACCATTTTCTAGCTTCACCCTCCAAATATTGCACAAATAATCTTAGGACCACATCTAAATGTTCAACATTAAGGTTCTCTGCAAAGGAGCAGAAATTCTCAAGATGTTTCTGAGAATCAATTTCATTTTCTCCATTAAATCTGGGCAATATCTTCAAATAATCCAGTGGCATATCATTTAGCACTTGGGGTAAGGCCAGTGGTGCATATTTGTTCAATAGAAAAGCTGGTACATTGGCCATTGGAGGAGGTGGGGGTTGTGCAAAAATCTGAGGTACAAAAGGAGGGAGGGGAGGCAGAGGGAGTGGAGTATGTGCGACAATCGGGATGTGCTGTACAGAGGTCTGGGGTGTGGATGGAAACAATTCACGATTAACAAAGGCTACCTCTGTAACTTCTTTAATTTCCTCAGCCTCAGGAGTAGGACGAAAATCCTCTTCAATCCTGGCACTTCCCCTAGGTGGACTTTCTAAATAATATTCGGGATTTTCTTCGGTGGAAACAGGATGTTCGGTTTTGATTTCTTGAGAAGAAGAGGGCGGATAATCTTATGCAGAATATTCAGGGATCTCAGCACAAAATGATTTCCTCTCTTTCCAAATTCTTTTATGAATGATATTCTCTGGGTCAGACACGTAGGGTGTCTTTAACTGAGATGTATCTGACCTCAAATGTGGCTTATGAGGAGCCAGGACTACCAATAGATTTATCAAATAAATAACAGTGGAGTCACCAAGGTGAGAGATATGCAACTCTTCAACTCTCTGTGCTCACCTGATTAGAGAGTGAATATGATTTTTCGAGGCCCAGGGAAACTGATATTCTCAAATTCGTCCCCAGCAACGACGCCAGAAAAATGTTGTGGACAATTTTGTCACCCCTAGAGACAGCCTAGAGTTGCCATAGACCAGTGCCTAGGACATCTTATCATAGCAAGAGAACATGAAATATAGGTTGGGTTGTCAATCCAAAAGCTCTCTTACTATCTCTTGTAAAACAAGGAAATTAGTTTAAATGGGACCAATCTCTCTCAGAAGCTGATACAAAGATAAGAATAATGTAGGAACATCATGTAAAGCTCCAATACAAAAGCATCAGACAGTTAAGAGACAACTTACTGCAAAGAGGTCCAGTTCAAATAATATGCCACAAAAATCAATTATGAGAAAGTGGATGCAGTGAAGAAACATGAAGAAGATACTAGTTAGCATGAGGCTGATACCCAGATACACAACAAAACCACATATGGGCTTATCCAACTAAGAATCCATACATGACAATGGCATTTTAAAAGCACCCTCCTCAAGTAACTAATATAGCAGAAAATATGAATGAAATGAACATGGAACAGTATATCATGACTAGGCCTATTTAAAGCGGTTGACTAATTCCAGAAAGGGCATCAACAAGGATGAATCCTTACTGCAAACTAGTGAGCCACTCGCATTCTAGAACATGATACAAGAAGATAAATAGCATGAAATGAGATATTGTATTAAAACATAAGAGAAAATTACATACTGTGAGATACCAAAGACCAGAATCCTCATTACAGTTATAACTCCTCCTCACTGAGACCCTACGGGCTCTGAGCTTTCATACAGGAGTGTTACAAGATGTATACAAGAACTTCTCACTGCACAGTTTACTGATAGAAATCCGGAACCCTTACAATTTTTTTCTTCTGTAATTTTATAGGAGAGGTAGAAAACTCTAGAGAACCAGGTAGGTGATGTGCATTTAATGATTTGATTTGAAACAAAGTGGCGGAAACATTCACGCCCATACTGTTAAATGAATAGGCGGTATTATCTTGTACTATGAGATCTGCCTGCTGAAATAAATGCATTGGAACAAATCTTTTCGGGAACACAGCATAGGGGTAAATCTTCACGAGCATTTTGTATTTTCCTGAAGAAACCTCGGCTGAAGTAACACCTTGAGAGTATTGCTTCCTGTACATTACACTCTCTGCCTTTAAATGCCTGAATTGGAATTTGAAACCTTTCATGCCGGACATTGAATTCATTGCTCCTTCATTAATATTTTGCTGCTTCTGCATTAATGTTTTCGTCCGTAAAATCTTGGTTTGGAATGTCTCTGGAGGTTTGGATAGATTTTGAACCTTGCTGTTTTAATGAGTGTCATGTCACGGTAGCCCCCTTCATAAATTTGTCTCTAAAAAATTATCTTTGGAAGAGGCCTCGGATTTTGTAATGGAGGCGGTAATTAATGACGATTTTCCTCCTCCCGCACCCTGCAAAATACACAAACCTTGCTAAGAAAACAGATGCACAAGAGAGTGAATGCAGTGGAGGTAGAGGAGGAATATATTTGACACGTGGAGCGGTCACATAGAGGAATGGAATAGTGAAAAGCAGCAGAAGAAATGATATTAGTGTAGAGGCCCAAAGGTTTTCACTTAAGTGAATCACAAAAGGAAACAGGGAAAAACGATGGAGCAGAGTCGTGAATGTGGGACCTGGTCACAGCGGAAGGTGATTCATTAAGGTTTAATGAAAAATGAAAAGGTTTGAATATACACGGAAATACAAAGAAATACGATGAATTGCAAAGGAACGCGGTGGGAGCGATCGAACGAGGAGGGGCCCTGGAAGTGTATCGCAAAATCGCAAATAGAGAAAGTGCGATGGGGAGACGGTGGTGCAATAGGAAAATGTGCTCTGTGCTTTGTGATGGAGGGATCACGTGACACGCAAAATTGCGACTAGCGGAAGTGCGATGGGAGAATACGCGATCGGGCGGAAAAATGCGATGGGGAAATGCGATGAGGGGAAAGTGCGATGGTGTGATCGATCGCGTCGCAAATAATTGCGACGGATCAAACGGTCATAACCAATGAAAATGCGATTTGCGATAAACGCCCTAAGGGGCAGCGCTTGGTTACATGGATGAAAGGAGGTGCGGGTTTAGGCCCGATATAACTTTAATCACAGATTTTTGGCCTTTGTACAATTTATTTTGTGGGTGGACAGGATAACGATAGACAATATATGAGGGTATAAGGCCACGACAGGGGTTTTAAGAGGATTCAAAAATGACAGTAGGCCAAGAATTTGTATGTATGGGCTGACATGTACAACATCGGCTCCATCTGGGGACGGCATGTTCATCCTTGGACATGTCGAGAACCTGCAGACCTTTGATCATCCTGTATGTATATTTCGATCTTCAGCCCTTTGCTTTTTCTTCAAAACTCATTAGCACACATTCCTTATTAAAATAAAAACCGAAGCAAAGTATATATACAATATAATACAACAGGCATACTCTGCCCGAATCAAAATTGAAAGTAGGGCTTGAGAAATTGGCCATTTACAGGGGCGTCCAGCAGATCACCTTGTAGGTTCTCTAACATAAAAGTATTATTTCCCCCTTGATTCACAATTTTGAATGGGCCAAACCACAGTGGATTGAATTTAGCATGCTTGCCCTTTTCAGCTCTCCGGATATCCCATCTAAGAACCAGGTCTCCAATTTGAAATTTTCTATCTTTCGCATGCCGATCAAATACATTTTTCATTTTCTCCTGATATTCTGTTAATCTCTGATTCACTTGGTTCCGTGTTTCCTCTAATTCGATTAATTGATTGATTCTTCTGACCATGTCATCTGGTTCTTCCTGACTTTCCTGCATGAAATGTGCCACTAGCAAAGCCAACTGCACAGGAAACACAACTGCTCGCCCATATACTAATTCATATGGGGATTTCCCTGTTGCTCTCTTGCTGGTTATCCTATTCGCCCATAGAGCAAATTTTAATTGGGAGTCCCAATTCTTCTGATTCTCATTTATTTTTTTCTTCAAGGCCTTCACCAGGTTTTTATTAGAAGACTTTGCCAAGCCATTTCCTGTGGATAGTAAGCTGTGGAGTGACTCAATATGATGTTATATTGTTGGCAGAAATTTACGAACCTAGCAGACTTGAAGGCAGATTTAGAGGAAGCTGAAAATGTCACAGAAAATAAATGGGAAGATAAAATGCCTCTCCAAAAGGAAACTGTGCTCTGCGCTTTGCGATGGAGGGATCACGTGACGCACAAAATTGCGACTAGCGGAAGTGCGATCGGGTGGAAAAATGCGATGGGGAAATGCGATGAGGGGAAAGTGCAATGGCGCGATCGATCGCGTCGTAAATAATTGCGACGGATCAAACGGTCATAACCAATGAAAATGATATTTGCGATAAACTCCCTAAGGGGCAGCGCTTGGTTACATGGATGAAAGGAGGTGCGGGGTTAGGCCCGATATAACTTTAATCATAGATTTTTGGCCTTTGTACAATGTATTTTGTGGGTGGACAAGATAACGATAAAAAGTATATGAGGGTCTAAGGCCATGACAGGGGTTTTAAGAGGATTCAAAAATGACAGTAGGCCAAGAATTTGTATGTATGGGCTGACATGTACAACAGGGTCGTTGGAGAGGTAAATAAGAAGATCAATTAAGAACCAATTTTGATATTACCAAATTTGTAGTATCCCTTCGAAGTGGAGATGAATGTGAGTGGATATGTTATGCGAGTAGTCTTGATGTAGGGAGGAATGCTTGTATGCTACCATTATGAAGTATTTCATGGGGCATTCCTCAACTACCCTGCTTATGAAAAGGAGCTTTATGCTCTAGTACAAGTCATGAAGAAGTGGAAACACTATATGATGGGAAATGAGATGTTTAGAAAATACGTCACTAGCTACTAAAATGCCTATAGGCACAGAGCAAGCTACAAAAAAATAGAAATTACAAGTGGATGGGGTTTCTACATTTGTTTCATTTAGTAATTAGGTATAAGAAGGGAAGCATAAAAACTTTGGTCAACATTCTTTTGAGGGAACCCACATCAAATATCACAACTTTGGGAACTCTTATGCAAATGGAGCCATTCACCCATGATGCATAGAAAGAGGCATATTTAGTGGATGATGAATTCAAGGATGTGCTTTAACAATTGTAGAGCTAGATTCATGTGCACGATGGTGAAAAAAAAAAATACCATCTCTAAGACATGTTTATCTATAGGTTAGATAAGTTATGTGTTCCTAAAGGTTAGTGGATGTTTATTAGAGAGGCTCACACCTCTAAGGTTGTAGGGAAATTTTATGTAGGTAAGGCAATGACCAAATTGCAAAGGTATGTGTATTAGCCCAAGATTCAAGAACATGTAGCTAGGTTAATAAGTAGATGCATTTTCTTTTGTACCAACAAGCCTAGTAATAGGAAAATTAGTCCATATAATCCCTTACCTATACCCACTTGTCCTTTGGAAAGAATTTCCATGGAATTTTTTAGAAATTTACCAACAACTCAGAAGGAACATGAATACTGCATTCTCATGGTAGTTGAAAATTTTAGTTATATGTGTGTTATTATGCCTTGTAAAAATACCATCAACAGAGAAGAATCAAGAGACTTGTTCTTTGGACAAGTCTAGGTGCACTTCGGGATTCCAAGGAGCATCATTTTAGATGGGGACACAATGTTTATCTATGCATTTTGGACTACATTGTGGGAGAACATGGACATGAAGTAAAATATTTCAACAGTCCATCCAAAAATGGACGGAAAAATAAAAGTATTCAATAGGAATTTGGTGCAATTTTGGAGGGGTTACAATCATAAGCATCAAAATAAATGGGTTAAAAATATGGTATATATACATCACTCTTATAAAAGAGAAGTCCACACTTCTACTAGTAAGTCCCCATTTGCAACTTGTTTTGGATATTTTCCACCTTCAAGTTTAGGTATTGCATATGGGAAACAAGGAATGAGGAAGGACCTTACAAGGGATGTCTTAAGGGTAGAAACATATTTTAAGAAGATAAGGAAAATTTATATATAGGTACAAGATATATTTTAGATTTCAGAGGAAAAATATAAGCTCAAGAACGATCAACATAGGGGAGATAATTCCTTCTATGTGGGAGACATATTATGGTTACAATTGAACAAGGAGAGACTATAGGGTCCTGGTAAGAAAATCAAGGCTTTGAAATATGGTACCTATTAGAAATACTGAGGGGGGGGGTGAGTTAACATTCATTTCCATTGTTATTTTATGTCAGTTAATTTTTTCTTATCAAAAAATAGACCCAAACACAAGATATAAAACAAAAATAGTTTTACTGATCAAAACAATGAGAACTCCAATCCTCTTGTACAAAAAATTAGGCTCCAACCTATACAATAATATTTTTGACTTTTTCAAGGCTCCAAAATTGAATATATCCAAGCTCCTACTTAGTCAAAATTAGGACTCCAATCCTCCAAACAACTTCCAAGATCCAACTTGGTAAAAAATTTAAACTCTAAGGTCAAACTGGTCAAATCAAATTTTACAAGAAATACTTATTTCAAAAAGGGACCCAAAATTTCTTCAAAAAATGCTTCAAGGTTTCCTTCAAAAAATATTCAAGACGTCTACTCCAAAGGATGTGGTTCAACAATGCTTCATCAATACTTCTCCAAATATGAAGTCAATAAGCTTCAACAATGCTTCAACAAGCATGCTTCAAATATGTCTTCAATCAATGCTTCAACAAGGCTCAAATTCTACTTCTAACCCACTTTAAATATGTCTTCGATAGGCTCTGAATGTTTCTTCAGATCTCCATAATAATTCTAATCCAACACAATATTTAAGTCTACATAGAAATTCTTCTACAACTACTCCAATGATGGCTTCAAGGTCTCTAATAGGTCCTCTACAAGCTACACCAACAATACTGAGAATGCCAAGATCTAATCTGAAATGAAGGTTGAGGATTTCTGTGAATAGGCCAAAAATTAGGCCTAAGTTTGCTCCATAATATCCCAACATTTTGATTTATAAAGAGGCCAATATTTTGTCCTAAAGCAAGGTGTATTCTGCTCCTGAAAGAAGGGTGTAAATTTTCCTTTTCATAGGTTTACAACGCCAAAACATTTAGAGTCTATTTTCAACACAGGTCTTAAAAAAGGGCCAAACATAGTTTTTTACTATGCTTACACTCGAGATTCAGAGGGAAAAAAAGCTATGCTCATGAATAGGTCAAAATTTGGTCCGAAAAATGGGTCAAAACTATGTTCAAGTGTGATACTGGAACCAACAAAAAAAAAAAAAAGATATAACCATAACCGAAAAATAATTCTTCGTTTCTCCTTGACTAACTACTTTAGTTCATGAAGTGTGAAGTCCTTATTTATCTCAGAAATGGGTTTTTTATTGTCTCTTGGTTGAGTTTTATGGGTGAAGTGAAGAGGTGTTACGTTAATTTATACTTGTTTGACCCTATTATGAATGGATATCTTGGGAAAGTCGACTTGTAAACATGCATGTTAACTCATGTAGGCTTGAAAAAATATGGGTCTTCAACCTATAAATTCATTTTCAACCCATTTAAGAGGAGTGAGGTGGAAAGTAAATGCTTGTTGGAAAGTACTTTTTTTCCTATATGGGATTATTAAAAGTTCATCCTCAACTGAAGCCCCTTTAACATTAATAAAAAATATTTTCTCTAGCAATATCCCCCTTTGTTATTGATAGAAACAATATCCTCATATAGTGCTCCCCCTATCATCATCATCATGTTTCTCCCCTTGTCATCATTTCCCCCCCCTTCCATTGTGTTTCTCCCTCTGTCATATTCTCCCCCTTTGATATAAATAGTGAAGCGATGCTATAATTTTATGTAAGAGATATGACCCCATCTTTTAACAAAAATGTTCAAATTCTTCTCGAGGTAGGATTTTTGTGAATATATATGAAATTTTATCCTTAGTGTTGATATAATCCATTTTTATGTTCTTATCTACAACCTCTTTTCAGAAGAAGTGATACTTGATTGGAATACTTTTTTTCTTCTAATGCATGACTAGATTCTTTGAGAGGTTGATTACACTGGTTTTGTCACAGTATATGGTGATAGGTTGATATTTTTTTATGTTGACATCCTTCAAGGATTCGTTCATCCATAAGATTTGTGCAAAAAACATTGTTGCTGCTATGTGCTCAACTTTAGTTGTGGAGAGAGATATAGATGATTATTTCTTGCTAAGCTAAGAAACAAGACAGTATCCCAAGTATAATGCATTCCCACTGGTACTTCTTTGATCATCAATGCTTCCTTCCCAATTTTCATCAGTATATGCGGTCAAGGTAATATTTTTTCTCTTAGGGTACCATAATCTAAAATCAAAAGTGATTTTCAGGTGTATCGGGATTCTCTTTACAACTAGCATATGATATTCCTTAGGGACTTATGGGAATCTCGTCACCATTTCTATTTCATGCATGATCTCTACTTTTGAAGTTGTCATATGTAAGAGAGCTCTAATCATTTATATGTAAAGAGTAGCATGTATAAATTATATAACTTATGTGTGATATGTTCAAGATTCTCCTGATCTCACACTATTTTAACTTCATGCAAAATACAGAATCTATTCCACCATTGATCATTTGCGGAAATTAAATCAAGATTGCAATGCACACATGAAACAATAGAAAAATTCACACACATTAACATAGTTGTTTAATGGGAAAGCCTGAAACTGAAAACCCCAAATATCTTTATATAATATATGTCATAGATATCATGTAACAATCCTCATACAAAGCTGATCATATCAAGCTCTCAGTACAATACAATCTCTACACACTAATCAAGCCCTATCTTGTAAATCCATGCACCGATCTTTGGCACCTGCTAGCCTGCCTCTACTGCGTAATCCTTGCTAAAGAATGGCTCTGAATGAGTTCAAATTACTCCAGCCTTGCTCATGCAATCCTCATTAGCATCTCCACTGAGTGTTGGATGCAATCAATGCATCATTATAGTCACAACTAATAGTCACACTTTCTCTTTCACCTATCTCTTCACTGGTCTCCACTGAAACTGCCATGCACTGTAGTTAACTGATGTATTCTTAAATTTGTTAATGAGTTATTATTTGTGAATTAATTAAATAATTAATTCACTCCACTCTCACTAGTGTATCAAACAGTTAGACTAGATACAACTAGCTCAACTAAGTCTAACAGAGTTAAACTAAATACAACTCCACAAACTACTTCTCCAACTCCACCAAACTCGGTCACATGAGTTCTAACTAAAGTCCTCCATGCAATAGCTCCAATAAACCCTCAGGAATAGCGTAATTCCTTCTGTCAACTATTGTGCCACATCTGTGCACTTAACTAAAGTGCTCCAAGAGAATAAGATAATTTTTAGAGTCCAAATATTATTAAGAGCTAATAATATTCGACATATTTATTTTTAGACTGGCAGTCCAAAAATAGACTCCGCCCAATATGTATAAAAATAGAAGTCCATCTATTTTTCCAACTTGACCAACCATCCACAAATAGCATCCTGCAACTCATAGAATATGATCGACATGTCTAAAAATAGACTTTGCGCCAAAAATATCTTGCGGGCCCACTTAGTGAAGGCGACTCTTTTCACTAAGATCATCATCTTATTGAATCTCAACACTCCCTCTCAACAAGATAGGGATTATCTACCACCCCGATCATGTCTCTATGGTATTCGAATTTTCTCCTGGTGAGCACATTTGTCAGAATATCTGCATCCTGATCCTCTGTAGGAATGTAAGAAAGTAACATGATCTTCCGCTGCACACAATATCTGATATGATGATACCGGATGTCAATATGTTTAGATCTATCATGAAATACTAGATTAACTGAGAGTTTAATGCAACTTTGATTATCACAATATATCACAGTAGGATCTAAGTGAGAATCGAACAACCCGACCAGGATCTTCCTCATCCATATAGCCTCGCATGCAGCCAAACTTGTTGCCATGTACTTGGCCTCTGCTGAACTGAGTGCCATGGATCTTTGTTTCTTGTTGTACCAAGAAAATACTGTAGATACGATACTGAAAATCCCTCTAGATGTGCTCTTTTTGTCCGTTGGGCTTCCTTCCCAATCTGTATCCATGAATCCATGCAGCTTCAACTCATCCGACTGTCTGTACCACAATCCATACCCAGATGTGCCCCTGAGATACCTCAGGACATGCTTTCCTACCTTTGAAAAGAGCTTGGTAGGCTTTACCATCACTTGTGACAACTGGTTCATAGAATAGCATATTTCCGGTCGTGTATTGACTAAGTACATGAGCGAACCAACCAACTATCGATAAACAGTGGCATCCACTACCTCTGCCGATGTAGCATCCTCTTTCCTCCAACCACCAGGAAGAGGAGTGTCGATAGGCTTGCAGCCTTGCATGTGAAACTTCTCCAGTATCTCCCGGGCATACTTGCCTTGAGACACAAATAGTTCACCTTTCCACTGCCAAATTTACAATCCCAGGAAATAATGAAGGAGGCCCAAGTCCTTCATCTCAAAATCCTTTGCAAGATCTGCCTTGCATGAGTGTATCAACAGTTCATCACCGGTTAGTATTAAATCATCTACATATAGAACAATGATCAAAAGCTTACCCTCCACCACAATTTGGTATAGGTTTGGATCCGCCTCACTCTTAGTGAAACCAAGTCCAGTGAAATAACTGTCTATCAGTGTGTACCAAGCACGAGGTGCTTGTTTCAACCCATACAACTCTCTTTTGAGCCTGCACACATGTGGCTCGCTACTGAAGATTTTGAATCCTTAAGGCTGCTCAATGTACACCTCCTCCTCAATGATTCCGTTGAGGAACATAGTCTTCACATCCATCTGATGAATGTGCCAACCCATCTACGCTGAGAGAGCAAGGATGGTCCGTATAGAAGAATAACTTGCGACAGGTGCAAAGGTTTCTTCATAGTCGATCCCCTCGATCTGTGAGAAGCCCCGAGCAACAAATCTTGCCTAATACTTCTCAACGCTCCCATTAGCAGCTTGCTTCACTTTGTAGATCCATCTTGAACCTACCACTGATTTCCCTTCCAGCCTTGGGAAAATCTCCCATGCACTGTTTCTGACAATCAAATCATACTCTTCCACCATGGCATCTACCCATGCGGGATCCTCCACAGCCTCCTCGAAAGAGGATGGCTCCATCACGATAAACTTGCTCATCGGAGCCATGTATCCAGTAAATCGGTCAGGTGATTGTCTTTGTCTGCACTATGATGTAGGAGCTCCTACATTCTACGCTGCATCAAGATTCAATCGCTCAGCTTCTGTAGTGCGCTTCTGCCCTCTGATGTTTGCCACTGCATGAGTGGTTTCTTCCACTCCATGAACCTCCTCTTTTGGTTGATCCACATCTTGAGGCTCATCTTTAGGAACAAGTAGCTCCTCCTCTGCATGCAAGTGTAGCTCCCTCTCAAGCGACAACTTCATGGCTTTCTCCTCATGAAATTTGATATCCCATCGCACGACAGTCATCCGACTGTCTGGAAAATACACACGATAATTGTGGGGTGTTTCTTTGTATCCCGAAAATATCCCAACCTCTGCGGTTGGCTCCAGCTTCTTCCTGGAATCCTTCGTCACATGAATGTAAATGGGTGAGCCAAAAATATTCAAATGAGAAATATCAGGCTTCTTACCAGAAAACGCCTCATCGGGTGTACTCATGCCAAGTACTCTATGAGGAAAATTGTTTTGAAAATCAACCGCAGTGATGCATGCCTCAGCCCACAAGTGTATGGGAAGGCCCTGATCATGCAACATCGCCCATGCAACACCCATGATCGTTCTGTTCTTTCTCTCTGCGACCCCATTCTTCTGTGGGTTATGAGGCGCTATGAGTTCTCTTCGAATTCCTTATTTGCTACAAAAGTCTTTGAATTCGCCAGAGATGTATTCACCACCATTATCACTCATTAGAGCTTTCACCTAATTCCCTGAATATTTCTCAACCAGCACCTTGAACTCATAGAAATTTGAGTATGTCTCGCTCTTCTTTTGCATGAATAAGATCCAGCACTTACGAGAAAAGTCATTAACAAATATCAAATAATACCTGTGTTTTTCTATTGAAGCAACCGAGAAAGGTCCACACACATGTGTGTGAATTCTCTCAAGGATCATCGAGGCACGACTATCCTTCTCATGAAAAGTGGTCTTCACAAATTTTCCCAAAGTACATCCCTTGCACTGATCTGACTGCGCAAGTGTACCTTTGGGAAGCCTGGTAGAAATCTGATGCAAAATTTTCAAAGCGCCATGGTGAAGATGGCCCAATCTCCTGTGCCAAAATTCGCCCTCATCTCGGCTTACCACTCCTTCTTCTTTGCCTGCCATTGCTGTGCAGCCATCTACCTACAATTGATAAATATTCTTAACTCGAATCCCTATCCTCCTGGTTTGACTAGTTTTTTTATGGCGCAGGAAAGATTTTCCATCGCTAAAAACAACATCATAACCCTTGTCTTCCAACATCGTCACGGAGATCAGACTCTTCTTCAATCCTGGAACATGCATGGCATCCTTCAATATGAAAGGCTTACCGGACTCCCTCTCAAAGGAAATGGTCCCGATACTAGTTGCATTGTATCTACCATCATCGCCCATCTCGATGTGCACTCCAAGATCATTTTCCTCCAGATCACTAAACAAATATTTGTCTCCGGTCATATGGAAAGACACACCACTGTCAAGAAACCACACTGATCCCATCACACTTGAAACTAAACATGCGATCAAAGAAAAATCCAGCTCAAACTGCGAGGCTAAGGCCTCTCTAGTTTCAGATCCAGCAGCCTGCTTATTCTTCTTCTTCTGTGGAAAATTAGTGGCGAAATGTCCGTGTTGGTGACAGTGAAAACACTTCACCTTGGACAAATCCTGCTTCTTTCCTTTCACAATGGATTGAGAAGGATTTTTCTTCCCCTTCCATTTCCTTGCTTTGGTAGCCAAATTGCAATTTTCTTCATCTTCATTCTTCGATGAAGATCCATCCCTGGTACCCCGCCTTATCTCCTCCTGCACAAGATCCGACCAAAGTCGCTCCCATCCTGGAAGTTTCTCCCGTCCATTGACAGAGTCTTCGTAGCTATGCCAACTCTTCGGAAGTTCAAGGAGATCCAAGCTCACCAAGTCTTCTTCATCAACAATAACCCCCACACTTCCCAGCTCATCCTTGCAGTGGACAAACTTCTTGAGGTATTTTGGTATACTGTCGCCTTTCTCCATTTTTATTTTTTTGAGCTTGTCTTTAAGCGCCAACTTCCTCTGGTCACTTCTGATTTGGAACAAGTCTTTAAAAGCCTTCCACATTAAGAATGGAGTGGCTTTACTGTGAAGGTTGGACACAATGAGGTCCTTCACACCTTCCAACAGAATCCTTCGACAATTTTCTACCTTATTTTTCCATGCGTCAAGTGCAGCTGCATCGCTAGAAGCAGCCTTCGGAATATCAGCATCTATGAAATCCTTCAACCCATTGTCATCCAGAACCACCTCCATCTTGTCCTTCCATGCTATGTAATTTGAGTTTCCATCAAGGGCATACTCCAATCGCAATCCATTGAAAGACATTTTAATGAATGCTCAACTTTGACACCAAGAAAACACTACAGCAAATTCTAATTCCACCAGCACAAAACTCAACCGCTTCAATAATTGTAATCTCCTCCAATGATCAACTGCTCTGATACCATGTAAAAATTATATAAATTATGTGTTATATGTCAAATATTCTCCTGATCTCACACTATTTTAACTTCATGCAAAATACATAATCTATTCCACCATTGATCATTTGCAGAAATTAAATCAAGATTGCAATGCACACATGAAAAAATAAAAAAATTCACACACATTAACACAGTTGTTTAAAGGGAAAGCCTGAAGCTAAAAACCAAACTATCTGTATATAATACATGTCATAGAGATCATGTAACAATCCTCATACAAAGCTGATCATATCAAGCTCTCAGTACAATACAAACGCTACACACTAATCAAGCCCGATCTTGCAAATCCATGCACCGATCTTTGGCACCTGCTAGCCTGCCTCTACTGCGCAATACCTGTTGAAGAATGACTCTGAATGAGTTAAAATTACTCCAGCCTTGCTCACGCAATCCTCATTGGCATCTCCACTGAGTGTTGGATGCAATCAATGCATCACTATAGTCACAACTGATAGTCACACTTTCTCTTTCACCTATCTCTTCACTGGTCTCCACTGAAACTGCCATGCACTGTAGTTAACTAATGTATTCTTCAGTTGATTAATAAGTTATTATTTGTGAATTAATTAACTAATTAATTCACTCCACTCTCACTAGTGTATCAATCAGTTAGACTAGATACAACTAGCTCAACTGAGTCTAACTGAGTTAAACTAAATACAATTCCACCAACTACTTCTCCAACTCCACCAAACTCTGTCACATGAGTTCTGTCTGAAGTCCTCCATGAAATAGCTCCAGTAATCCCTTAGGAATAGTGTAATTCATTCTGTCAGCTGCTGTGCCACATATGTGCACTTAACTGAAGTGCTCCAAGAGAATAAGATAATTTTTAGAGTCCAAATATTATTAAGAGCTAATAATATTCGACATATCTATTTTTAGACTAGCAGTCTAAAAATAGACTCTGCCCAATATGTCTAAAAATAGAAGTCCATCTATTTTTCCAACTTGACCAACCATCCACAAAGAGCATCCTGCAACTCATAGAATATGATCAACATGTCTAAAAATAGACTTTATGCCAAAAATATTTTGCAGGCCCACTTAGTGAAGGATACTCTTTTCACTAAGCTCATCATCTAGTTGAATATCAACATAGCATCCATTACAGGAGATTCATCGTCCTTACTTAACTTGTAACCAGTAATCATATGTGTGCTCACATTGGAACATTCTTCCATCCCAAATATCTTAAGCACATCTCTAATATATTTTGGTTATGATATGAACATACCTACATTGGTTTGAGGTACTTTAAGTCCAAGAAAAATATGAAAACTCCCCAATCATTTCAATTAAAATTATTTTGACATGTTTTGGAAAAATTTATAACTCATTTCATCATTATTTCTCCCAAAAATTAGATCATCCACATATACTAGTGTGATTAGCGTATTGTCTTTGTCCATATTCAGAAAAGATTGCTTCTTGCAAGTCCTTTCTTGAAGCCTTATTTTTGAATATAGTGATCAAGTCTAGCATACCAAGCTATTGGAGCTTTCCTTAATCCATGCAGGGCCTTCTTCAATTTGCAAACAAAATATTTTCCTTCTGCTAAGTTGAACCCTTCTGCTTGTTCCATGTATGCTTCTTCCTTTGGGTCACCATTTAGAAATGTTGATTTTACTTCCATTTGATAAAATTTGAAGACTTTAGAATAAGAAAAATCCAAAAACATCCTTAAAGCTTTGACTGAGGAACATGGACCAAGGTTTCTTCAAATTGAGTTCCTTGAGAGTACCCCTTGTTGTACCTTAAGAGACAATCCCTTGGCTGTGAAAAGGAATCAATGCTTAAGAAATTTTAAAAACACATATCACAAATTTAATTATATCAGGTGGTCTTTGTTTATTCCCTTTGGAAATCAATTCTTTAAAACCCTTAATAATCTGATATAATGAAAAACTATACAATTCCATTTATTGTTGATATTTGAATGAAAATAAATGTAGGGGAAACTCAAAATGATATGCTGTAACACAGAATCTATCACCTTAAATCTCAGAAGAAATTTATGTAGAAAGAATAGTTGGAGTGAAGGAGTGCATATTAAGGTTATTTAACTCTTACTCATAGATGAAATTAAGATACCAACAAATACTTTACTTCACTTCATTCAAAGGAGAAGAAACAAAAAATGATACAGGAAGAAGAAATCACTGTCAACAGTTGTAGGAAACTTGATGCTTCTTTTATTAATTTCTCTGAAAAGTAAGTGAAAAATTTTGAGTCTTCCAGAGGTCCAAAACTCGGAGCCTTCCTCATTCTTAATATCTTTCTTAAATACATACAAAATGAGTTTGTAACTATTGGAACTTCTTGTAACTAATCAAACTACCTAAACTGTGTAAACTACTTATGACATTGCAATTAAGGAAATCATTACAGTCTCGATATTTTAACAAGAAAGTTGAATAAAAATTGAAATATTAATCTATTTGATGGATCTGATTGGTTGTCGTTGTGTTCCCCTGAGGTGCTGGTGTGTTCTTTTGAGGTGCTGATGTGTCACCTGGTGAATCAGTCATCCATGCCCTACACATTTTCTAGATTTCAATGCTGGTTTTAGGAGAATTGACTTACTTGTGATACTCTAGCCTGAAATCAGCGACCCTCGTAAAAGTGGACCTTTCCATAACAAGGTCTTAACCATCCATAATAATTGAAAATTCTTGTGCAAGAATTTTACAACTGTGGCTCCTTTTAATACTGTAGTTTTTTCATGAGTATTATCAATCTTGCTTTTTGCTCCCACTAATAAAGGCTCATATGAATCCCAAGATAGAATATTGCCTTACATATCCCAGCAAGATGGTAGCCCAACTTTGGTCCTTTGGTCAAACATGTTGTTGAATTTGTCTACAGCCTGTTTGATCTCTGTCAATTTCTTCTCTACTGATTTCCTGCAAGCATTCTTCACAATCAACTTACTGATCTAAAAAACACAAAATTTTCTATCTTTGATTTCATGCTCCTCTAGCTCTTGATCTGTCTTGGAATTGATAAAGTCAATAAACCTTTTTTCTCATAAAACTATGTTAAGAAACTTATGTTTATCAGCAAGAACAAGCTCCTGTAAATCTTTGATTATGATTTTTTACTCTAAAATTACAATCAGTCATTCCCAAACTATTTTCATCACTTCAATAATTTCATTCCAAAAAATACACTTTTCTTGAATTAAAGACATGTTTCCATTTAACTTTTCTTTAAGACTCTTGATTTTCTCATAAGTTGTCTGGAAATCTTATTTATATTTATTAAATTCCCCTTCTTTGGCATGCGTTATCTTCATTGTTGTATCAATATCACTCTGAGTTTTCTTGATATCAATCTCTCCCATATTTAACTTTGTGATAAATTGGGACAATCTAGCTCTCGGAACATCACTTCCAGATGACATAACTATGGTGCAAGTATGTGATTCAATCTGACCCTGCAAATTAATCACTGACTCCTTTAATATAGAAATCTCCTCCTCTTTCTGCAAAAACTATTTTAAAAGACTTTATTTTTCATTTTCTACTTCTGCTACCTCTACTACCATTGGATGCTCTCCGGTAGGTAACTTTAGCTTTTTCTTCAATACATTAATTTATGATTCCATATTTTGTAATAACTTTTTTACAACTGATCTATCATTGGGGTCTACTCCAATTTTTACAATTATTTTCTTCAACTCTTCATTTTGAGTTGAAAGAGCCATCTTGGAAATAGCCTTCTCTAATTTTAGCTGCTTAATCACCTTTCCCAACATATTCTCAACCTTATGAGAAGTTGCACTTGTTTTAGTTAGGTCATTAAAAATCAATTGACCAGTTTGCATGTGTAAGTTAACTTTCTTAAGTAAAGGGATATTTTTAACATCAACAGTTAGATTTACAGTTTTAAAACTAATAGATGACCCTAATGTCATTTTAGATTGGTGAGAGAAAGAGTTATTCAACTAATCCCTTTCTAAGTCCATATCAGTGAAAAATCTAGTTTGATCAGGAGTAATCTGACGCTCAGCTTGAGCCTCCATACTGGCTCTAATCTTCTGGTTCTTTTCTATAATTTGGGCAAAGACTTTCTTGATCAAAGGAAACTAATCATGAAGAGCTTCATGTCCTGATGGTGAAGCTGGTGAGTTTCGAGTGTCTCCTAATTGAATAAGGAAACCATGTTATGTTCTTGGTATCTCTTCGGTTAACTTAACTCTTTTTTCAGCTCTCTGTTCTTCATCCTTAGAATCAGCTGCTTTTTCCTTGCTTCTTTTACTTATCCTTTTAGAGATGATTGGATTCTAAATGCTGGTGCTACTAGAGTCTAAAAAACCTTTATTAGCTAACTTCTCAATTTTAGACTTACTGTCATGAACAAAAGTAGAACAACCATTTTCAATCCTCCTGTTAGATCACCTTGTGTGGGTCATAAGCCCATTTCTCACCTAATAACAAATTCATGCTTTCTAACATTCTGTTTGCCTCATTTGCTACTTGCCTCATATTCACTATGAATGGTCCCACAAAAATATGGAAGTTAAATAAATGGCCTTTCTTCATTGGAACAAAATTTATCTGATCTACATTCAGGCTTTGTCTAATCAATTCCAAGGCAAACATTCTCATGGGAACAAATATAGGTAATCTATAAGGCTTAATACCAGATCCATACAACCTAATTTCTGAATAATCATCAGATACAAACCAATCTCCAAATTTAAAATTGACACTAAGCTGAAGAAACTCTTGAAACTTCTGTAGAAAACATGGAGGAGTAATTCCATTCAAAATATTATAGGTAATTGGCATGAAAGAAGCAGCAAAATCAAAAAAGCCTCCCTCATTTGGTTCATTTCTTATTTCATTTGTCCAAAACACCATTGATTGTCTTTTATTATTTGCATCAACAATATTTAACCCCAAATATATAAATTGTTCTACATTTTTATATAATAATATATAAGTAATCAGTGAGGGAAACATGAATGACCCAGTGAGGGACAGGCTCATAAGCTGAGAATTAACATTCTCTTACCAGTAGGAAGGAATATCTAACACCACATTAGGCTTCATCATTAAAGAAAATAACCCAAGGACTGACCTGTCAATTTGAGCAACATCCTCCTTTCCAAGTATCTTCGACAAAAAATGTAGAACTGGCTTGACTTCTGCATCAAAAATCTGCAATGGGAACTCTTTATCATCTAGCGAAAAACGTCCTACTTCCCACTTTAGAAAGAAAACCACTTGTGTAAACTCCTACCCTATAATAATATCATATAATACCACTAATAATCATTCAGTAAAATTAAACATAAGATTCTGACTCAGGATAACAGAGGGCTTGACAGATTAATAGATATCTGACTTGAATAACACTCTCTCCTAAATTATTCATCACAAAGCACTTGCTAGGGTATAATGTAGACACTAGACAATATATGAATTTCGGAAAAAGACGGGTTTTCGGGACACGTGAAAACAAAAAAATAGACTTGACCATGGCTGAGTAGATGGGATAATTCTTCTCATTGAGTAGGAATTACTGGTAAAAGGGCAGATTTTTGACTGGGCACAGGGTATCCTTGACATGTTGCTAAGTATCCATAAGTAGGATGTTGTTGGAAGATCCATATAGGCACTACTATTTAGTCATGAGTTGACTCAGGGTGGTGATGGAACAAGCATAGAGGTGAGAAATTAAACAACTAAGATGACTTTTCAGAAATTGGAACTGACAACCAGTAAGAAGAGAAGGAGAAGCATTAAGACATTTTATAGATGGCGCAGGATTTTGGAAATGAATGAGAATTAAATGCACGAATTGAAAGATAATGAACACATGATGCGACATATGAGTTGGCTCATTAATTGGCTGCATCATGGGCTTCCAACGTCACTGCGGGAGTGCTCTCGAGTACTGCAAACCCATAGGAGGTATGTTCCTGTGATTGTCGTGAGCCGCCAATCTTGGTCAGCGGGCTTTCGTTTGGGTCAATTACGGAGGCACCATCATTGTTAACCCGCGGTCTATTTGTTCCTGCGGGTTTCCACAGATCCAAATTAACCTCAATTCCTTTAAACCCTGCTCGGTGATTTTCACGAATATTAATTCAATGGTATGACCCACCTCTCAGTTTTTGCATAATATGCTAATTGACCAATCATATAAAACAAAAAAAAATTGGCATAAGGAAAATTTAGATTTGTCCTTTTTCTAATATATATGTTTTTTTTGTGTTTTGAAAAATATTTCAAAAGTGAATGAAAATAAGCCACAACACCCATGGAAAATTTTAGGGGTTAATATTCGCAAGTGGGCTAATTTTCCATGAATTTTCCAAAAAAAAGATTCGCCAATTTACAATTTTTTATAAAAATGATTCACCCAAATTTTACAATATAAAATTATTTTATGTTAAAATTTTCCAACGTTATATAGAGTGTATATATAATATAATTATAAATTTGAATAATTTTACAAATACATCAGTAAGCATTTTATACTTTGCATATTAGGGACTAGTGAGATTCGTCAATTTTTTAAACTTCAAGATAATTTTCCATCCTTAAATTTTCCCTAACAACACCCCTTACACACCAAACTTCCCTTATTTCTAATGATTTTTCCTTCTTCATTCATATTTTCCTTGAACACCCACTTGGTTCCTATGAAATTCTTCTCCTTTTGAAGAGGTACTATCTCCCTATTCCATTCTTTTCAATTTTATGCATCTCTCCTTCATATTCTTTTATCCAGTCAAGATGCTTTCTTGAGTAAATTTTTTTGGTTTTATCGTGGATAGTAGGTCAAGGCCATTCCTTTTTGGTGTTTTTGTAATTTTTCTTCTATTTTGTATTTCATCATCTACATCACTAGTGATTTGATCTTCTAGTTGATGTTTTTGAACGAAATTTACCCTTGATGGAGTTTTAGATGGTTCCTTTTGATTTTCCAACTCTTTTTCTTATTTTGCAACATCATCTTCTGGATCTCCAAGAATATAATCTTCTCCATTTATTTCAAATTATTTCTTAGGAAGAGCCTCATCAATATTTACATCAATACTTTCAACTACCTTTCGCAACCGATTTTTGTAGCATTTGTATTCCTTGCTTCTTGTAGAGTATCAAAGAAAAATTCCTTCATCAAATCGAGGATCAAGCTTTTCTGATGAATCATCATTAATATTCATAAAGAACTTACTTCCAAATATTCTGAAATATCTCACTGAAGTGGGTATTCCTTTCCATAATTCTTATGGATTTTTATCCCTATTTTCTCGAAATTTAGCCCTGTTCATTGTATATACTACTACCCCAACTGCTTCTCTCCAAAATTTATGTTATAAATTAGATGCTAATAGCATTGTTATTGCAGTATCTTGTATGAATCCGTTCTTTCTTTCAACCACCTCATTTTCTTTTGGATTCCTATCAATAGATAGTTCCCTCTTGATTCCATGTTTTTCAAAAAATTCATTGAATTCTCCTGAGGTAAATTCTCCACCTCTATCTGTCCTTAAACATTTTATTTTTTACTCATTTTCATCTTCAACAGTTGCTTTGAATTTTTTAAAATTTTATAGTTATTCTTACTTATATCTTATGAAAAATACCTACAACATTCTAGTATAATCATATATGAATAATATAAAGTACCTTTTTACTTGAAGAGTTGGAGTTCTTGTCAGCCCACACAGATCTGCATGAATGGTTTCTAAAGGCTTTGATGATGAGCATTCCTTTGTCTTGAATTTGGTCCTTGTTTAGTTTCCATGTTTGCATGGTGCACAAATAGCCTTTTCAGGTTTTGAGATTATGGGGATATCCTTCACTGCTTGATTTTTTGTGATCTTCACCAAATTATCAAAGTTTGGATGTGACAATCGCCTGTGCCATAACCATCTTTCATCTACTTGACTCATATAACATTTTATTCTTTATTTTATTAATAATGTCTACATAATTTGTTGTTCTTACTCCTTTTCCCACATGTTTTCCTAAATAAGACCTTATCTCACAATATTTGGCACTAAATATGATGTCATGTCCTTGGTCATGAATTTTCCTGATTCTTAGAAGACTATTCTTGAGTCCTTCAATGAATAATTCATTTTGTGATTTTCATTTCCCATTTATGAGACTCATTGTTCCTTTTCAACACTTTAGCAGATCAAATTTCAAAATTCACATTTCCATCCTACGTGTTTAGTGAGATGAACTTATTTTGGTCACCAGTCATATACTTAAAACATCCACTATCTATAAACCATTTGTTTTTCTCATTTTTTGCACACAAGGTTAGACAATAGTTTTTAGGGGTGGTTTCTCTATTGTTCCTTCTCCATACCCTTTATCTTGGTTCTAGTGGATTTTGTACTTCAGGACTAGGATTATTGCATTTGGATGATTTTAGAATATACTTTGAAAGAGGAGAAATGAATTGTAAGTATTGATATGATTTTCTTTCCTTGAATCAATAGTCTTATTTTGGTGATTAGTACCATATTTTATTGAGTCAACATTATTACCTCCATAAGACTTGCAATGCTTAGCCTCATAACAAATATTTTTACAAAGGAAACAATGACGAAGAAAAATAGTTTGATACTTATTAATATGAGCTTCGATTTATGTGAAATTCCTTTTTGGATACTAACATCTTCTCATTCCTTGGGTTATTACGAGTACCTCCCTTGGTGTGTCAAATTGCTTCTCATTTATTGGATGATTATGCAGATAACCAACATAGCTTCTTATTTCTTCTTCATTATTGATACTAGTGTTATCCTTTGAATTAAATGATTCACCTGTACAACCAAGTCTTGATTTTTCATGTTGTGGTATTTGAGTTTTGAGGGTGACATCTAGGTTTTTTTAACTTTTCAATATTTTCTTGACCTTGTCCAATTCTATTTTTAGAACATAACTCTAGCTTCTAATATATTGTAGGTCTCTTCCTTTGCCTTTAGTTTTTTGTTCAATACTTCTTTCATCCTCTTTTCTTCTTATTTTTTGGTTTTGAGAGAGATGATATCTTGTGATAACTTTCCATTCTTTTTTCTTAGTTTTTCATTTTATTCAATGACACTAACCAAAAATTCATTCACACTTCCTTCTTCTTCTTCAGGTTTGTTTTTTTTATATGTGAAGGCCATGAAAAATACTTCTTTGCATCCCGTATATCATTATCTTCAACAAAATCATCACTATATTTCTTCAAGAATAAGTACCTTTTTTTTAAGCCTTTATTCTTGAATGTTCTCTTCTTAGGTTCATCTTCACTGGAATCATCATTGTCTTGTTTGGAGAAGAAGTTGTTCTTGTTTGACCCTTTTTTTTTTAATTTCCTTCTTTTTGGTTAATATTCATCATCATTGTCATCATTGAAAGGAAATTTTGTATCATAATGTCCTATTTTTCCACATTTAAAACAAATAAGAGGGAAATTGCCTTTGAGTTTGGATCCTTTAATCAACTTCTTGACAAATTACACCAATTTTGTTTCAATATTATAATAATTAATGTTTCAATCACAATTATTCCCCTTTCTTGATTATTTTGATGCTTTGAAAGGAGCGTGTTCGTGAGTTGAGTTTCCCGTTCTCATTTCATATGCAATAAGGATTCCATGAAAGTCATCCATATTCAATTCATCCAACCTGTTAGCCACCTATGAAATTTGTTATACCAAAAGGTGGCTAAAACTTTTTGGAGCCTTCAAGGAACAAATTTCATTGCTAAAAAGTGTTGGCTCTTGAAGACTCTTGAAGGCCTCATGCCTCTGTCCAAATCTTCATTGCTGTGCCCATTCTAGGCTCAGAAATCCTGCTGATTCCCAAGAAAGAATAATGCTACAAGCACCATTTTCCTTTTCCCCCTTCTTTCAAAACTAACCTCATTTTTTCCCCTTTATTCCCCATAAAATCCCTCATTCTCATATTTTTCCCCTTTTTACTTCATCAAAACCCCTTTGATAAGGTTTCAAGACTCTTTCTTTTCCTTATCAAAATCCTCCAAATCCTTTGAAAAGCATTGAAAATCGCATAAAAAACACATTTTTTATATATGATAGACTTAAGCCCCCTTGGGCTAAGTCTTTATACCTCCACTCCATACAACCTGGTGCTGGAACCAAGCGCCAGCCTTCCAAATGCTTATCGCATTGCCCGATTGTGATTAGCCCCTCCTCTTTAACCCCCGATCATATGATTCTCCATATAACCCATGGCCCCGCAGGCGGGTGCCTATCCACTTCGAATAAATTTTTCCGCCCAAAGTATAAAACTTCAGTTATATGATTTTTTTGATTTTTTTTATTATATTATAAAATTTTCCACCGGTGCAAAATTCCAAATCGATCTCCACCATCGATCTGTTCTGCAGATCGACGGAGCACAATCCATCGCCCCGGTGGTGCCCACCAACCACTCACCGTTGCAAAAACACATGGTATCCATCGCACCGCTTTTTGAGAGCGGGGCAGTTTTTTTTATTTTGCAGCGATTCCATACACCATTTGATGTGTGGCCTGAGCATTGTTCACAAAACTGTTGTTCATCACGCGTTAAAAATCGGACATGGACCCGGTGCGATATTGACGTCCACCATCCGATATGAGGCTGCTCATCGGACGGTGATTGCTCTCCGAAGATGCCCATGCGATAACTCAGGGTACGTCGCGGTGTTGAAAGGATCTCCGCCGTCGATCTAATTTGCAGATTGACAGCCCACACTCCATCGCCCCGGTCCCCTCATCCACAGCAGTGCCAGTGGTCCTAGCGCCACATCAGCATCCACGCGGCACATTTTTGGGGCGGGTCTCCATGGTTTCTCATCCATTCAACAAATCCAGACCCGAGAATTTTATTCAACATGGTTTAATTAAAGTTTTGATGTCTGGGCGCATTTTCAAAGGTTCTTGGCGCCTGTTTTTCCACTGTTGATCGCGTGGGCTAATCTCATCCGACGGCCCACGATCATCCCGAATTTCACACACCATTTTTTAACTATTTTTCTCCAAAAAAAGAAAAGGTTTTAAACCTTTGTTTCCCCTTTTTATTTTTTTCAAATAATGTGACCCCTTCACATTATTTTTTCACCTCCACTCCTAACCGTCGATCTCTGCGTGATCGATGGATTCAATTCAAATTATTTTTCCGCCTTCCCGTTGAATTCCTATGATCAATCTCAACCGTTGGATGATGCCATCCAACAGCCATGCTCCCTCCATGTGCCTTCTGAAGAAATAAACTTATACATGCAGGATTTTATAACATTTGTTCATATTTTGCAGGGTTTGATGGTTTTTCCGCTATGTCTGAAGAAAATTCAAAAGCAGAGGGTGACGATCCTCCCGCCTCTGATCCATCATAGAAAATCATTTGCAAGTTTAAACTCATGTTTCATTGGTGATTCATGAGGCATTGATGCCATATCACCCCTGCACAGCCCTGCACACCAGCAAAACACAATGAATCGGGCACAGTCAAAGAGTATTAGTGCCGAAGAAAAAATATACCAGGACAGAAGATAGAAGACAGATTTGCGGGGATCACGACTAAGAATGATTATCAAAAGCCTAATCCCCAAATTCAAAATAGAATTAAGGGTAAATCAAAAGATCAGCAGAAAGAAAGCCTCCACCGCCACATATGAGGCAAATTGATTCCTCCCAGCTACTAAAATGCCACCTGTGCCTCAAAATATTCAAACAAAGGCCGAAGTTATTAATCAGGATCAGATATCTACCTCACAATGTAGCCAGAGAGTAAATTCTGCAAACAAACTTAATGACAAAATATCAGCAGAGCTAATTTGACGTCACACAGAGCCTCAAAGGTCAAAAGGAGCTCCCACCGAGCTTAATCTTTAATGTAAATCATTTAATACAGAGGATATGTATTGTAAGTTTCTTCATTGAGCCCCCCAAGGGCCGAGGAACCATTAAGTCTGTATTAATTATCTTTAGATATCTTTTATCAGATCTCACCTCCTCATTCTTCTATATAAACTACTGCAGAAGATGAGTGAGGGGTTGGTTGATGTAGTTGCTGAACATTCAAATGTAATTGAGCTTGAGACTTCTATCTGTAAATAGTGTTCACTGGCCCTTGGAGCTCTGTTGGTGATAGATAGGTTAGGTTGAGATGTGTAGATGGTTGCTAAACTAAAGCATTAGACTTAAAGCTGTAACTGGTTTGGAGCATCAATACAAGCTAATTTATGGGATCCTGGTCTATGTTGACGGTGATGTTTTTCTCATTGTAACTTGTCATTTTGTTTATGTTTTCGCTGTGTTTCATCTTCTCTTATAAACAACAACATGCATAGAGTTAGGACCTACTGTATATTAGTACACTTCTCTGAATGAAAATATTTATCTGAATGTTTTCTTCCAATCTGCATTATTTGGGAATGATTCAATTCAGTTTAAGCATAGGAATGCCGGCATTCCCTCGTCTTATTGCCTTAGATGAATATTATTCTTGAATGTTATGTTTAGTATTAGTTAAGTAGAGATGAACTAAGGAAGACATGGTGTGCCCTGGTCCTAGTTTTATCCCCAAAGACTGTTTGAATGTTTCCCTTGGAAAGTGTTAAAAGCTAGCTAGTTTCAAAGTACTTACCAGATCTTAGGCCATTCTGTGTTATCTTTGTGTTTGTCTTGAAAGTAACCATGTAAAGTAGAGCTAGGAGAGGATTTGTGGTGAGCCCGGCCCGCTAGTTTCTACTCCAACAGTTGCCTTCAAGTTTCCCTGCATTTTAAAAATGTTTTCTATTGAAAGTGTATCTAAGGCTAGCTAGTTTAAAAGTACTTACCAGATCCTAGTTTTCTTTGATGTCTTTCTTAAGAGTATGTCAAAAGCTGGCTAGTTTAAAAGCACTTACCAGATCTTGGGCTGCTCTTTGTTCTCCATCTATTTAAATTCTCCTTTTTATTGTACCATTTCGTTCCATAAATCAAACTTCAAAGAGATCCTTAGACATAGATGACTTGCCCCATGGACCACTCTTGCCTCTTGCTGTTTCAATTAAACCCTATTATGACTCCATAGCCCAATGGACTAAAACTTGCAATTATCTATCTTTTTGGTCGAAGCTTACTCTGATTGTTTGCAACTTCTCACCTTTGAGACTCTTTGCATTTAGAAATTTCCGCCTCAAACAGTAATTATGCTCAACCATCCAAAAAACAAAACAAACCCTTGGCCTTCATAACTAGTCTAATATCATTACCCTAAAATTCAAAGACAAATCCATCTTTGCACTTATTGGAGAGATCCCTCTCCGAATTCAGGAGGGCTAGATCCTAGAATCCCAAAGTGGTTGAAACGATGTTTTTTCTGTGATTGGACTTTACCAATCTTGCTAATTACAGATTCCTAACATTTCTGGCGACTCTGCTGGGGAACCAAATTGAATTTTCACTTTAGCTTCCCTTAAACACTTCATAAAATTTGCGAGTAAAAGGCGGCTTTTTCAAGCACTACCAAGGAATGGTAATCATGATAAAACTTGTTTGAATCAGTGACAAACTAGGCAAACCCTAGGATTCTCATAAGACTTTATGTAACCTTGAAAAATCAGCTGGCTTAGCCATAAGAGTAGACTATCTTTGTCTCATAACCATAGCTAAGTTTTGAAACAGAGTTAGGATATTCTTTGAAACCACACAATAGAAGAATAACTCAGAAAAACACCAAAAATATTTCAGATTGGTATCAAATAAACATGGTGGTGGACCATAAAACCTTTTACCTCCTTAGGAGCTAAAAAATTCCACTTTTCGACTCCACAATCCTAAACACACCTTAAGACTCCATTGGGAAGAACCCTTATCATTTTAATATTATTCAAACTCAGTTAGAGGACTGTGGGATTAAATTTTGTTTAAACAGATTAGTTGACCTTGTAAAGATTATCATACCTGGTTGAACTTTTCCTGTTTATTTGGGTCTAAAAAAAACAACATAGTGGCTTCTAGAAAGATTCATACTAGAGCCTATCCAGATCCTGATCCACCTGAAATAGTTGGTAACCCAAAAAGTATCCTTAGGAAGTCTCCTAGGATTAAATTATCAACCGTTTTCATATCACCCTTGAGAGCTAATTCAGTCCCGGAAAATCTTTCAGCTCTACAACAATCACAAGTGAACTTGGTAAATCCCTTTAGAAATAGGTCTCTTGGTGATTTAGATCAGTTAGATTCTGATTATTCACTTTCATCTCCTGAAGCAAGCGAAAAACCTAGTAGCAGAGAAACAACACCTCCTGATTCACTTTTCCTTCATAACCTAGGTATCTATTATCCAAGATCAGCTCAAAAATCTACTCCTAGTCCATCCTTTTCTGCTCACCCTACATCCACTGTCCAAACCACTCCACTTCAGCCCACTTTCCCTTTTTTTAATCCACCCCTTGTGAATCCACCCCCACCTCATATCATGGCAACGTGGTATGCTCCCTTAGTCCTTCCTCTTCCATTAATCAATCTTCCATAGGACTATCAGTCCAAAATTCCATTGTATGATGCTAGCAATGCTACTACTGCATCACAACATGTGGATAAGATGAATGACTACTTTGACAGGAATTAAATTGATGATGATTCTGTCAAGCTTAGATTATTTTCTCAGAGCTTAGGGGGAGAAGTAAGGAAATGGTTCAAAAGCTTAACCCCCCATAGTATCAATGACCTCCAAACCTTCCATCAAACATTCTTAAACAAATGGGAAGTAAAGAAAAACTCTTTTCAAGTCCTTTATGATTACAAAATTCTCCATAGAAACGCGGGGGAAAGTGTACAAGCTTATTGTACCAGATTCAATAGTGTATATAATGCACTTTCCCCAGAACTAAAACCTCCACAAGGCTCATCTTTAAACAAGTTTCCTGAAGGGTTTGACCCTGAGATGGCCTATCAGCTGAGAGAGAGAGATTTTGAAACTCTTTAAGAGATGAAAAAGGGTGCTCTTTCCGTGGAAGTCAACTTAATGGAGAAGAGAGCAAGAATGAAAAACGAGAAGAGAGTCTCTTTTAGAGAGGAAAATACACCTTCTACTTCCAACTCAAAGATGGAAAGAATGATGGAGGAGATGATGAAGAAAATGAGCATCCTTGAGAGAGCACAAGCAAGCCAAAACCAAACCTCTCCTCAAAATAGAAACCAGAACCAAAACCAGAATTTTAGAAGGAACCAACCTCCAAACAGACCTAGGGAAGATGATCAACAGATCACTCCTCCCTTTCATCAAAACTATGTAAGTGAGGTTGAGGAAACAAATGAAATAATAGAGGAGGATGATATAAACATGCTGGGGGTAGATAATGATGACTTTGAGGTTCATTATGATAGAATACAAGGTCTATACACACCTTATGATGACAGAATAGACGAGGATTAAAATTATTATCAAGACATGGAAAATGTCATCATAGAATCTCAAAAAGAATATGAACTTAGAAGCAAAACAAGTCAACAAGCTCCCAACACCAAAACCTCTGACAAATCTTCACAAAACAACACTACAACCAAGCCTAAAATGGTCAAACAAAAGGACAAAACAGTGGTTGTAAATTCTGATAATGGTAAAGAGAAAGGCACTCAAAACAATGAAAAACAGAGTGCGGACCTTAGCAGTACTAACACCTCAGCTAGTACTCCTGTTAAAACCATTTTGTCAAATATAAATAAAACAAATCAGCAAGCTAATGTTGCTGATAGAGTGATAGATAATAAGGCTAAAACAAGTGCTTTAAAGAGTCAAATTCTTTTCAGCCTGGACCAGGAAATTTCAAAGATCAAAATCCCTGTTCCTTTGACTAAGTTAGCTGCCCACCATGTATATAGGACCCAAATTTTGAAGGTTTTAAATATAGAGGAAAATGAGGATACACTCAATCTTAATGATGACCAACCAGAGCATATTTTTGGTCCAAAGATTGAAGGTATGTATCAAGAGGGACTTGTTCCTCCCTTCTATGTAAGTTTAAACGTTCATGACAAGATTTTTCACAACGCTATGCATGACTCGGGAGCTTCTCATAATTTAATGCCAAAAGATGTAATGGAGAGCCTGGGTCTAGAAATCACCAGACCTTATAAATATCTTTACTCCTTTGACTCAAGCAGAGTAAAATGTTTAGGATTTATCAAAGACCTTTGTGTGAACTTAGCCCAGATTCCAGCCAAATGCTTAGTGATGGACATTGTCGTGGTTGATGTTCCCCCCAAATACGGAATGTTGTTATCAATATCGTGGGGGGCCAAGTTACAAGGGACTATGCAAATGGACATGACCTATGTGACTATCCCTGTTTTTAATCAGAATAGAAGACTTTACAGGGAATCCCATATGCAATACGTAGTTACAAGCGAAGACAAACCACATAAATCTCCCCTTTATTCTATAAATACAGGCCTTGATTCTTTTATTATGTTCAATGATGAAACTTTTAGTGAACAAGTGACCTTGTCAGATTTAATGACAGATAGAGAGGAGGATAAAAATAACGTAGGAATTTAAGAACTGTTTGCTGAACCCAAAAGCCCTAGCAAACTAAACAAAGGTCTTGAGCTACAAGTCATGAGTCCATCACTTTTGAACCTTGACACTCAAGAAAACGTTACTTCACTTAACGAAAAACCTGAAGAGTCAAAACTAATACAAATAAGTGCTGATATTCCACTTCAACCAAAAAGCACGTTAGTTGAAGAGGACAACCACCAAACAAATGAAAATGAGAATAGTCCTCTCTGGAGTATGTATTTTTATGGATCCTACACTAGAACTAACGCTGGTGCAGGTGTCTGGATTTCCAACACTGAAAATAACCACACAGAATGCATTTCCTGCAAATTAAACTTTCAGTGTTCCAATAACATAGCGGAATATGAATCCCTTCTCTTAAGCTTACATCTGTTGAAAAAGTTAGGAGCCAGAAGAATCAATGTGTATGGGGATTCAGAGTTAGTCATTAGGCAAGTCAATGGGGAGTATAATGCAAATCATCCCAGACTTAGGGCCTACCGAAACGATGTCATGGACCTTTTAAAAAATTTTGAGGAGCCCAAATTGAATTTTGTCCCAAGAAAAATAAATATTGATGCCCACAATTTAGCCTTTGTAGCTAGAACATGCTTAACGCCATATCAAACCAAAGACTGCACCACTCAGATGAAATTTAGATCAGCCATGCCTGATAATAAAAAGTAGTGCCAGGTTTTTGACGGAGACAAAAAAATAGAAGACTTCATGCGATTCAGAAATGAATTCAAACGAAACAGTTCGGACTCAGAATATGAAACAGACTGCAGTGAAGAAAATTTTCTTGGCGAAGAAGAATCGTCTCCTGAGCTTGTCAACATTAATTTTCTGACCAGAAAACTTATTAAAAAAATAGAATTGAATACAAAGTTAGAAACAGAGGAGTTAGAAACTCTGCACTCTAAATATGAAAGTTTGCCTAAGGGTCTGGCCCCTTTAGAAGAGTTGTTCGATTTTAACGATGTGGCAAATAAACCAAAACTGGAACCTGTAGAGACTGAAGTGGAAGAGTGCAATATTGGCCGTGAACTTGAACCTATGATGATTAAACTATCTAAGACTTTACCAGCCCACATTAAAATCAAATACATAGAGCTGTTTAAAGAGTTTTCTGATGTTTTTGCATGGAGTTACGAAGATCTTAAATCCTATGACACTAAAATAATACAACACAAAATCCCTCTCAAAGAGAACCAAAAACCATTCAAACAGAAATTACGCAGAATAAACCTTGTTCAGTTACCTTTGGTTTAGAAGGAGATCATGAAAATGTATGATGCTGGTATTATTGTCCCTATTAGATATTCTGAGTGGGTGTCTAATCTGGTGTTAGTTAGGAAGAAAATTGGAGAGATCAGGATTTGTATAGACTTTAGAGACTTAAACAAAGCTTCGTTAAAAGACAACTACCATTTACCTAAGATGGATCATATTTTACAAAGGGTGGTATGGTCTAGAATAATTTCTTTGCTGGATGGCTACTCAGGGTACAATCAGATCTTAGTTCACCCTGCTGATCAATTAAAGACAACCTTTACTACACCATGGGGCACTTTCATGTATGTGAAAATTCCTTTTGGTCTAATGAATGCTGGAGCAACCTTTCAGAGAGCTATGGACATAGCATTCTCGGAGGAACTGGGCTTCTTCATCATTATCTATCTTGATGATTTTACTGTGTTTTCAAAAACAGATGAAGAGCACTTCGAACATTTAAGAAAAATTTTCGAGAAATGCAGAAAGTTTGGGATATCCTTAAACCCTAAGAAGACACTATTTTGTCTCCAAGAAGGTAAACTTCTTGGGCACATTATTTCTGAGGAGGGTATAAAGATAGATCCAAAGAGGATTGAAGCCATATTGCAAATATCTCATCCTCGGAACATCAAGAAGTTGCAATCTTTCATTGGAAATATTAACTTTTTGAGAAGGTTCATTCCCAACTTGGCTGAGCTTCTTAGAAATATCACAAACATGTTGAAGAAGGAGCAAGGGGTAAAATGGACCTTGGAGGCAAAGAAGTCTTTTGAGCTGGTGAAACAAGCGTTAACCAAAACACTGGTTCTAGTAAGTCCTGATTTTTCAAAAGATTTTTATATTTTTTCATTTGCATCAGAACATACCATAGCTGCTGTCCTTTTACAGAAAAATCCACAAGGACAAGAGAAGCCTATTGCATTCTTTAGTAAGGCATTGAGAGATTCCCCTCTGAAGTAGAACATTATGGAGAAGCAATCTTTTGCTTTGGTTAAAGCTTTGAAAGACTTCAGGGTGTACATCCTTCACTCACACATCACTGCCTTTGTCCCAAACTCAGTTTTTAAAGACATTATAACAGAGGACCCAGACGGTAAGAGAGGTAAGTGGATTGCTATTATTCTGGAATATGATTTAGAGATAAAACCCACTAAACTCATCAAAGGCCAAGGTCTAGCTAGATTAATGGTTGAATCAAATTTTGAAGTTCTTGATATTAATATGATTGATGCTTTGGATGATCAAGAGGAAATCTCAACTTCCATTGTTGAAAACCATTTTGTGAATTCCTCTTGGTATGCTGATATAATTTATGTTTTGCTTAATTTGAATGCACCTCCTGGTTTGACAAAAACAAAGCCAAGGTTCTTAAAGTTAAAAGGTGTAAACTATTGCATTATAGATAGATGTCTCTATTGGAAAAATGCAAGTGGTGTATTGCTTAAATGTTTGCCTGAGTTTGATGCAGAGAAGGTTAAAAACCAGTTCTATGAAGGAGAGTGTGGAGGTCATTTGAACTGGAAGACAATAGCCAACAAAATTTTTAGGGCTGGTTTCTATTGGCCTACTCTTTTCCATGATATGCACAAGATGATTATAGCCTGTCACAAATGTCAACTTTTTGAAGGCAAGAGAAAACTTCTACCCCTACCTATGCATCCAGTCACTGTTGAAGCTCATTTTCAATAGTGGGGACTTGACTTCATAGGAGAAATCCATCCACCATCTTCTGCCCAGCATAGATGGATTCTCACTGCCACAGACTATTTCACTAAGTGGATAGAAGCCACACCTTGTAGGCAAGCCAATGATTTAGTTATTATAAAATTTATGGAGACTAAAATTCTCTCCAGATTTGGCTGTCCTACCAAAATCATCACTGATAATGCAGCAACATTTGGATCAAAGAATATGGTTGAGTTCTGTCACAGATATTAGATAACATTGGGGCATTCCATGGCCTATTACCCTCAAGGTAATGGACTTGCAGAATCCTCAAACAAAATTTTAGTGAACATAATCAAGAAATTGTTGGATGAAAACAAAAAGTCTTGGCACACAAAGCTAGTTCATGCACTTTGGGCTGACAGATTAAATTTGAAGAAATCTATTGGCATGTCACCTTTTCAGCTTGTGTATGGTACTGATGCAATTTTTCCAAACAGCCTTGGTGTACCAGTGATGAAGTTGATTCAAGAGTTGCAAATTGAAGAAAACGACATGATCATAAGAATAAATCAAACCATTCATATTCAACAAACTAGAGAGGAGGTTTATAACAGAGCATTGCAGAAGGAGGGCAGCATTAAAAATATTTTTGACAGAAGAAAAAAGGCCATCAATTTCAAAGTTGGGTACAAAGTTTTAAAGTGGGACTCAAAGAGGGAAGACAAGGGTAAGCATGGGAAATTTGATAACTTATGGCTTGGCCCTTACTCTATTCATTCAGCTGCTGGTAACAATGCATTTTTCTTGTAGGAGTTGAATGGAGCAGAACTGTTCGGGGGTCCTGTCAATGGCAGGATGCTTAAGCATTACTTCTCTTGATCCATGTTATGTTTCGAAAGCCTTTATATTTTTCCCATTATAAATACTCCACCCATTATTGCATTCAAAGTTTCAAAGTTATAAAAAAACAAAAATACAAAAAACAAAGAAAAGAAAGAAAAGAGGGAAGATTGTGAAAACAAGAAAGGTATAGCCCCATACCAAAAAAGAGAAACAAATCTAAAAGTGTGCAAGCTTAAATGCCACTCCTGAAGAACACACTCCTAGTTAGTCAAACAACTTAACCTTGACTAATTAGCTTTAAATTTTCTGCTGACAGGATAGTGAATTCGATTTGCCAAACTGTTTAATCTTGCCTTATTAGTAGATAGTCTAGGATAGAAATTAAAGGTTCAAACATGCCCAAAATCTGAACCTAAGGTTTCAAAGAAAGAATGAATCAAATCAGTTTCAAATTCTGAGTCAAAAGATGTAAAATATGGTTCTAAAACAACTTAAAATCCAAACCAATTAGCAAAGGAAAGATAGCTCAAGTAAGAGTCAAAATAGAGCTGAAGAAAGAGAAGGCAGTGCTTAAACTTTCAGACCTTATGCCTTCTCTATTTTTTGGTTTAATTTTCTGCAAAATAAATGTCTATGTCCAGCTTGTTTTTATGCCATAGATCACAGCAAGTCAAATAGCTTAATCTTGACTTGAATTTTTTTGAATTTATGTTGTAGAAATGTAGAGAATAAAATATGTTGGACAATTTAATCCCAACAGATAGTAGATCAAGTAGAGAATCATATGGGCTCAACTGTTTGATCTGAGTCCATGAAGAAATAAGGAGTAGGATTAGATTAGTGTTATGCTTTCAAAAGAATAAAATGTTGTGAAAATATTTTTCCAATCCAAGTGCACTCTAATGAAGAAAAAATGTTAGATCAATAGGATTGGGTAGGTAGAAAGTTGTATTGACGAAAATCCATTGTTTTTATAGCTTCTAACATGTTTTCAAAGCAATATCATCCCAGCAAAGGGAGGGAAACCTAATGGATGTAGCACAGGTGCCTCCCAGAGAATGCAAGCCTGAAGTTCTTGATGCCTTCAAGAAGGCACCATCCCCAAGTGGAGCCACTATTAGCCACCTGTGAAATTTGTTATACCAAAAGGTGGCTAAAATTTTTTGGAGCCTTCAAGGAACAAATTTCATTGCTAAAAAGTGTTGGCTCTTGAAGACTCTTGAAGGCCTCATGCCTCTATCCAAATCTTCACTACTGTGCCCATTCTACTCTCAGAAATCCTGATGATTCCCAAGAAAGAATACTGCTGCAAGCACCATTGTCCTTTTCCCCCTTCTTTCAAAACTAACCTCATTTTTTCCCCTTTATTCCCCATAAAATCCCTCATTCTCATATTTTTCCCCTTTTCCCTTCATCAAAACCCCTTTGATAAGGTTTCAAGACTCTTTCTTTTCCTTATCAAAATCCTCCAAATCCTTTGAAAAGCATTGAAAATCGCATAAAAAACACATTTTTCATATATGATAGACTTAAGCCCCCTTGGGCTAAGTCTTTATACCTCCCCTCCATACACCCTGGTGCTGGAACCAAGCGCCAGCCTTCCAAGCACTTATCACATTGCCCGATTGCGATTAGCCCCTCCTGTTTAACCCCCGGTCATATGATTCTCCATATAACCCATGGCCCCGCAGGCGGGTGCCTATCCGCTTTGAATAAATTTTTCTGCCCAAAGTATAAACCTTCGGTTATATGAATTTTTTGATTTTTTTATTATATTATAAACTTTTCCGCCGGTGCAAAATTCCAAATCGATCTCCATCATCGATCTGTTCTGCAGATCGACGATGCGCAATCCATCACCCCAGTGGTCCTCGCCAACCACTCACCGTTGCAAAACCACGCGGTATCCATCGCATCTCTTTTTGAGAGCGGGGCGGTTTTTTTTATTTTGCAGTGATTCCATACACCGTTTGACGTGTGGCCTAAGCATTGTTCACAAAACCATCGTTCATCGCGCGTTAAAAATCGGACGTGGACCCGGCGCGATATTGACGTCCACCGTCTGATCTGAGGCCGCTCATCGGATAGTGATTGCTCTCCGAAGATGCCCATGCGATAACTCAGGGTACGACACGGTGTTGAAAGGATCTCCGCCATCGATCTGATTTGCAGATCGACGGCCCACACTCCATTGCTCCGGTCCCCTCGTCCACAACAGTGTCGGTGGTCCCATCGCCACATCAGCGTCCACACGACACATTTTTGGGGCGGGTCTCCATGGTTACTCATCCAGTCAACAAATCTGGACTCGGGAATTTTATTCAACATGGTTTAATTAAAGTTTTGATGTATGGGCACATTTTCAAAGGTTCTTGGCGCCTGTTTTTCCACCGTTGATCACATGGGCCGATCTCATCCGACGGCCCACGATCATCCCGAATCTCACACACCATTTTTTAACTATTTTTCTCCAAAAAAAAGGTTTTAAACCTTTGTTTCCCCTTTTTATTTTTTCCGAATAATGTGACCCCTTCAAATAATTTTTTCACCTCAGCTCCTAACCGTTGATCTCTGCGTGATCAACGGCTCCGATTCAAATTCTTTTTCTGCCTTCCCGTTGAATTCCTCTGATCAATCTCGACTGTTGGATGACACCATCCAACGGCCATGCTCCCTCCACGTGCTTTTTGAAGCACTAAACTTATACATGCAGGATTTTATAATATTTGTTTGTATTTTGCAAGGTTTAATGGTTTTTTCGCTATGTCTGAAGAAAATTCAGAAGTAGAGGGTGACGATCCTCCCACCTCCGATCCATCACATAAAATCATTTGCAGGTTTCACTTTTCATTTATGATTCATGAGGCATTGATGCCATATCACCCCTGCACAGCCCTGCACACCAACAAAACACAATGAATCGGGCACAGTCAGAGAGTATCAGCGTCAAAGAAAAAATATACCACGATAGAAGATTGAAGACAGATTTGCGGGGATCATGACTAAGAATGATTATCAAAAGACTAATGCCCAAATTCAAAATAGAAATAAGGGTAAATCAAAAGATCACCAGACAGAAAGCCTCCACCGCCACATATGAGGCAAATTGAGTCCTCCTAGCTACTAAAATGCCACATGTGCCTCAAAATATTCAAACAGAGGCTGAAGTTATTAATCAGGATCAGATTTCTGCCTCACAATGTAGCCAGAGAGTAAATTCTACAAACAAACTTAATGACAAAATATCAGCAGAGTTACTTTGATGTCACACAGAGCCTCAAAGGTCAAAAGGAGCTCCCATCAAGCTTAATATTTAATGTAAATAATTTAATACAGAGGATATGTATTGTAAGTTTCTTCATTGAGCCCCCCAAAGGCCGAGGAACCATTAAGTCTGTATTAATTATATTTAGAGATCTTTTATCAGATCTCACCTCCTCATTCTTCTACATAAACTACTACAGAAGATGAGTGAGGGGTTGGTTGATGTAGTTGCTGAACATTCAAATGTAATTGAGCTTGAGACTTCTATCTGTAAATAGTGTTCACTGGCCCTTGGAGCTCTGCTGGTGATAGATAGGTTAGGCTGAGATGTGTAGATGGTTGCTAAACTAAAGCATTGGACTTAAAGCTATAACTGGTTTGGAGCATCAATACAAGCTGATTTATGGGATCCTGGTCTATGTTGACGGTGATGTTTTTCTCATTGTAACTTGTAATTTTGTTTCTGTTTTCGTTGTGTTTCATCTTCTGTTATAAAGAACAACATGCATAGAGTTAGGACCTACTGTATATCAGTACCCTTCTCTGACTGAAAATCTTTATCTGAATGTTTTCTTCCAGTCTACGTTATTTGGGAATGATTTAATTTAGTTTAAGCATAGGAATGCTGGCGTTCCCTTGTCTTATTGCCTTAGCTGAATATTATTCTTGAATGTTATGTTCAATATTAGTTAAGTAGAGATGAACTAAGGAAGACATGGTGTGCCCTGGTCCTAGTTTTATCCCCAAAGACTGTTTGAATGTTTCCCTTGGAAAGTGTTAAAAGTTGGCTAGTTTCAAAGTACTTACCAGATCTTAGGCCATTCTGTGTTATCTTTGTGTTTTTCTTGAAAGTAACCATGTAAAGTAGAGCTAGGAGAGGATTTGTGGTGAGCCCGGCCTGCTAGTTTCTACTCCAACAGTTGCCTTCAAGTTTCCCTGCATTTTAAAAATGTTTTCTATTGAAAGTGTATCAAAGGCTGGCTAGTTTAAAAGTACTTAGCAGATCCTAGTTTTCTTTTATGTCTTTCTTAAGAGTATGTCAAAAGCTGGCTAGTTTAAAAGCACTTACCAGATCTTGGGCTGCTCTTTGTTCTCCATCTATTTAAATTCTCCTTCTTATTGTACCATTTCATTCCATAAATCAAACTTCAAAGAGATCCTTAGACATAGATGACTTGCCCCATGGACCACTCTTGCCTCTTTCTATTTCAATTAAACCCTATTATGACTCCATAGCCCAATGGACTGAAACTTGCAATTATCTATCTTTTTGGTCGAAGCTTACTCTGATTGTTTGCAACTTCTCACCTTTGAGACTCTTTGCATTTAGAACTTTCCGCCTCAAACAGTAATTATGCTCAACCATCCAAAAAACAAAACAAACCCCTGGCCTTCATAACTAGCCTAATATCATTACCCTAAACTTCAAAGACAAATCCATATTTGCACTTATTGGAGAGATCCATCTTCGAATTCAGGAGGGCTAGATCCTAGAATCCCAGAGTGGTTGAAACGATGTTGTTTCTGTGATTGGACTTTAACAATCTTGCTAATTACAGATTCCTAACACAACCCTTTCGATTCATCTATGGCACTAACTTGAATTCAAAGAAGTCTACAAGTGAACTTATAATTTTATGGAAAATTTTCTTCTATTTTATGTCTTCACCTAGTCCTTTGAGAGATTTGACAACTTCATCAACCCGAAGAAAATGAGCGACAATTTCTTCTTATTCATTCATTTTGAGACTTTCAAACTTCCTTCTAAAGGTTTGGAGATTTTCCTTCTTGACTTGACCATATCCTTCATATATTTTAATGAGATTTTCCCACATCTCTTTCATTGTTTTAATGTTCATCACTTTAGTGAGTTCTGAATTTCATAGAGCACTTGCTATAGAATTCAAAGGCTTTGTAGTTTTCACATATGTGTTCTTCCCATCAGGATTTGTTGGAAGAGAAGAAGGGATCTTTGTTCCATATTTCACAGATTTCCAAACTTAGACTCTAAGAGACATTAAGCATAACTCCATTCTAAATTTCCAAAAGGTAAAATTTCATCCATCAAATTGTTGACCCGAGCATCCTTATTGGCCATTGTGATTAAAAAATCCTACTTCCAATTTTTAGGTTGTTCTTTGAAGAAGATGGCTCTAATACCAATTTTTAGAAATAATGATGTGGGGGGGGGGTGGGTGAATTACTATTTTTTTCAATTGTTAAGTTATGTTAGTTAATATTTTTAACGTAAAATAGACCAGAAAACAAGAGATAAAACAAAAATATTTTTATTGATTAAAATTGTTACTCCAATCCTCTTGTACAAAAAATCAAGCTCCAACCTGTACAATAATATATTTGACTTTTTCAAGGCTCCATCCTTGAACAAATCTAAGCTCCTACTTGGTTAGAATAAGGACTCCAATCTTATCAAGAACTTCAAAGCTCCAACTTGGTAAAATCAAATTTTACAAGAAATTCTTACTTCAAAAAGGGTTCCAAAATGTCTTCACACATATGCTTCAATATTTCCTTCAAAGGATACTCCAAAGGATGTGCTTCACCAAAGCGTCATCAATAATTCTCCAAAGATGACTTCATTAAGATTCAAAAATGATTCAACAAGGGTTTTTCAAATATTTCTTCAATCAATGCTTCAACAAGGCTCAAATTATTCTTCCAAACCACTTCAAGTCTATCTTCAAAAGGATTTCAAGGCTGATTTATATCTCCAAAATAGTTTTTCTCCAGTAAATTCTTCAAGTTTGCATAGAAAGTCTTGTACAACTACTACACTAATGGCTTCAAGGTATCCAATAGGTCCTCTACAAGTAGCCCAAGATTATGATCTAGAAAGAGGCCAAGTTCCTATCCTAAATCGAGGTGCATTATGCTCCTTAAAGAAGGGTCTGAATTTTCCTTGTCACAGGTTTGCAGGACTGAGAATTTAAGATTATTTAGTCTCTACATGTCTAAAAAAGGGATGAAAAAAAGGTTTGTACTAACCTCATACCTGAAATATAGAGGGCCAAAAAAATATTCTCATGAGTAGGATTCGGTATGCTCCAGAAGAGGGGTTGAAATTTTTTTCAAGTGTCACCATAGAACCCACAAAAAAAATAGAAATAATTAACCAAAATCCATAAAGAATCATTCATTTCTCCTTGATCAACTCCTTTAATTCATGAGGTGTGAACTCCTTCTTTATCTTAGATCCAAAAATTTTCTTATCTCTTGGCCGAGTTGGATGGGTGAAGTGGAGAGTTGTTGTGAGACCCATAGTACTTTCCCCCCTAAATTTTACAATAATGTAGTGGCCTTAAGTGTGTGACCATACATCCATGATTCTAAGGGGGAAAGAACCTAAGTGGTGTTAGATAGTACCATTGTCTAATCAAATGGGACATCTAGCAAGAAATATCTTGAATAATGTTCCATGAGGAATGTAAAGAGGCACACAAGAATGTTCCATGAGGAACAGGGAGATACATAAGAAAAATAATAAAAGGAATTTTAAAAACACTAGATGGATTGTTCTGATGAATTCAAGATGGATTTTGGTTGAATAAAAGAAGCTTGAGGACATAACTAGAATTTTGGGCAAGAAGCCAAAACTTGTGAATATGATTTCCAATTAAGTTTGCTTGAAGAGTTCCACTTGGAATGTGAATCTGGATTTCGGGTGTTTGTTGCAAGAGATATGGGCTGCATCTAGTCTATGGTTGGGTGGGAAAGTGAAGTCCCAACTTTATTCCTAATCATTATTAAAATCTCATTAATTGTTATTAATTTGAGTTCTGAAAAATGCTTATTTCTTTATTGAAATTTATGTATGGATTTGTGATAAATTTACATGGTTATAGGAAAATTCTGCAAGGAATTCAATAAGAAAAATGCCTTCATTGATCTATGAATTATATTCAAATCCTACCTTGGGCTTGTTAAAAATATGTATTTATTTTTATGTGCAAGTTAATATGCACATGTGGGCTTGCAAGGTTAGATGAATACAATTGTTTTCATTTCTATTATAGGTTTTCTTGTGTTAGGTTTCAAAATTTGAAAAAAATTTCACATTTAGGGGAAATCCCACTAATAATGTGGTAAACATTTCAGATATTGGGTCACAATATTCTAGCAAATGTGATATGAGTAAGATGAGCTTCCTAAATGCATCTTTGAACAAGTCATGTTGAAATTTTTTCCATAACCTATATTCTTTTAGGTTGTAGAAGAATAAAGATTTTCCACATTGAGAGGAAATCCTCTTATAATGTGGTAAAATTTTCATATATTTTGTCACAATATATGAAAATAAACAAATTATTAAAATGAAAAAATAAACAATGGCAAGAACATAAAACAAATATGCACAAATATTTTCCCCTGGATCCCAAAACTCAGACAACCATATTTATTTTTAATTATATTCCTTTCAATGTTATAATACATATATATATGTTTCGAAGCATGCATAAACTCCAATCCATAACACTGGAATATAACATAACCATAGTTCCCTTGTTTGAAAATACAAAATACCTTAGGAAGAAAACCATCATGCCCAAAACCATGTGAAAAACCCATGCAAAAAACCATGGGTAGGTCCTCCCACCATATTTAGGTCTGCCTCCCATCCTTGCGCCTTCCTAACTATTATTGGGTCAACATAATTTTTTTTTTCCTAGGGCGCTTCCCCCCAACAAAACCCCCGAAAGGGGGGGCTTCCGCCGCCTTGTGACCCCCCCAAGTACGCTCGGCGTAATGTACAACACATGGAACTAGTCATGGAAAGAATATAACACATACCCAAAATTCTCCCACTTGTTGTTTTATTTCCTCACAAGTGGTCAGAAGAGAGATTTGTCATTGGTCCAACCTTGCAACATCAATTATTTATCTACGCTGAGAAATCTTCTCAGTGCTCACATACTTTGTCAATTCATCTGCAACATTCTTGAAAGTGTCCACCTTTACCAGAAAAACCTCTTTGTCCTCAACCATATCCCTCACGAAATGATATTGAACATCAATGTGCTTTTTCTTTGAATGATAAGCAGGGTTCTTTTCCAAGAAAATTGCACTTTGGGTGTCACAGTTTATCCTTATAGTTCACTATACCAACCCCATACTTGAACACAATATTTGAAACCAAACTGATTCCTTGCTTGCATGAGTCGTTTCCATGTATTCCAAAGTGCCACTACAGACCGCCTCTTTCTCATCCAACTGATTACTCCTCTAAATAGGTTAAACACATACTCACTTGTAGATCTTCTTTTATCCATATCTCCAACCCAGTCTGCATCAAAAAATCTAGGAATGTTCAGAACTCTATGTAATCCTGGTATTCCTTGGTAGAAAAAATGATAATTACTATTTCCACACAAATACCTAAAAACCTGCTTCATTACTGTCCAATTCTCCTTCCTTGGTTTTGATATAAACCTGCTAAATAATCCCACTGCATGAGAAATATCTAGTCTGGTGCAAACCATTGCATACATCAAGCTACAAATTTCACTCGCATATGGAACAAGAGACATGTCTTCTTCCTGTTCTTGTGTCTTATGAGATTGTTCAACATATAAATTTACACCTACAAGAATAGGAGCCTTCACCAATTTAGTATCTTACATATTAAACCTCTGCAATATTTTCTCGACATACTTCCTTTGGTTTAACCAAAGCTTCCTCTTTTCCTAATCTCGTTAAATTTCCATGCCCAAAATATAGTTTGCAACACCAAGATCCTTCATGTCGAATTTGGAGGACAATTGGGCCTTCAAATCCTAGATAATTTCCTTTTCATTTCCAATCAGCAACATATTATCCACATTCAAGACCAAATAAATAACATGGTCAACAATTAATTTAAAATACACATAGTGATCCGCTTTGATTATCGTGAATCCAAGTCCCCATATATATGTATCAAATTTTTGATACCGCATCATTGGTGATTGTTTTAACCAATAGAAATAATTATTTAACCTACATACTAGTTCCTTCTTACCCTTCAACACTAGGCCTTCAGATTGCTTCATGTAGATCTCTTCTTCCAGATCCTTGTGAAGAAAATTTGTCTTCACATCCATCTGTTCTACCTCAAAATAAAAAGAAGTAACAACATATAAAATTTATCTAATAGAAGATAACTTGGAAACAAGAAAAAATATCACCAAAATCAATTCCCAACACTTGGGAATAACCTTTTTCTACCAACTGAGATTTTTTATTTCTCCACATTTCCTTCTGCATTCATCCTCTTCTTAGACACCCATTTTCTTGTAATGTGTTTCATTCCAGCCAACATCTCCACCATATCTCAAGCCTCATTTTTTTTAAAGATTTCATTTCATCAACCATGGCCTATTTCTATAGTTTTCCATTATCTAAATCTACTGCCTCCCTAACAATTATGGGATCATCATCAGTAATAGATAAAGCTAAATTTTAACATAAATTATATGGACTATACCTTTGTGGCTTCCTTCTCTCTTTAGCCGATCTTCCTGAATTTGTGGCTCTTCCTCTTCTGATTCTTCTTTTGTTATAGAGTTTGATTCTTCCTCCTTTAGCTCACACTCTACCTTCTCAGGTTATTTTGGTAGGAATTCATGTTTAATAACATATCTCACCTCTCTAAACAACACATCTCAGTTGTACACAATGTTGGGTGCAGGAATTGCACTTAAGAAAAATCCTCAGCACTTAATTGTCAACCCAGGGGTTTCATAAGCTTAGAGAAAAAGAATAGGCAATGCCAGAAGTGGTATGCACTTTTCCTATTCCTATTCCTACCTCTTAATTGAAATATTTTAGAATCAAACAGAAAACAATTTCAAAGGAAATTGACACCAAAGAAATTCTAGTGTTGGAATGTAAAAGAATGGATTTGCGAGGAAATCAAGTAAAGTAACTTTCACACAACTGGAAGAAATATTAAATGATGAAATGAATATCTATGTTTATATTCAGTATAGAAGGCTGGCAGCTTAGCAAGTGGGACCTTGAAAAGATTTTATTTCCAAATTATTTTCCTTCTACACTAAGCAACCGTTCATGTACTCTTGCAATCTGCTTGCACTAGTGCAGGTACAAAACTTATGTAAAAAAGTATATTCTACCTTCTTTACTGAGGACTTATGTCTTTGTGTAGGTTCTCTAAGCGTTAATGCTTAGAGCACTCTATTCCTATGACAAGACATCAACTCTTGCACAGGGACATCACTTCCTTCACCAAATTTTCCAATTACTTTTGAAAGAATTAAAAGACGTGCTAAAATGAATTGCAATTGTAGGTTGAGTTTTGAGATAAATTACACATGAAAAAAGAATGCTTCAATTAACTGAAATTTGCAGTGAAAATAAACTTCATAAAGAAAAAACAAATCTTAACAGTCAAAGAAAAAATCAAAGTAATTTGCATGCAAGCAAACTATCTTTCGGCAATTCACTTATAATGCTACAAATTACTTCTGATCCTTTTTCTTAAGTCATGAGATGAAAGTAAAAAGTGTGATGTTTGAAATAATGTCCTTTATTAATTCATGTAGTCACTCTTAGAACCTTTGGAATTTTTACTTTTAATATTAATAATGGTTACTTTAATTAATAATGCTTTACTTGCAGGAATAAATGAAATCATAAATAGGAATAGGAACGAAACACTTGCTATAAAGTAAATGAGTAAACCGAAGTGCAGAATCCTACATGCATTGGTGCAGGAAGAATTTTCCTACACGATCTGAGCAGAAGTAAACTAAGGAAGAAATTACAAGAAATATATTATCTTAATTCTAAATTCCACACAATGGATCCGTTCACACTTTGAATATGGAATGAATTTAACTCAGAACTCTGAATCAAAAATAATAATGATTCAAGCCATGCATCTGCAAATAAATGAATACACACATGGACCTTTTAAATGACGAAAGCACAAGGGTAAATGAGCTGGGTTTGCTGGGCCCTGACCAACTAGCTCCTTTCTCGTTTAGGAAACAAAATGATTCAGCACTTAATCAATGCATAAATAATATTTAAACACAACATGAAGAAATCATGGCGTAGTTCCTTGTATTAACTTTGATCAGCAAACATACATTATAATGTGAGTCCAGCCCAGAACGAGGGCGATAAGAAATTAAAAAGTAAATAAAATTACAATCTCCTGATATCGCTAACATAGCTCTAGCTAAGATCTATATTATATACAGTCTTTCGGCCAATAGCCATAATCTGCTAATTACAAAGTCATTTCCAATTCAAGCCTTTTGGTTGAACAGACTAACAAACAACATTACAAAACCAGCTAATGGTTGTAATAAGGCATGAGCTTTGCTGGCCATAGACCATATCTTTGGAAAATATCCCTGACTATACTCCACCTATATCCATATTCAGATAATCTGCAACCGAACTAGGATACATGGATCAGAATGCCCGCGTGGCATGATCGAACTATTGCGGAGATCACGGAGCAATATTTTTTGGCAGTGCAGGTATCTTCCTACACTAGATCCCGCTACATAATGATTAACACTTATTTTTTCAATTACTTTTAGGAAATTTAAACATAAGTTACAAGAAATAATTAAAGTTATGAAATCTATGTAAAATAATTAATTAAGCACCTCATAACCCTTAATTATGAAATAAAAGTTGTATGTAGGAATAGAAGGTTACCTTGGGCTAGTGCAGGAATGAGAGGGTTAATAGAGATAAAAACAGAGGTTAAGTATTATAGGAAGAGGGTAAAAATAGAGAATTTTTGGACACCAACATCCTCCCATCCCTAAGCTATTGTGTTTCCTCGCACAACAATTTACCTGCTGTAAAAAATCTTCAAAAATGGGGGCTAAATTTCAATCCTACACTTCAATGTTGATTCTTTCTTTCACTACCTTTTTCCTTTTACCTCGGGCTCTCTTCAGTTGTTTGGTCGCCTTCTCGAGGCGCTTGTAGAATTTAGAAGCCCAAAACTTCCGTATTCTCACTTGTCGTTTCTCTTCTTAGACCTCTACGACCAAACCTACCTGGCCTTGATTTTGCCAATTTTTCTCCTTCATGATCCAATTCGAAGCCTCCAGGTCATGAACTTGTTGTTCCAATTCTACTATCTGGTTATTGAGGTAGAGGGTATAGGTCTCTGTGCCCAGCTCATCTGGTGTGAATATTTTCTCTGCAACGGACTCGAAGAAAGTCCCATCATTTCCAAGATCAAAATCATCTTGGTAATCCAGCGTTTGCATTATGATATTGCCAGGGGTTTCTATGCCAGGAATTTCCATGTTACCAAGGGTTTAAGTACCCTCCATATCCTTTGTGTGAAGGGCTTCAATACCTTTGTTATGCGGAATTATGAATTACGGATAAAACATTCTTTCCTAAATGTGGTGTTATGCATTTAGAACAATAGATTAAAGACTTTGCAGATACTTTTCCTAACAGTAAATAGACACACAGAATAGATCAAGTAACCTACTTGGGATCCAAGCGATTCCATTCTTGTTCTGTCACTCTTGTTGTAGCTTCAAATCCAAACTAGATTGCCAAAATATTTCCTACAAGAATGAACACTAAACAACAAAGATAGTGCAATATACAGATGGCTATTCAAGTTATTCAGTTAAATCAATGAAACATGAACCATATACATCAGATAAGAATTCATAATATGAAAGATAGAAGCTCATACATATACTTATGTGGGAAAGTAAGCAACAATATTTATTAATGGATAGAAGGGGAGGTTATAACCAACGATTGATTTGATGTCACCATCTCTAGCATCATCCCAGCCTCATCACAATGAACATATCTCTAGCAACATATCACTCAAATCAAATCCTCAATTGAAATTCCACCAGAATTTCTCTACTCAATTTCTTGCTTCTCAAGAACTAGGATATGTGCTCAATTTATAGATGAGCTGAAGGTAGTTTCACAATCAATGAATTTATAATAATAGGAAAGACATGTTCCCAAGATCAGAGGTATCAAATGGACACATGGATTCAAATTTTGACACATATGCACTCTTCTAGAAGGCACTGGACAAGTGGAGATTCCGGAACAATGAGAATTTGGCTCCCAATTGACCAACGCAACCTTGAGTGTCGGGAAGTGATTTGTAGAGCACCCTTGAATGGAGGTAACTGCATATGCAATGCACTTAGCCCCTTGACAGACTGTGTTGGTGAGCTCATAGGTGATATGACATATACTTCAAATCTTGGAAACCTTGTAATGGAAGTCATGGATGATTTGTATTTTTTCTTTTTCTTAGGGCAGGTAGCAACTGAAATGATAGGGGATGATAGACCCTATTCATTGGTTCTAGGGATGATGTCCATTTTAACCAAGTTATTGGGAATGATTCCAAAATTGACCCATAACAAATTTCCCCCTAAAGAATGAAGTCAGAATAATAATAAAAATATTTTTTGAATGGGATGTTTTACATTATGATGGGCTGGAGCTGAAGTGGAGTGGTGACCTGCATCAATCTTACAATACATTACATCATGATATATCCTCTTCATCACGAATTGTTAAGGGAAGGAATTCCCATGCTCCACACATAAACTATCTAATAACAGTACATAGTGCAAAAATTCATCTACATTGGAATGTTTCCCAATACAAACATGCCTACAGATATAGGCCCATGTTCAGATGACGACATGTATGTAAGGTCACCATACAGATGATGTGTACAACAATTCTAAAATCGCAGCCCGGATGGATGAAACTAGATCCAGGGTCTTCTTATCTAGTTCACTCGATCATTCGGGTACAAGGCTAGCCATGTGAATATATGATTTGTAGTCGAACATGGTAAGACATCATTTGATTATCAACCAATGATGTGAGATTTTAACAAACAAGAGAGAACCACCATTGATGGCAATGGCCCTCAAGGTACTGTAGTAAATTTCATAAGTCGTGAATAGATGATTGGATGTCGAATGCTAAACAAAATCTTTCGGTCAAAAATCCAGAAGAGAGGATCTTGTCGATGCTATAATAAGCCTCATGGTACTGGAATATGATGTTTCTAAGTGAACTTCCTGGATGATGATTTACCGTCGACAGGAAACCACTTTATTGCGAAACGGGAGTTACTGATTTTGGAGACAAAGGATGACTTGATATAGAAATGTTCTGGTATGACTTTCATGAGAATGAAGGTTTATGAGTATTGCGGAAAGATGAGTATTCACTGGATGACCTATCTTGAACATATCAATGACACTGGGATGAGTTGGCAGCATTGACCCAAAACCAAAGTGAAGGTATGATGAACCATATGTATGAATGAACTATCAAGAATATTACCCAACCCAAATAGTCACAGTGATGGAGTGAAGTGTCATGTTCAAGAACGACCTACTACCGTAAAAGGTTATGTTCACTTTCCCAAATTTTCCCCGGTCATTTATGGACCAGTACCTCATTATTGTTTAACAAGCTTGAGGAGAATAACATATCCTTGACCTATAATTCAACCCTTCAGGCGAATAATGTATCTATTTTTAATAATTTTACGAGTCGAGCGATGATTGAAACTCGATTCTTACCATGATTGAAAAGATCGTTGCTATTTATGTTTTAACGAGACTAACGACAGTGACATCCTGATCCTTTTTAATATTTAGAGATTTTGAAAAAGAGGATGAAAGAAAAACTCCATAAGTAATTTTTCGTAAAGTTGTCACTCAAATCTGAAAAAAGTGTAAAATAATATCTGAAAGAACCTCTTTATTCATGTTTGACTAAGGTATTATTTTTTCGTAAATAATCTATCTTAGTACGGAAAAGGGTTAAACTTATACTTAGTAGATATCAATTCATTTACTTTTATGAGTTCGAAAAGGCAAGTGCTCAGAAATCTTTTCATATTATCGAAGTCTGAAAAGAGCTAAAAGAAGACTCTAGGGGTTCCTTTTTCACTATTATCGAAGTTATAAAAAGAGATAAAAGTGTGCTTCAAGTCCTTTTTCATTTTTAACAAAGCTCGAAAAATAAGGATAAAAGTATGCTTTGTGGTCAAGTCATTCTTTAAATAAATCTGCTCTGCTCATCAGTTGTAAAACCTATTCAGAACAACATCAAATGGATTAAAAATACCTGTTTCATGATAAAAATTAATAAAAACATAGTCACATCAATAAATATTCTTTTCAAATAATAAAATGACTATTTAAAATAGTTTTACCATTCATTTTTGCCATTTGAAAGTTTCCATTTGCATTTTGGAGCTCTGAACATGTTTTTTCCCCCAAAATTCAATTGTTGATTGCGTGCAATTAGTAAGAATGTTTTGAATTCCCCTTGTAAGAGAATATGTATAATTTTATTGCAAGATAAGATGCCCCCAAGCTTCATATCATTCACCTAAGTAGATTATCGGTTACAAATAGTTGGATGGAATGAAGGTTCATTTATGAGATCAAATGGAAGACACGTCTTAATTATGAGAGGATTTGTTTCATTTTTTAATGAGCTTGAAACATGAAAATAACTATGTTCATGGTATGTTTCATTTTTTAACGAGGTTGAGACAAGAAAAAAGAACTATCCTCATAGGCACTTGTTTCATTTTTTAACGAGGTTGACACAAGAAAAAATAACTATCCTCAAAGGCACTTGTTTCATTTTTTAATGAGGTTGACACAAGAAAAAAGAACTATCCTCAAAATCTGTTTCATTTTTTAACGAGGCTGACATAGTAAAAGAACCATCCTCATTGTGCAGTTGGACTAGTGAGTTTGCACTGAAATATACATAGTCTAACAGAGTCATCATTTAAAGAGCTTGATGAGCATCATAAACGATAAGTTATAACATGCGTTGATGGGTATTCTCTAGGGTTTTCATTGAATTTTTTAATTTTAGACGGTAATTTATGTGAAATCACTGGCCACCAAGGGGGATAACTAATGGGACCAGATTGATATTTCACTGAAGATGTGAATAAAGCTGTAATATTCCCAAATGGGGAAGCAACAATATATGAACACAAAAACTGGAAATAGTAGTGTAAATCAACACATCCACATTGGAGACTAAAATGGAATCATATCATTATGTATAAGAACAAGAAATCAATACAAAATAGTGAGGCATAAATCATATGAAATGAGGAAACAAGCCTCCCATAAGAAATCACTCCCAAATATGGCCTGCTGTTACAATACAAAATGTCGGAGAGAAACTAAAACACAGTCATATTAAGCATAAATATAGTTGGAGATGGTACAATGATATAAAAATATTGATATATGCTCCAATAGATTCTAGACATATAGATCTGAGCACTAGATCAGTTTTCCAAGACAACCCAAGAGGGTTTCTGGAAAATGCACACAATGTGCCAATATAAGCTGCAGCCCTAGGGATGAAGATATGCTGCAATAACATAAATGAGAAGATATGGCTGAAGCTGAGGTAGCAACCTACAACTTTTCTCCAATAGATCCTAAGGATGAAAGAATGGCTCCTCCACTGAAGAAATCACCTCCCAAAACAACCACTGCAACTACCCCTGCAACTCCTCCCTAAAATAATGTAGATATGGAATGAAACTACGCTGTAGGGGATACATAATCCTTTTCCTAATGAAAAATGTGTCCAATAAGCCCAAGGGGATTCTTTACAAGCTTTCCAATGGATGGAAACCTTCCTCCACTGCATAATTAGCTCTGAAGACACTCAATATAATTCTCCACTGTTGCACCCTACAACACAACATAATATTCTGCAGAAATTGCGCTGATGAAGAAAGATAAAGCTTGGCCCTAAGCCTAAGTGTGAAAATGAAGTGCAATACTCCTCCAAGAGGCCTCTCAAGGAAAGAGTTGGGATTCCCGCTCAAGAACACCCAATGCTAAACAACACAAGGATCTCAACTAAACAGTTGAAGAATGCAACAAGTCTAAATAGACCACATACAAAACAATAATCCAAAAACATCCCCATATGGTTGCCATCCTCTTCCTTATATAAGTTATGAGCTTCCTTACTCTTGGCCCCACTCAATTAGGTCACTTCCTTCATGCAATCAATATCCTTCCAAAACAACGTTATTCCTCATTAAATGTCCACTCCTCCATAACAACGTTGTTGATTTGGTCAAAGTTGACCTATTGAACATGTTATATCCCCTGTTCACACTCAAAGGTGCTTTATTTATATACTTAGAGGGTCTCCTTTCACGCTTGAAGTGATTTTATTGTTGCTAAGGAGATTTATGGGCCTCCCTACCCATTTATTAACCTACCTAGTGACAGAACAATCTATAATATTCCATTTAGCTAAAAGCTAAATTTTAGGAATATTACAGGATCAAGCTGTTCAGTACTCATAAGGGAGGAACCAGATAGGATTCCAGATGATGACATGAGTGAATTCAATGGATATAACATTGAAGATGAAGCAACAATAGATGTTGTCGCAGCTGAAATAGATGGTTCAGTCTCGGATGTTATCTCATCCATGGTCAAATGACCTAATGTATACCCTATAGAAACTACGGGAAATAAAAGTGAAACATGATCAACAAAGTAGAGGAAATTAATTGAGCAAAAGACTCGTACAGGTAAAGATCCTACCAAAAATGAGTTGGAGTTAAAAGTTTCTTGTCTTGTGGTATTCCTTCAATTGAAATCAAACCAGGTGGAATAACTTCGCTGTCAGGCCCGAAGTATATTTCAAGAGGTTGACTGCATGATATGGGAGACTCAATGGCTACAGTAGATTGTGGAGTGACCAATACAGGAACAAATTCTGGTTTTTCGACTTCGGGATCGAGATTTTCTCCACTTAGGGCATATAGTAACTAAAATATAAGGGGATGATAGACCCTATTTCATTGGTCCTGGGGATGATTTCCATTTTGACTGATAACAGCCTCCCCCTAAAGCATGATGGGATCTGAATCAACTTCCAGTTGAACAACGTTGGGTTTCGGAGGTATGGTCTCACTAATTTGATGGATCGTGACCAAGGGTAGCTGTGAGGACTCTGTCTCAACAACAATAGATGAACCAGGATTTGTAGAAACAACTTGTGCCAACTCTAGTATATGGGAAGATGATTGTTCACTAGAGGTACTGATAGTACCGGTTTTGGTAGATTGATGTTGCTTTCATCAACCAGAAGTGATTTTCGATGGTAAAGGTGGTTTCAATGATAATCTACGCGAACAATGGTGAAAGGTATTTTCTTCTTCCACAATGACTAATTATTTTGTGACCAAAAAAAATAAAAGGGTAATTCTAGGCATAAGGTTTACCAAGAAACTGTGAACTGTAGAATACCTCCTGGCGAACCAAGAAGTACGGGCAAGAAATCTCCCTGAATGCTGTGTTCGTTGTATCACAATTTAAAAGGTGGCCGACTCGGTTCATTATGGATGCATAGCAACCTAAAGTTGTCCTCCCAAATATACCCGAAGGCACATGGAGGTCCAAGTCCATATTAGCGCTGTCTAATGTGAAACAGCACAGTGAGAGCACCCCTTTATACTTTTTCTTACTATAACACTACCCTATATACCCGAAGGTACGTGGACGGGCTACGATATACTTACGTACGTGGAGTGAGGTATCACACTCGGAATGTATCGCAGAAAAATAATGACAGCTACTATGTTTTACAACACCAAAACATGTCTCTAGCCTAGACCTTCTAAATGTTATCATTATGGTTCCAATGCTTTATTAGGTAAATTGATATAAATTTTAAGTTGATCTTGTTTATCAATTTTCCTTTCAAGGTTCGCTACGATGATGTGATGGAAATTCATAAAATGAAAACTAAAATGATAAGAAAACTTTCAATTTTATTTTTTTCAATGAAAATCGTAGCTACTAGAGGGAAAGAGCAATCAATTTGAGAGCAAACAACAAAGAGCACAAACTAATATGCAACTTTCGTATTTTGTTCCGATGGAAAACACACAATCCACTACATGTAAATGCAGGTTTTTATTTTCAGTCCCTTTAATGTGAATGAAGAAAAGGAAGCTAAATGCATCAAATCAATAATAAAAAAATCCCTTTTACTTTGAGAAATGAGGAATTGAACAACAATTTCTCTTTTTAGGAAAAATGAAGATTTTAACTACAATTTCTCCTATAGGAAACGAAGAATTTAACGAAAATTTCCTTTTAAAAAACAAATGGATCTAATGCAGTAATAAAAATACTTCGAAGTTAATTTTTCAATGATAAAGAAAAACACTTTAAATAAACATTGAACAAAATTTTATTTCAAAGGAGGAAGATTCAGGTAAAGTCACTGGTCTCTCTGAGGCATTAGGTTCTTGAAAATACAACAAAAAAAAGGCTGAAAGAAAATGAAATGAAAAAATTAATGGGAATTTGGTTGGCTCTAGGGGGGAAAATAGTCTCTAAGGGGAGACAATGCATTGCAATGCACCCCTGAGTGGGAGACAGTTCTTTGAAAAGCACTGTTTCATGTTCCACAATGCATTGGGTGCAACATAGAAAAAAAAAATCAGGTTGTTTAAATCACTTCTAATGCAAATTTGATTTCAAAAAACCGAATCTTTAAGAGTAAATGCTACTGGGTAGATAAACAAATTCAAACACACCAAGGATGAAGGGTAAAGTCCTCAGCAGAGTCACCAATTTGTTATGTGGAATTATGAATTACGGATAAAACGTTCTTCCCTAAATGTGGTGCTATGCATTTAGAACAACAGATTAAATATTTTGAAGATACTTTTCCTAACAGTAAATAGACACACAAAATAGATCAAGAAACCTATTTTGGATCCAAGTGCTTCCTATTCTCCTTCTGTCGCTCTTGTTGTAGCTTCAAATCCAAGCTAGATCGTCAAAATATTTCCTACAAGAATGAACACTAAACAACAAAGAGATTGCAATATACATATGGCTATTCCATTTATTCAGTTAAATCAATTAAACATGAACAATATACATCAGATAAGAATTCATAATATGAAATATAGAAGCTTATACATATACATATGTGGGAAAGTAAACAACAATCTTTATTAATGGATAGAAGGGGAGGTTACAACCAGCGATTGATTTGATGTCACCATCTCCAGCATCATCCCAGCCTCATCACAATGAACATCTATCCAACAACATATCACTCAAATCAAATCCTCAATTGAAATTCCACCAACATTTATCTACTCAATTTCATCCTTCTCAAGAACTAGGATCTATGCTCAATTTATAGATGAGTTGAAGGTAGTTTCACAATCAATGAATTTTTAATAATAGGCAAGACATGTTCCCAAGCTCAGAGGTATCAAATGGACACATGGATTCGAAGTTTGACACATATGTACTCTTCTAGATGGCATTTTCCAAGTGGATATTCTAGAAAAATGATAATTTCGCTCCCAATTGACCAACGCGCCCTTGAGTGTCGGGAAGTGCTTTGTAGAGCACCCTTGAATGGAGGTAAATACATATGCAACGCACTTAGCCCATTGAGATACTGCGTTGGTGAGCTCATAGATGATATAACAGATACTTCAAATCTTGGAAACCTTGCAATGGAAGTCATGGGTGATTTGTCTTTGTTCTTTGTCTTAGGGCATGTAGCAACTGAAATGATAGGAGATGATAGACCCTATTCATTGGTTTTGGGGATGATGTCTAGTTTAACCAAGTCATTGGGAATGATGCCCAAATTAACCTATAACAATCTTGTACACCTAATTGATCACATACTTCAATGCCTTGTTCATCCAACTCATCAGGGATTTCAATACCCTATTCATCAAAACTATCGAGGGTATCTATGTATTGTGCCTTGTCATCTTCTTGACCCTCTGCCTGATTTTCTCTTGCACTCAGTGTCATATTATTCTTCCTTAACTTGTGGATGAAGGCTGAAAGAGAAATTTCATCCCCCCTCTCTACATTCTCTTCATTCACCACGGTGTGGGATGTTGTGTCTGCAAGAACTGAAAGGTTATTGTCTCCAGGTGAAACTTGGGGTGATTCATCAATCACAATTAGAGAGCTTGATCAATGTTGACTTGTCCCTAGAGAGACATTCTTACTCTTGGCTGGGGTTCTTGTCACTCTTTTCCTTGCCAAGGGTGAAATTTCTTCGATAGACTTCTTTTCTGCTTGCATTGGCTTTCTTTTACTCTTTTTCTTGGCAGGGGATAGTGTCTCTGCCTTCCTTTTCTTTCTTGCACTCATGCCAGTAGACTTCCCTACACTCCTTACCCGGAAATCTTTCAGGAGTGCCTTCCAGTTCACTCCTTTTTCTTCCAGCGCTTTCTTGAAGAGGATTTTGATGAGCCCATGATGATATAAGTTATGTGCAACTTGGCTTGCATCCCTACTCTGCACACATTTTTCCATATTCTCGAGACTTCAGAGCAGGTAGTAGGGAAATTTAATAAGTTTCCCCAAATCGAAGTTCAACAATAACCGAAGGTGATATACAAATGTTAAGGATTAACGTCCATCACAAGTTATGAACTTCTATAGAATGAAGAGGAGGTCTCAACATTTTCCAAGCATGGTGCTGTGTGGAAGGCCCTTCTTCCAATCAACTTTGAGATTTCGATCGACCATGAACCAACGCCATATTTTATTTTAAAGCCACTCCTTTTTTAACTGTTTTTCCCCTGTAGTTAGCAAGCCTGTAGCTTGTGTAATGGACTCTTCCATGACTTAAAATTATAATGAGCTAGCTCTAGCTTGACCTCATTCAAACTTCTTCACAAACTCTAGAACCATGACCATGTCGAAGCCATCAAACTTCCACAAAAATGGAAGGAACCCGGATTCTTTCAATAGTGCAAGATTTTTCTTGTATTGCACAGTCTACTCTATCTCCCTCAAGGACGATGACTCATTTCTTGTAGGTGCCATATTCGAATCCATCTCAATTTCCTGTGACAACCTCAAAAGGATTTCACAGTGAGAAATATCAAAGGTTGCCGATAATTTTATGCTGAAGGTTCATCCATCCACCATCTTTTTGTCTCATCCAGCCAATCATGTTTAATGATTTAAAATGAATCATCGTATCGGATGCATACACGTATCACTCTGCTATGGGCAAGCAATAATAATTGGATGTGGTAGAGTCTTATACGACGACGATGTAACGGTCATGAATGATGGGGTTATGAGGTAAGATAATGATGAACAAGTGATGGAGGATACTTTCAAAGGAGGTAAGTATGGGGTTTCAGACAATTTGTACTATCCCACGTTTTACCTCATAATTCAATTAAGACATATTTCGGTACTTATTAAAAAGATTAGATTTAAAAACCAAATATATCTTTCACTTTAAAATTTTTCTAAAGTCAGTAAAGGATAAAAAAAATTATTAATTTAAAGATACAATCCTATGATCTATCAGTGTAGTAATCATTCATATGTAGAGAAATAAAATTCCATAAAAATTTTGCATGAAGCGCTCCTGTATTGTGTTAAAAAAAATTTACACTGTGCTTTCACAGTTGGTCGTGTTCTTCCACTAATCGCGCCTACACTGATCCTGCTTGCACTCAACCTGGTTGTACTGCACGTTTTTTCACCAGGGACTTTACCAAAATAAAAAATTCTGATAGAACACAATTCTTCAGTTGGACTTAAAAAAATTCTTGAATATACAAGGAAAGTTTTATTCGCCATCCTTTGGTGTTTCATGAGAATTCCTTCTGGATTGACTGCATCAAATCCTGCAATCAATTTATGAGGCAATAAAGAAGTGGGAAGGGGGTAATTTTTAGAATGGGAAGGAACATTACAGTAGGGATTCCAAGAATAGTATCACTTTAGGGGGATAAGCAAAATGGGATGTGGAAAAAAATTTAAGGGAGAAAGAGGGATTTTACAAAATCGGGTAAGGTAATTTTCTTAGAAGAAAAAGAAAGGTAATTCATTATGGGATTTAGAAAAGAAAAATAAAGGGAATTACGAAACAAAAAATAGAAAAAAGGCATAATTTTTACCTTGAAAATATTCCTGCACTGGTGTCGGAAAAATTAAATGCAGTGGCAATTAAGTGTTACTTGGATAAAAAATTCCATGCTAGCTATCCCAAAGTTGGGTAAGGGCTTGGTTCCTTGAACCTCTTGAGATTCAACAATATGATGATCCTAGTGAAAATCAAGCACCTACACTAGGATGGAGCCTCAGGCTATTTTTAGGTGGAGTTATATTTTTAGAATGGATGAGAAAATTCTATTTATAGATCATGTCTATTTATAGATGGTGAGTAAATTCTATTTATAGATGATGTTCTATTTTTAAATGTATGTGTGAGTTCTATTTATAGAGCACGTGTCTATTTATAGATGCATGTCGACTATTATTATCCCTTAATAATAATTGGACAATAAATATTAATCTATTCTCATGGTGCTCTTGGAATCAATTAACTAAAGTGGAAAACCAGTTAGCTATAGGAAATTCGAGTTCAAAGGTTGGTTGGTGGTACATGAAAGTAGAATTAGTTGTAAATGAGTGATTCAAAGTTATAACAGACTTGGATGTGTAGTTATGTGAGTTGTAAAGTAGTTTAACTCAGTTAAGTGGGTTAAACTCAGTTGTTCTAGTTGTAACTGAACATAAACTAGTGAGAGATTAATGAATTAATTAGTTAATTCATTCATAATTAGTGGTCTCACATGCAACTGAATATTTAATATAGTTAACTACATGCATGTCAGATCCAGTGGAGACCCAGTTGAGAGATAGGTGAAAGGGACAATTTGAATATTAGTTGTGACATTAGTGGGTGCACTCATGCAACCACACATAGATTGGAGATGCCAATGATGATTTTTCATTCAAGGAAATCAGGATCTCAATCATTAACTAATTTTTATCAATAGGGATTGCGTAGTGGAGGCAGGTTGTTAGGAGGTAGTAACTTGGCACATGTATTTGCCAATTTTTGTATGACAGTGTGAGACGATTGTATATTGTATTGAGAGCTCTTGGATTAGAGTTTTGTATGATATTATTTCATGATCCATGATATATAGATACTATATGATAGTGGGGTTTTTAGCTTTATGCTTTCCCATTAAAAACATCTATGTTATGTGTGATTGATCTTTATTCATGTGTTTGCAATTGGTGATCATGTTTTAAATTTCCACAAGAATTTTTGTAGAAGCGATTATGTATTTAACAATGGAATATATTTTTTAGATTAGGAGAATCTAGGAAATACATAATTTTTATTAAATTTATACATGGTATCAGACCACAGAAGACTGCAATTTTGAAGCAGTAACAAATTTTGTTGGTGGAAACAATTTGAATTTGTTGCAAGAATTTATTGGTGTGACAGTTGAGTAAACATCGAAATGGCTTTCAATGGATTGCGGCTAGAGTATGCACTCAAGGGAAGCTCAAAATACATTTCCTGGAGGGATATGATGGAGGAGGTGCTTGAAGATAATGGCTTGAAGGAATTCATCGACAATGATGTTCCTAAGACCACTTCGATGAATGCTACATTACTTGATGCATGGAAAAAGAAAGTAGCAAAGGCAAGAAGGATTCTGTTGGAAGGTGTACAAGACCACATTGTCTCAAGCCTTCATGGTAAATCCACTCCATATGCTATGTGGAAGGCTTTGACGAATATTTTCCAAAGCAACAATGACCATAGGAAATTGGTGCAAAGGATAAACTGAGAAAGATCAAGATGGAAAAGGGAGACAGTATTCCAAAGTATCTCACAAAGTTTTTCCAATGTCGGGATGAACTGGGGAGTGTGGGAATCACTGTTGTTGATGATGATTTTGTGAGCTTGGCTCTCTTAGGACTTCCTAAGAGTTGGCATAGTTATGAAGACTCTGTCAACATACGGGAAAAGCTATCAGATTGGGAATGACTATGGTCAGATCTAGTGCAGGAGGAGTTCAAGTAGAACACCAGAGATGGCTCTTCATCAAAGCATGATGATGAAGAGGATTGTGCTTTGGCTACCAAGGCAAGGAAAGGGAAGAGGAATAAATTCCACTCAAAATCCAAGTCTAAAGGTAAGAAGTTGGATTTTTCCAAGGTGAAGATTTTTCATTGTCACGAACATGAGCATCTCGACACTAACTACCCACAGAAGAAGAAGAACAAGAAGGTTGTTGGAGTTGCATCTGGTGAGGCCCTTGCCTCACAATTTTAACTTGATTTCTCCTTGATCGCATGCTTGGTATCAAGTGCATTGGGATCGGTGTGGTATGTTGATAGTGGTGCTTCCTTCCACATGACAAGACTTATGGAGCTTTTCAGTGACTTGGAGGAGAAAGATCTCCAAATTCATATAGAGATGGGCAATGATGGACGATACAGTGCGACTGGAATTGGTACCATTACCATTGAGAAGGATTTAGGTAAACCATTTCAATTGAAAGATGTTATGAATGTTCCAGGTCTAAAGAAAAACTTGGTCTCAGTCGCGATGTTGGAGGACAAAGGCTATGATGTTGTTTTCAGCGATGTAAAATATTTATTGCAACATAAAACAATGGTTCAAGCCAAGAGGATAGGGATTTGAGTTAATAATCTATACAAGCTGGAGGTAGATGGATGCGCTGCGATGATGGGCAAGGAAGAGAAAGCGGTGGGCCGGGAAGAGGGTGAATTATGGCACAGGTGATTGGGCCATATTTGTTGAAGATGGCAACAAGAAACAGTGATGGAGGCATCCTGAAACATCTTTCCTGATCCTAGTTGGAAAGTGATCACCTAAACTAGGTGGGGACCACACAGGTGATTTTTGTCGCAAAGTTTATTTTTAGACTATGTCTATTTTTAGACATATGGAGCATGGTCTAGGAGTTGCGGGTTTCTATTCTTGGATGATTGGTCAAGTTGGTAAAAATAGATGGACAGCTATTTTTAGACATACAGGTCGAAGTCTATTTTTAGACTGCCTGTCTAAAAAATAGGTCAGTCAAATATTATTAACCCTTAATAATATTTGGACTATAAACATTATCTTTTCCTCTTGGAGCACTTTAGTTCGAGCTACAGATGTGGCACATACAGCTGGTAGAAGGAAATTCGAATTTCCTATGGGTTAGTTGAGCTATTGCATGGTTGACTTCAGTTAGAACTCATGTGGCAGAGTTTGGTGGAGTTGATGAGACAATTGGTGGAGTTGTGTTCGGTTTAACTTAGTTGAACTAGTTGTATTTAGTCTAACTGACAAATACACTAGTGATGAGTGGTGTGAATTAATTATTAATTAATTCACTAATTATTAACTCATAAATCAACTAAAGAACACATCAGTTAACTGCAATGCATGGACAGTTCAGTGGAGACCAGTGTTACAGGTGGGTGAAAGGGTGGAGTCTACTATTAGTTGTGACTATAGTATGCATGAGATTTGCACAATAATTGGAGGAGATTGCCAATGAGTATTGCGCATTTAAAGCCAAGGGAATTCGAATTCATTCCATTCATTCTCTCATCTTGGATTGCGCAGTAGAGGCAGGCAAACAGTGGAGGAGTTTTGAACCCGTGACTTGTTCAAAACTGAGCTAGTTTGTGTGTAACTTTTGGAGACAGTACTGAGTACTTGTGAGGAGTATTGTACTGAGATTGTTACATGATTATTATTCATTATAATATATAGACAGTAGGGGGTTTTCAGCTGTAAGCTTTCCTCGGTATACATACTATGTTATATGTGTTGAATTTCTATGTGCGCATGTGAATGTTTTCAATACCGCTTGTTGTTTTTATTTCCGCATGTGATGATTAATGCGTAGAAGAGATTATGTGTTATGTATGAAGATCAAATAGTATGTGACCAGGATAATCTCGGTGAATAATTCAGCAAATTATTCAAATTTCTACATGGTATCAGAGCAGAATTGATCATCAGATCTATTACGGTGATTACAAACTTATTTCGGTAGACAGAGTTTGTAAGCGGGCTAGGTAGCCTCTGGATCCATACTTTCTCTGAAATGTGTTATATCCAGTAAATTCCCCTACAGTCGATCTCTGTGCTAGAAATAATTTGTTCTCAAGTGTAGATCGGAAGCGGTTGAGTTTGGAGCTGTTGGAATTCGAATTGCAGAATTGTTTTCTTGGTGTCAAAAGCAAAGATGTCTTTCGTCGGATTGCAATTGGAGTATGCCTTGGATGGCAGCTCGAATTATATTGCATGGAAAGATAGGATGGAGTCAGTGTTAGATGACAATGGGTTGTTGGAATTCATAGAGAAAGAAATTCCAAAGCCTACTTCTACGGATGCTGCTGTGATTGAAGCTTGGCAAAAGAAGACAGCAAGGTGTTGAAGGATTCTGTTGGAGGGTGTGAAGGACCACATAGTATCCAGCCTGCATGGTAAAGCTTCTCCATTCTTGATGTGGAAAGCTTTGACAGAATTTTTCCAGAGAAAGAGTGACCAAAGGAAGTTGGCGCTCAAGGATAAAATCAGGAAAATAAAGATGGAGAAGAATGACACTATTATGGTATACTTGACCAAGTTTTTCCATTGCAGGGATGAGCTTGGGAGTGTAGGAGTTAGTGTGGATGATGAGGAATTGGTAAGCTTGGCTCTCCTCGGGCTTCCAAAAAGTTGGCATGCATATCAGGACAGTGTCAATGGTCGGGAAAATTTTCCAGGATGGGAAATACTATGGTCTGATCTTGTGCAAGAGGAGATCCGGCGGAGTACCAGAGATGGATCCTCATCAAATATATCTGATGAAGAAGACTGCACTTTGGCTGCCAAATCAAGGAAGGGGAAGGGCAAGGAGAAGGCTTCTCAATCCAGTGCGGATGGTAAAAAGCGTGACATGTCCAAAGTGAAGTGTTTTCACTGTCACGATCATGGACATTACGCCACGAATTGTCCACAAAAGAAGAAGAAGAAGCAGGCTGCTGGTGAGGCTCTTGCCTCGGAATTTGAGCTGGACTTCTCATTGATCACATGCATGGTGTCTAGTGCATTGGGATCAGGGTGGTATTTTGATAGTGGCGCTTCCTTTCACATGACGGGAGATGCAAATCTTTTCAGTGACTTGGTGGAGAAAGGTCTCCAGATGCATGTTGAGTTGGGCGACGGTGGACGATACAATGCGACCGGCATTGGTACCATAACCTTACAGAGGGAGTCAGGTAAACTCATTCTTTTACAAGATGTATTGCATGTACCAGGTCTAACAAAGAATTTGATCTCAGTTGCAATGTTAGAGGATAAAGGGTATGAAGTTGTCTTCAGAGAAGGAAAAGTTTTCCTTCGGCACAAGGCAACGGGACAAGTCAAGAAGGTTGGGATTCGGGCAAAGAATCTCTACAAAATTGAAGTAGATGGGATGTCTACGGATCTTCCCACTGTTGGGAAGTAGGAGAAATACATGCAACTGATGCTTGAGAGGGAGCAAGTTTTGCATGCAGGTGATAGTGAACCTCGGGATGTGGAGCATCCACAAGAGGATCATGGAGTGGAAGAAACCACTCATGCAGAGAAATTTCATACCAGATGGGCAGAGGGAGTGCATGCAGCTACACCACCAGGTGAGAGGTGGGGCGACATGCATGATTAATCCCAAGAGGAGATTTATGGGCAGGATTCATGAGATAGTGTGGATCTCATGAGTTGAACCTAGCTACGAGGTGCCCACAGTGCAGCAGTAGAATGATCAGTTGGAGTGATGTAGGAAAATCAAAGTGACAGCGTCAGATACTGGAGCGTGGATCAGAGTTGACAGCAAGTGCAAGAGTGCATGGGTGCAAGATTTCAATAGCACAGTGGTTCCTGATGACATGTGCAATTGGCCAAGCAGAAGTCGAAGACTTTGATGATAGATGCATCAGATTGATTGAGTTGTTTGGAGGCCTTTTTGTTTTGGAGATGTTGCATGCAAAGGGTGCATGGAACATGCATGGAGTTGCATGGTGCATGCATGAGTTTTCATGGTGCATGAAAAGGGTGCATGGCGAATGCATGGAGTTGCATGTCGCATGCATGGAGTTGCATGGCGCTTGAAAAGGTTGCAGGGCGAATGCATGGAGTTGCATGTCACATGCAAAGATAGTCCTTTCTTGTTGAGAGGGAGTGTTGAAGATGGCAACAAGAAACAGTGAAGGAGGCATCCTGAAACATCTTTCCTGATCCTAGTTGGAAAGTGATCACCTAAACTAGGTGGGGACCACACAGGTGATTTTTGTCGCAAAGTTTATTTTTAGACTATGTCTATTTTTAGACATATGGAGCATGGTCTAGGAGTTGTGGGTTGCTATTCCTGGATGATTTGTCAAGTTGGTAAAAATAGATGGAAAAATATTTTTAGACATACAGGTCGAAGTCTATTTTTAGACTGCCTATCTAAAAAAGAGGTCAGTCAAATATTATTAACCCTTAATAATATTTGGACTATAAACATTATCTTTTCCTCTTGGAGCACTTTAGTTCGAGCTACAGATGTGGCACATGCAGCTGGCAGAAAGAAATTCGAATTTCCTATGGGTTAGTTGAGCTATTGCATGGTTGACTTCAGTTAGAACTCATGTGGCAGAGTTTGGTGGAGTTGATGAGACAGTTGGTGGAGTTGTGTTCTGTTTAACTTAGTTGAACTAGTTGTATTTAGTTTAACTAGCTAATACACTAGTGATGAGTGGTGTGAATTAATTATTAATTAATTCACTAGTTATTAACTCATAAATCAACTAAAGAACACATCAGTTAACTCAGTGCATGTACAGTTCAGTGAAGACCAGTGGAAGAGGTAGGAGAAAGGGTGGGGTCTACTATCAGTTGTGACTATAGTGTGCATGAGATTTTCACAATCATTGGAGGAGATTTCCAATGAGGATTGCGTAGTTAAAGCCAAGGGAATTCGAATTCATTCCATCTATTCTCTCATCTTGGATTGCACAGTAGAGGCAGGCAAACAATGGAGGAGTTTTGAACCCGTGACTTGTTCAAAACTGAGCTAGTTTGTGTGTAAATTTTGGAGACAGTACTAAGTACTTGTGAGGAGTATTGTAATAAGATTGTTACATGATTATTCTTCATTATAATATACAGATAGTAGGGGGTTTTCAGCTGTAAGCTTTCCCCAATATACATACTGTGTTATATGTGTTGAATTTCTATGTGCGCATGTGAATGTTTTCAATATCGCTTGTTGTTTTTATTTCCGCATGTGATGATTAATGCGTAGAAGAGATTATGTGTTATGTATGAAGCTCAAATAGTATGTGACCAGGATAATCTCGGTGAATAATTCAGCAAATTATTCAAATTTCTACAATCTTCATCATGGAGCCTTGAAAGTCATGAAGAAAATATCTAGTGGACTTCCAATGGGAACACTTGCTTAGTTAGATTAGTGCAAGGGTTGCAACATGGGGAAGTATGTAAAGTCTACCTTTCATGAAAAGGAGAACCATGCTTCCGTGATCCTAGAGAGAGTTCACACAAACGTGTGTGGACCATTCTCGGTTGCTTAAACAACAAAACACAGGTATTATGTTATTTTTGTATCACTTTTATTGTAATTGTTGGATATTCTTCATGCAGAAGAAGGATAAAAAATTCTCAAAGGTCTATGAGTTTAAGGCATTGGTGGAGAAAGACTCAAGGAAGCAAGTGAAAGCTCTAAGGAGCGATAATGATGGAGAATACATCTCTAACGAATTCAAAGACTTCTGTAGCAAAGAATTAATTCAAAGAGAACTCATACTGCTTCATAACCCACAACAAAATGGTGTCACGGAGAGGAAGAACTGAATGATTGTGGGTGCAGCACAAGAAATTTCGCATGATCAAGGCCTACCAATGCGTTTGTGGGCTAAAGCAGGCAACACTGTGGTTTATGTGCAAAACTATTGTCCTCATATATTACTTGGCATGAGTACACCTGAAGAAGATTTTACTAGTAAGAAAACAAATGATTCTAATTTTAAGATTTTTGGCTCAACTGTTTATATGCATGTGACCAAGAACACCAAGAAGAAGCTCGAGTCTACTGCTGAAGTTGGGATATTTTTGGGGTACATAGAAACATCCCATAATTATCGTGTGTATCTCCCTAACAGTAAGATGACTGTTATGCTACAGGATATATAATTCGATGAGGGGAAAGCAGTGCGATTGTCACTTGAGAGGGAGCTAGACTTGCATGTGGAGGAGGAACTGCTCATTCCTAAAGATGAGCCTCTAGATGTGGATCAGCCACAGGAGGAAGTTCATGGAGTGGATGATTCCACTCACACAGAGCCAAACATCAGAACTGGCAGAAGGCATACCACAGAAGCTAATAGGTTGAGACTTGATGCTGCACAAAATGTAGGAGCCCCTACTTCACAGCGCAGACAAAGATAATCTCCTGGTCAATTTACTGGATATATGCTCTCATGAGCAAATGTATTGTGACTGAGCCATCTTCCTTTCAGGAAGCAGTGTAGGAGCTCACATGGGTAGATGCAATGGTGGAGGAGTATGACTCCATTGTCAGAAACAGTGCTTGAGAAATTGTTCCAAGGCTGGTTGATGGTAAAAGAAAGCTACTGATGGGAGTGTTTAGAAATAAAAGGCCAGATTTGTGGCCCACGACTTCTCAAAGATAAAGGGGATTGATTATCAAGAAAAATTTTCACTTGTCACACAATATTCTTCCATAAGGACCGTCCTTGCTTTATAAATGTAGATGGGTTGTCACATTCATCAGATGGGTGTGAAGATTGTGTTTCTCAAAGGGATCATTCAAGATGAAGTGTACATTAAACAACCTGAAGGATTTGAGATCTTCAGCAGCGAGGGGCATGTGTGCAGACACAAAAGAGCATTTTATGGGTTCAAGCAAGCACCCTGTGCTTGGTACACTCGGATCAACAACTATTTCACTGGACCTGGATTCACCAAGAGTGAGGTAGATGCAAACCTATACCAAATTGTGGTGGAGGGTAAGCTTTTAGTCATTGTTCTTTATGATGATGATTTAATACTGACTGGTGATGAGCAGTTAATACACTCATGCAAGGAGGAACTTGTAAAGGAGTTTGAGATGAAGGATATGGGCCTCCTTCATTATTTCCTTGGATTGGAAATATGACACCTAGATGGTGAGGTTTTTGTGTCTCAAGGCAAGTATGCAAGGGAGATATTGGGCAAGTTTCACATGGAGGGCTGCAAACCCATGGATACTCCTCTTCTAGGAAATTGGAGGAAAGAGGATGCTACATCTGGAGTGGTAGTGGATGCTATTGTCTATCGACAATTAGTGGCTCTGCTAATGTACTTAGTGAATACAAGACTGGACATATGCTATGCAATGAACTAGCTTAGTCAAGTGATGGTTAAGCCTACCAAGCTCTTTGGGAAGGTGGGAAAGCATGTCCTGAGATACCCGAGGAGCACATCTAAGTATGGCTTATGGTACAAATAGACAGATGAGGTGAAGTTGCATGGCTTCATGGATGCAGATTGCATAGGTAGCCCAAAGGATAAAAAGAGCCAATTAGAGGGGATCTTCAGTATCAGATCTATAGATGTTTCTTGGTACAACAGGAAACAAATATCCATGGCACTTAGTTCAGCGGAAGTGGAATACATGGTAGCAAGTCAAGCTGCATGTGAGGCTATATGGATGAGAAAGATCCTAGTTGGTTTGTTTAGTTCTCATTTATATCCGAAATTGATTCATTATGATAATCAGAGTTGCATTAAACTCTCGATTAATCCTATGTTTCATAATAGATCTAAGAATATAGGTATCTGATATCATCATATTAGATATTGTGTGCAGTAGAAGATCATGTTGCTTCAGTACATTCCTATGTAAGATTGGGATGCAGATATTCTGACGAAGGCGCTCACCAAGAGCAAATTTGAATACCATAGAGACAGGATCAGGGTGAAGAATAATATATTTCTTATTAAGAGGGAGTGTTGAGATTCAACAAGATGATGATCCTAGTGAAAATCAAGCACCTACACTAGGATGGAGCCTCAGGCTGTTTTTAGGTGGAAGTATATTTTTAGAATGGATGAGAAAATTCTATTTATAGATGATGTCTATTTATAGATGGTGAGAAAATTCTACGTATAGATGATGTTCTATTTATAGATCGCATGTCTATTTATAGATGTATGTCGACTATTATTATCCCTCAATAATAGTTGGACAACAAATATTAATCTATTCTCATGGAGCACTTGGAACCAGTTAACTAAAGTGGAAAACCAGTTAGCTATAGGAAATTTGAGTTCAAAGGTTGGTTGGTGGGACATGCAAGTAGATTTAGTTGTAACTGAGTGATTCGAAGTTATAACAGAGTTGGATGTGTAGTTATGTGAGTTGTAAAGTAGTTTAACTCGGTTAAGTGAGTTAAAATCAGTTGTGCTAGTTGTAACTGAACATACACTAGTAAGAGATCAATTAATTAATTATTTAATTAATTCACAAGAAGTGGTCTCACACACAATACAATATTTACTACTGTTAACTACATGCATGTCAGATCCAGTGGAGACCCAGTTGAGAGATAGGTGAAAGGGACAATTTGACTATCAGTTTTGACATTAGTGGGTGCCCTCATGAAACCACACACACATTGGAGATGCCAATGAGGATTGTGCAGTCAAGACAAGAAGGATATTAGTCATTTAGGGATTGTGATCAACGGGGATTGCACAGTGGAGGCAGGCTGCCAGGAGGGAGTAAATTGGCGCATGTATTTTCCAATTTTTGTATGACAGTGTAGATGATTGTATATTGTACTGAGAGCTCTTGGATTAGATTTTTGTATGAGATTGTTTCATGATCCATGATATATACATAATATATGATAGTGGGGTTTTTAGATTTATTCTTTCTCGGTAAAAACATATGTGTTATGTGTGATTGATATTTCTTCATGTGTTTGCAATTGGCAATTGTGTTTTAAATTTTTGCAAGAATTTTTGTAGAAGTGATTCTATATTTAACAATGGCATATAATTGTTAGAACAGGAGAATCCAATAAATACATAATTTGTATTAAATTTTTACAGAACCTTCTTCTTCTTGGTGACAACCAGCATATCTAAAAATCAAGCAACATTCCCTTTTTATTTGAAATTTTGATCCCCTTGCCAGCGTGCTGGTTTTCAACTTGATCCTTGTGCAATCATGTCAGTCAACTAATTTTCATAATTACAGGAAAAAATTCTTTATTATTATAATTATTATTATTTGTCATTTTTTCATTTTTTTTCATTTTTTTATATAAGGAAAAGAAAGAATGAGATCTTCAATGAGTCAGTGTGGCCACCTACCATCTCCTTTTCAGTTTGTTGTTGGACTTGCTACATAAAATCTCCTTTAGTAAGGGACTAAAATTACACCTTTAGTCTATGCCCATTTACCACGAACTCGGAATTCCATCCATAAATAGTTTTGATTTCTACTGATCCATTCTCAAACACTTTAACTACCTCATAAGGCTCCATCCAGCGTGTATGGAATTTCCCTTTGAAATATTGAAATCTAGAATCATAAAGGAGTACCTAATCACTTGGTTGGAATTGCTTCTTTCGGATGGACTTATCATGCCACTTCTTGCGCTATTGTTGAACCAATATGTTCTGTTGAAAAACATCCCTTTGGAATTAATCTTACTCGTTCAACTATAGGAGATGTTGCTGTTGTGCTTCAGAGAGATCTATCCCCAATTGGACTGCAATTCTGAAAGTCTTGATCTGGAAATTTATCAGAAAGAGGACTTGTTTCTGATACACCAGCTCATATGAAGTGTGTCTAGTGTTGTTCCTCCAAGTGGTTCAATATGCCCACAAGGCTTATGGTAATTTATTAGCCCAATCCTTTCTACGTATATTTACTATCTTTGTGAGGGTGGAATCAATCAGCTCATTTGTGGACTCCACCTGACCATTTTCTTACAGGTCATACGGTGTAGATCTCCTATGTCGAATTTTGTATTACTCCATCACACCCTGTACTAGATTAGAAATAAACTGTGGACCATTGTCAGAAACAATCTCTCTAGGCACACCAAATCTAGTAAATATTTCAGTAAAAAGAAAATCAAAAACAACTTTTTCAGTAGCAAAAGAAACAACTTTAGCTTCTACCCATTTTGTAACGAAATGTGTACAAACAAAAATATTCTTTTTATTTGATGTTGTCGGATTTATAGGTCCTATGAAATCGATAGACCATTTTTCAAAAGGATTAATCATAACTTGAGGACATAAAGGCATTTCATTGGTTTGGTTAGGTTGGCCCATGCACTGACAGCTATCACATCTCTTGACATATTTCTTAGCATCCTTGAATAAGGACGACAAAAAATATCCAGCTCGCAAAATTTTGTATGCAATCCACTTATCAGTGAAGTGACCCCCACAAGGTTCATCATGAGAATATTTTAAGATATAAAAAAATTCTTCCTTTCTTACACATATACATATAATAAGATCTGGTGTAAAAGAGGTCTCATTGCACCCAAGAATGTGCAACACTTTTCTGTATAATATTCTGATTCTCACGAGCAGTTAAACAAGGTGGTGTTTTTCCTATGACTAAATAGTTACCTATGTCAGCAAACGATGGGGATTCTATTGACACAAAAAAGAGATGTTCATCAGGAAAATCATCATCAACAGGAATTTCTTCACTAGGATTATTTATTCTTGAAATAAAATCTAATTCCCCATTAGATTTTCCTGGTTTATCAACAATAGTGATGTTAAATCCTTGTAATAATAATAACCACCTAGTCACTCTCCCTCTAGTTAATAGTTTATTCATTAAATATTTTATTGCGGAATGAAAAATGTGTACAATGACTTCATATCTTGTGATGTAGTGTCTAAATTTATTGATGGAAAATATTAGAGCTAAAAACTCTTTCTCCGTAAATTTCTAATTTAATTCAGCGGGTGACAAGTTTTTACTGATGAAGTAAATGGCATAGGATTTTTTATCTTCTTCTTGTCCTAAATTTTCATCGATAGCAGTATCTGAGGCATCAGAAGAAATATGAAATGGCAGGGACCAGCTTGGTCCTCTCAAAACTAATGCTTGAACTAGTTTTTCCTTCAATGTCTCAAAGGATTGTTGGCAAGCTGTGGACCAAGAAAACTCATTATCCTTCGCCAAAAGTCGAAAAAGGGGGGTAGCTAACCTACAGAAGTTCTCAATGAATCTCCTATAGTAGCCCGCATGTCCTAGAAAACCTCTCACTTCCCTTTGAGTTTTGGGTACAGGAGGACTCAAATAATTTCTATTTTTGCAAGGTCAACCTGGATACCTTTTTCCAAAATGAGGTGGCTAAGCACTACGCCTGATTTGCACATTAATATACACTTTATATCACTCAAAGCAAGCTAATATTTTTGGAAATGAAGAAGTACCTTTTCTAGATTTTTGAGGCTGTCCTGAAATGAATCACCAAACACAAAAAAGTCATCCATATATATTTCCACACACTCGAGGTCAGCAAAAATGGCCAAGACTGGCCTTTGAAAGGTAGCCGAGGCATTAAACAACCTAAATGGAAGCACTTGGTAGGAAAATGTACCCCATGGACATGTAAAATTGGTTTTGTATTGATCCTCGAGATGCAATTTGTATCTAATTATAACCATTAAATCCATCTAAAAAAGAAAATCACTTCTTACCAATAAGGGTATTGAGCACTTGATCGATAAAAGGAAGGGGGGGAGTAATCCTTAAGGGTGGATTTATTCAATTATCTATAGTAAATGCAAATACGCCATCTCCCATATTTCTTCGGGACTAATATCAATGGAGAAACCCACTGGTTGTCGAAATAGGATAGATAAAATTAGCATCCAAGGGTTTTTGCAATTCTTATTTTACAAAATCTCTTAGAGCTGGATTGATATGCCTTGGGGGTTGTTAGACAAGTCGCAATCCATCCTGAGTATATATATATGGTGAGTACAAGTTTTAGGAGGGATGCCTTTCCTATCTTCATAGCCCCATGCAAATGCATCAATATGGTTTCGCAACAAATTCACATGCTGCTCTTGCTGGGATGAATCCAAGTCTGAAATGATATGTAAATATTTTCTCTAACTAATCTCAATAATAGTAGTATCAGGCTCAAGAGTACACATAGGTGTCACTAAAGATAGTTGGGATGGAGGTAGAGAGTCGTGACTTTCCTGAAAATCTAGAATGAAAATTTGACTCAATAACTCAAAATTAGGCATAGTGTCTAGACTGTTCAGGAAGTCTTGAATCTCACCCTCCTGTGAGGGCTCAGCATATTGATGGATCATGGAAACAGACTAAGTCTCCTCATAACTACTATAGTCTAACCATAAAGTGTCTCTGAGCTACTGAATGGATCTAGCAAGTGGTGACAATGTAACCTTTTTCTTAGATTCTCCATGGCAAATATACATATCACCAGAATGACATTCAATATAGGCATCGACCGTAGAAAGCCATGATTGTCCAAAGATCAAGGGATGTCCTCCCATATGATTCTTTAGCTGAAGCATAATTAAGTCTGTGGGGTATTCCCAGGAATCTAATGAAACAACCACATCATCTAATACCCCTTCCGGCTTAATTTTAGATCAGTCTGCCAATTCAAGCACAATGGGAGTAGGACGAATATGGACCAATCCAAGTTGATACATGGTTTTCTTGGTCATAAAATTATTGGCTGCCCCCAGGTCTATAAGTACATTAGATACAAGAAAATCACCTATTTTAACAGAGACAATAGGATTTCTCGGGTCAGTATATTTCTCCATGTGCATACACCCCGTCATTAATTCTGCTGCTCTTCCGAAAAATTGAATGGTTTGAGGTTACAATATTCTCCTCCCTCGCTTCTTGAAATAGAGTTCCCTAATGATTTTAGTACAAATGGGGATCTATTTTATAACTTGGAGATAATGCATCTTTATGAAGAGGTTCCTAAGCTCTGATGCCAAGCTAGACTCGGAAATGGGGTCATTCCTCTCCACAACTAGCCTCTCTAGGTAGGGAGGCTAGTTTGAAGAAGAGGGAAAAGGTTCAGAAGGTACAGCGATAGGCTAAATGTTGACATATTTCATAGAATGGTCAGTAATTTCCTCCTCACCTTTCTCTTCAATAATCACCATAAGTTTCTTTTTCTTTTATATAGCTAATATCTACCATAATCTCAGTTGAAGATCATTGACTCCAACAAGCATGGACTGATTTCTAGATGATGAAAGCGAGTTTAGGGAGTGGATCATTTGTACTACTTTGTTATTAGGGTTGGGAAAGGGTTGGGCAGGAAGTTGTGGAGGTCGAAATGGTGGGGGTAAAGGCATTGGTTGGCTCAGCTAAGGTAATGATGGTTGTGGCATTGGGTAAGGTGCATATGTACGTGGGTATGACTGCATACGTGCAAGATAGGAATGGTGTGAATGGTTTGGCCCTTTCCATCCTTTTTTTAAATACTAGGAGGGTTTTCCATAATGATACTAGTTCCCATGCTGCCAATGTTGAGAGTGGCTAGTGCTAAGATAAGAATATCGTTGTGCATTATAACCAAAGAAATGTGTTGGAAATTTAGGAGCCATAATTGGACTTACCTGAGGCTAGTTTCTTTGTGCTCCCATAGCATGCAATGATTCAACTTCAGGTTGTCCTCCTTCAAATAAAGCTTTCAGCCCAAGTATGGAGGGACATTTTTCCCTCGCATGGTTCTCTACACAAATTTCACATTTATTATTTCCTTTTACATCGAGAGGAAATTCTCTTAAAAGATGTTTTTTTCTACATTTCGGACAAAAAAGAGATAGTGACTCTTGTTCCTCTACAAGTTTTTGCTGAAATTTCAAAAAGTCTATTTGTTTTCTAACAATATTCATTATTTCAAATTTCATATTATCCAAATTTTTCTCCAATCCAACGATCATATCAATAGATTCAGTTTTCTTATTTATATTTCGAATCCCTTTATCGAATCTGTATTAATTCCTCGAGAATTTCTTGCACAAGTCACATATTTGATCAAAAGGTCTCTGGGCAATATGTTCTTGTCCTAGTAGATTCAAATATTCCTTGCATCATATGTAAGTCCACGTAAGAAAAAGGTTCTAATGGTACATAGATCAAATTTGTGCTTTGACTTTTGAAGGATATACATGAATCTCTCTAAGTAGTCCTCTAGGGTCTCATCATCATTTTGCACAATAGTAAAGATTTCACCTTGAATATCTCTAGTTTTAAAATATTCCTGATATTTAGACAAGAACACTCTCTTCATCTACTCCCAAGAAGCTATAGTGTTTACCCCTAGTCCCATGAACCAGTGCAATGCTACATCCTTAAGAGTTGCAGGAAACAACTTTAATTTATGAGAATCAGATGAATAATCATAGCTCCTACACAAAATATAAAGCTAAAATAGAAACGAGTCTGTGTCTTCATGTACCTTACCATAGAAATCGAGAAGGGCTGATGGTGGTATATTCTTCATTTGCACAATTACATCATGATCCACAATTGGGAATCAAAAAGTGGATTGTTCGGCATTTACCTGATTCTCACCAGATCCCTCAGCATGGTATTCATGATCTGCCATTGTTATTCCTCTAATAAAACTACTCTCAACAGGTTGGGAAGGTTGATTATGGGTTCTGATAGTTTCCTTCCTCCCATTCATGGGTTGTGTCACCCTGGACTACTGTTGCCAAAATCCAAGTGGACAGTTCATGTGTGATGAGTATGGGTTTGTTTGGAATTTCTGCCTATAAAACAAGGCACAATATGAGATTTGATTTCAAATTTATCAGTATTTCCTTGGCCCTTAGTGGGCTTCAGACTCCTACCATTTTTAGGCATTCATTTCAAAAAAGGAAAAAATAAAATTCCAATAAAATGCTGCAAATTCAAAAATAACTCAACACCTATAAATTCCTTCGAACAATAGAAACACATTGCAGAAAAAATAATAGAAGACTTACCCCTATTGAAAAAATGGAAAACTCTTATGAATTCAAATCGCCTCCATGGCAACATCACCAAAATGTTGGGTCGAGGAATTGCACTAAAGAAAACTCCTCAACACTTAATTGTCAACCCGGGGGTTTTGTAAATGTTACCCTAAATGTATTGGGTTGATGAAACTTCACATATCAGGGGCATGTCATTATAAGAAGGACTCACTTAACCAACTTTATGCTAATAATTAGAATCTACACATTGCAAACCTTACCCGGATATCCCTTGGTTGTAGATCCTGCGGGTTGCAAACCCCTTGCAACTCTTTGTGATCCATAATCTGTAAATTAGAAAAGAATGAACACAAAATCCTAGTTTTACAATATATATATGTTCTAAATGTTAGTGAAAAGCATGTATAATCTCATAAAAACAATATTCAATGAACAATTTATGATCACTACACATGTATAAAATATTATTGACACGTAAACATTAGGAACACGATGGAACTTCTGTTATTAATGACATGTACAATAAAAAAATGTGGAGAGATCACTTGAAATATGCCATAGCCTTTGAGCATACCATCCTCCAGATCTGTCCAACCCTAGCCTCTCAATACTTATTCCAAGAATAGTGCACAATGGATGTCACATAGGGTGGTGAGCATCTCAAGGAAACAAGGGTTTCCTACAAATATTTGGGAAGTGTAGGAGGCACGAGGATAAATTAGACTTGGATAGGGATCCAATAGCATATAATATCTATATTTCTCTCTTTCTTCCTCCCTTAGGCCATTCCCTTGAGGGGATTTTAAATTCTCTCAAATTAGTTTTTACAGTTGGGAATAGTTAGGCCACTGGTTGGGGTGATTAAGTTACTAGAAAAATCGTAAACCCTGCCTCTAAAATAGGGAATATATATATATATATATATATATATATATATATATTTTAATGTTTAAAATGGCATATGCAGTTCTCTATGTATGGCCTCACGTGTATACGCAGAAAAATCTGGGCAGAGTCGCATATGGGTTTTAAGATATTGTTTTTTGAGAAATATGTCCAAGTTTGAAGGGAAGGGTTGCCCAAGGCCATTGCATAAGTCATCAAGTATATGATGGTGATATATGATGCTATAATAGTAAACTTAGAGACGAAGAACAGGCAATTCCAGAAATGGTATGAACTTTTTCTATTCCTATTCCTACCTCTTAATTGAAATATTGTAGAATCAAACAAAAAACAATTTCAAAGGAAATTGACACCAAAGCAATTCTAGTGCTGGAATGTAAAAGAATGGATTTGCAAGGAAATCAAGTAAAGGAAATTTCACACAACTAGAAGAAATCTTAAATGATGAAATGAAGCTCTATGTTTATCTTTAGTATAAATGGATGACAGCTTAACAAGTGGGCCCTTGCAAAGATCTTCTTTCCAAATGATTTTCCTTCTACACTAAGAAATCGTTCCTGTACTTTTGTAGTCTACTTGCATTAGTGCAACTACCGAATTTTTGGAGCGAGGGGTCCTGACCCAGGTTCGGAGTTCAAGGTTTACCAAAAAACCCCTATACTATTGGCCCTTTCGGCAGTGACCTGCTTGCACAGGTCAAAGTCTCACCCGAAGTAGTATGGGTGGGTGCTAGAACTAGGTTTCCGCACCCTGAGAAAGGATAGGTAAAGCAAGCAGAGCTGCGTCTGGTCCTACGATACCCAGATCGCCTCTTTCTGTGCAAGGTTAATAGGTCTCTTTTTCGCATCTACGTGCACTAGATATATAATTATATACTTCTATGACAGTAGCACAATATTGCATAAAAAAAAATAGAACAGATCCAGATACAACAAGCGCATTTACACAGATCTTTCGCAGCTTGAATATAGAATGCACATAATGCATTAATTACCAATGATTCACAAAAATAGTAGACATAGATTCAGTTCTCAAGAAACCTTTCTTATTCATCAATTCATCAGTTCCTTCTTACAATACCCTTCCCAACCTACGCACACATCAGCAGGGTCCGCACACAGCTGGACTCTAGATCTCCGTGCACACAGCCAGCAGGATTCTTTTCCCAAAAACCCAAACAGATATCTTAAACCACAGTTCACATCGATAGCTCTTCATTGCCTACCTTACAATTCAAAATGTTACTCTATTTATAATAATATAGCCTAAAATTTCCTATGGTCCGCAACCCGTGGTTTTTGGACCCCTGGTTTACCCTTTTTCCCATTACAATGCTTTTGGGGCTTTGACCCACCTCAAAACCCCTGCACTAGACTAAATATAATCAAAATTATTCAAAATTGGACCAGTTTCGCAGCTCGTAGGAGATCCTATTCCAACAGTCCCCCAACACAGTCTTGTGACTCATCCCGAGTCATTGTGGTGGTGCATCCTCTATCTGCGCACGCAAGGTATTAAAAGAAAGGATGAGCAAAGGGAGCACTTCCTAACTTTGGGCAGCAGCTCGTTGTGCGATATTGACAAGCTTCAAGGAGGGAGGCTCTTCCGGAGCCTTGGTAACCTGCTCCAATATCCGGTGGAGGTGCCTGATGGCATTATGAGCAACCTGAGATATCTGGAAGGCGGTATCGCCCCATTTTTTCAAGCGCTTTATGATGACGTGCTTGGCACGACGGAGATTCACAATCATGTCTATGAAGGTGTTGCGGGTTTGTAAGAGGGCTAGATGCTACATAGGGACGAGGGAAGGCAAGGTAGCTTCGACCTGATCGAAAGCAGCTTCCGTCTGTCGTAAGTCTTCCTAGACACACTGAAGCATGGGGTGGAACCGGACCACTGTCTAGAGCTGCATAGCCACCTCGACCAACTGAGTGCCTTGAGTAAGATTCTCCTTAATAATATTCGTTGCTTCCATGATTAATTTAACCCATTGTGCTCGAACTTCCGGGGGTATTTCACACTGCTGTCGTACAGTTCCGTCACGATGATGGATCTTTTGCAACACAGTGGTGTATAAACCCTGTAACACCTCACGGGGTTGGTGTGCCAAGTCTATTTGTATGTCCGTAGCTGTCAGGGCGTGGTTGCCAACCATGATAGTGCGAGGGAGTGAAAAAATATGTCTTTCATTGATCGGTAGTCTGGAACTATGGAGAAGTCACAGTGTATCCCTATATCTCTTTGTCTCTTTCGTGTGCATGAATAACTGTGACTTGACTGCATCAGTGTTGGTGGCGAACTATGGAAATTTCGTATCCTCCTTCGTGGTATCGTCCGAGGCCATCCGGCTGGGTCCTGCGATCGTTCCAGGGTTGTAAAGGTTGGGAACTCCCGTCGTGCAGTTGTGGTGCTTCTCTACACAGGGTTCAAAGTTAATTCTCCCTGCAGGGAGCTAGAGGCCAATCATTTTATCAATCTCGACACCCCCAGACCTTCTCAACACGATGCCTGGAGGTGCTGAACTGGTAGGTTTTGAATCTTTCGGTGGGTTAGGGAACGCCATAGCAACAAAAGGACAGGCTTCCCAAAAAATATTAAAGATCCCAATAAGCAAGCAGGAGAATAACAGAGGCAGGGTACAGAGAAAATATGGAGCCGTGAGTGAAGCTATCCTATTGAACTTATACTATTCGGGGCTATCCAATTGTAGAGTAAACCTCACTTGAAACTTACCATCGATCGTCCGGAACAAACTCACCATAAATTTCCGTATTGATGGCCAACCGCCCATTTTTCGTAACGGTAAGGTTCCCTTCTCACCAAAGTGTAGTGGTCTGATGATCGTTATCCATACCTAAGGGCTTTCGCACGGATTTACAGATTTTGGATGATGCCTTTTTGCTGCTCGCAAAACCTGAATTAATGTCGATGCCAGGTGTTTTGTAACACATTCCAGGTACCACTCCAGTAACTTGGCCACTATACCTCTTGACAGGCGTGATTTTCCCTTGGTCAGGGCATCTATGTGCGATAAAGCTGCATCGAGTGTCCTTGTGCCATCTGTCACCTTAAATGTTCATAGATACTCAGCCCACAAATTCTCCCAATTGCGCATGTACTGGTGCAGCTCTGCATCTAAAGACCACGCAGTCAGACACAAGCCTAGGTCATGGATAACCAAGTGAGCTTGTTCGTTTGGGGTCCTATTGCACCATTTTGTTTCCCATAACAGCAAATATCTGTGTGGGTCCTCTGACCCAAGGAACCCCAGGATCCATCTTCCAACTGGGGCTCCAAATTGCAGGATCATCTTATCCCGACACTCCTCCCATGTGTGGAATACCGGCCCATGCGTATCCAACCAATGTGTAGGTGCTCGGCGCAGGGCTAGTGGAAGTGCCCCTAGCCTACGTTCCTTGGGAACTTTGGCTTCTAATGAGCGTAAAAACTCCTTAATGTCACCCACATCCTCAAGGTAGGGCAGGTCTCTTACCTCAACGGAGATGCAGCGGAAGTTCCTTGTGACCCGAAGACATCGTAGCACCGAAACCTCATGCAACTGGCCCTTCTAATTCTCTAGTTCTCCATTAGAGTCAGAAAATCATTCACTATCCCTTTCCCAACATAGTACTCCTTCTGTCGTGGGGTTAATCCAGTCTTCGTCCTGCATAGTTAATTTGTAAATGTGATCTATTTCTTCCTCGTCCCATGGCGGCTTGGTATACCGTGCACCTTCTGCGGGATCCAGTGGTACTATTACGTGCGTACCATTATTTTCAAACACCATGATGCACTTTTTGAAATTGATGACACCCCCATATCTATAGCCTAGTCCAGTCCTAGGAGTGCAGGGTAGGGATCCGCATCTTCCACAATTTTTATTACTTCAAAGTCAACTAGGACTTTTACCGCTGCGATATCTACCATGAATTTTGGCATCCTTCCCAGAGGGATGATCTTATGTTGATTTTCCATGTGCAGCTGGATGGTGGACCATTCCAATTTAGGCTCTCCCAATCGTTGCCATGTTTGCTTTGGTAATACGTTCGCATTTGATCCAAGTTCTAAAATAACTTGATCCATCTCGTAGTCACCAATCTACGTATTCAACCGCATTTCTCTTCCAGTGCATTTTTTATATCTGTATAGCTTGTGTACATCCTTGGTCCCAAGAATCGGATCAGGCAGAGCTGCGTAGCTATGCATTAATTCTTGAAGGTTCTCTACAACCTGTGGGTTATGTAGTAGCTTCAGACATGCCTGCAGAAAGGGCTCAACCCCCTTCTCTATCTTGAGGTGTGTCGGCATCTTCACAGTGGCTGCTAGTGTCTTGTGTCCCTTGTTGATGTTCAATTTTTCTTGAGAGGTCATAGGATCCCTGGCAGGTGCTTCCTTCACTCCCTGGGTGACCATCCCACTGCGTGTTATGACTTTCACACTCAGGTCTATGTTTCTTAGCTTGGCTTTAACTCTTTGCAAATTCTGCATAGGGGTGGGTTGTTTTTCCCGCATCTGGGCTATTAAAATTGGGAAATCTTCAACCACATGGTCCAGCTTTCTACAATATTTGCACGATGGCCTGGTGGGATTTGGGTAGTCTCTGGCGAAGTGTCCTGCCTCCCCACAGTTATAGCAGATTAGCTGCCCATGTCCCCGTCCTGCGCTTCCTCCCCAACCTCCTCTGCCCCTTGCTGGAGATCCTCCAAATTTAGCGGAAGTTCTTGGCGATGCATGGTCTGATTGTACCCTATAAAAGTTCCCATGATCTATCATCAAGTCGTAAGTGCGACAGTTCTTCTCATCGTGTCCCACTAACCGGTAAAATTTGCACCACTGTTGCTTTAGTTCTAGGACATATGCACCTAGCCGAGGGCAATGGTTTGTATCATGTAGCCCTGCTACACGGCAGTCATCACACCATAGCACAGGTTCACTTGAGCCTGGTCGTGATAGGATGGGTTCCCCACTTGCTCTTGGGCGTATCGGACTAGGTCCTCCTACCGACATGTAATCTGCCAATAAAGGGCACTGTTCCTTCGTATGGCCAGATACCCGACATCGTATGCACCATAGATCTGCACGGGCTTATTTTCCTTGCTCCTTTCATAGGTTCTAAATTTCCATATGCATAGCTCCAAGCTACTCCTAAATTTGTTGTACCCCTACCGAAGTATCTTCTCTGGGTGGAGCTTCTAGTTTCATAACGACTTCCACAACTTTTTCCTATGACTCAAAGTTTGGTGACTCATTGGTGTACGCAGGTGGGGTAACAGCGAACCATTCCATATGTTGTCTATCATCATCTCAAACCCTCCTTCTCTGATTTATTTCTTCAATCGCTGATCAACCTCCCACATAGATTCATACACACCTTGCTCGAAGTCCTTTACTTCTGCTACCAACTGAGAGTAAGATTTTGGCTTCCGGAACTGTTGCTTCAGAGCGTCTTTGATATCTTGAATATATGCACTCCCGTTCTGGGAAATGTATCGCATGTACTAGTCCAATGATCTATCCTCGAACGCCAGGGAAAATTGCGCCCTTTTCACTGTATTGTTTGTCACATTTTGCGCAGTCTAGACGGAGTCTACAACAAACCAAAATTAGTCCATATCCTCATCTCCTACCCCCTTGAAGGTAGTTAGTTTGAGGTGCACAACCATATCATTGTCCGGCAAGGGTGGTGGTATGGGTGAGTTCTTACCTTTGTGCGGCCTGGGCGGCGGTGTAGCTGGGGGGTCTTGCGCAGCCAGCTCTCGCAAAAGGTTATAAGTGGATCTCCCCCCATCGAGGCTGGTTCGATAGCATTTACCATTGTGCATCGCGCTCCCATCTAGATCCGAGGTCATTTAGTCGGTATGACTACACAGAATGCTCTTTTCACACAGTAATATCTTAATTAGCAACGGTAATGTCTTTAGAAATTTTCCCCGGAATCCTTTAAAGAATCGTCGTTTGGCCTCAAAGTATGAGAAAAACTTATCAATGGAAAATTCTGTCACAAATCCTCCTAGGACACTATCCACCTAGTGATCTACTGTGCATGTGATAGTATTAATAGTCCTCTACAGCTACTAGATCAGCTCTGGGGTCCATTGAGTGACTCGCTCATCCTTCCAACACTTCTGGAATTCTACAAGCCTAGTCAGCCACTCTTGAAGCTCAATTGCAAATGTTACAAAGAATATTTCGTAGCTTTCTGTAAGAATGTACCTATTTTTCCATCTTTCCACCATTAACTTCTCACTGCTATTTTCTTTTACGACGAATTCCTGGATCTTCTTTTCAAACCAGTCCTCAATTTCCTTCCTTTCAGGCTTCCAATATTATATTTTCATTATCTGATCCCTTTCTCAAAATTCTCCAGCTCCACGCAATGGAACCATTTGTTGGAGCGAGGGGTCCTAACCTAGGTTCGGAGTTCAAGGTTTTCCAACAAACCCCTATACTACTAACCCTTTTGGTAGTGACCTGCTTGCGTAGGTCAAAGTCTCACCCGAAGTAGTATGGGTGGGTGCTAGAACTAGGTTTCTGCACCCTGAGAAAGGATAGGTAAGGCAATCAGAGCTGCGTACGTCCCTTTGATACCCAGATTGCCTCTTTCTGCATAGGGTCGATAGGTCTCTTTTTCACATCCACGTGTGCTAGATCTATAATTTTATACTTCTATGACAGTAGCACAATATTGCATAAAACAGAACAAAATAGATCCAGATACAACAAACGCACTTACATAGATCTTTCACAACTTGAATACATAATGCATATAATGTAGTAATTACCAATGATTCACACAAATAATACACATAGATTTAGTTCTCAAGCAACCTTTCTTATTCATCAATTGATTAGTTCCTTCTTACAATACCCTTCCCAACCTGCACACACAGCAGCACAGTTCGTAGACAGCTGGACTCTGGATCTCCGCACACACATCCAGTAGGAGTCCTTTCCCCAAAACCCAAACAGATGTCTTAAACCACAGTTCACATCAATAGTTCTTCATTGCCTACCTTACAATTCAAAATGTTCCTCTATTTATAATAGTCTAGCCTAAAATTTCCTATGGTCTGCAACCCGTGGTTTTCGGACCCCTGGTTTCCCCTTTTTCCCATTACAATGATTTCGGGGCTTTGACCCACCCCAAAACCCCTGTGCTAGACTAAATATAATCAAAAGTATTCAAAATTGGACTAGATTCGCAGCTCGTAGGAGATCTTGTTCCAACATGAATTTATGTGAAAAATTATATATTACCTTCTTTACCAAAGACTTATGTCTTTGTGTAGGTGTTTTAAGCCTTAAGGCTTAGAGCACTTTGTTCCTGTGACAAGACTCCAACTCTTGCACAGGGACAAAGCTTCCTTAATCAAAGTTTCCAATTACTTTTGAAAGAATTAAAATATGTGCTACAAATAATTTCAATTGCAGGCTGAATTCTGAGATAAATTACACACGAAAAAAGAATGCTTTAATTAACTAAAATTTGTAGTGAAAATAAACTTCATAAAGAAAAAAAAATTCTTAACAATCAAAGCAATAGTCAAAGTAATTTGCATGCAATCAAACTATCTTTCAGCAATTCACTTATAACATTTCATATTACTTCTGATCTGTTTTCTTAATTCATGAGATACAAGTATAAAGTGTGATGTTTGCAATAGTGTCCTTTCTTAATTCACATAGTCATTATTAGAACCTTAGGAAGTTTGAATTTTAATATTAAGAATGGTTACTTGAATTCATAATGCTTTACTTGTAGGAATAAATGAAATCATAAATAGGAAAAGAATGAAACACTTCTTGTAAAGTAATTGAGTAAACAAGACTATAGAATCCTACATGCACTAGTGCAGGAATAATGTTCCTAGACGATCGGAGTGGAAGAAAAATAAGGAAGAAATTGTAGGAAATATATTAATTGAATTCAAACTTCCACACAACGGATCCGTTCACGCTTTGACTATGGAATGAATTTAACTTAGAACTGTGAAACAAAAATAATAATGATTCAAGCCAAACATCTGAAAATAAATGAATACACACACAACCTTTTGAATGAAGAAAGCACAACGGTAGGCGAGCTGGGTTGGCTGGGCCCTAGCCAACCATCTTGTTTCTCGTTTAGGAAATGAAATGATTTAGCACTTAATCAACACATAAATAATATTTAAACACATTGTGAAGAAATCATGACGTAGCTCCTTGTATTAACTTTGATTAGCAAACATACATTATAATGCGAGTCAAGCCTAGAACGAGGGTGCTACAAAATTACAATATCCTGATATCGCTAACCTGGCTCTACCTAAGATCCATATTATATATAGTATTGCAACCTATAGCCATAATATGATAATTACATAGTCATTTCCAATTCAAGCCTTTCGGCTAAACGGACTAACAAACATTATTACAAAACCGGCTAATGGTTACAATAAGGCATGTGATTTGCTGGTCGTAGACCATATATTTGGAAAATATCCCTAACTATACTCTACCTATATCTATTTTAAGATAATCTGCAACTAAAATAGGCGACATAGATCAAAACGCTCGCATGGAGTGATCAAACTGTGGAGATCACAGAGCAATATTTGTTGGCGGTACCAGAATTTGCCTGCACTAGATCAGGCTACATAATGATTAATGCTTAGTTTTTCAATTAATTTTAGGAAAGTAAATATAAGTTACAAGAAATATTTAAAGGAATGAAATCTATGTAAAATAATTAATTAAGTACCTAATAACCCTTAATTATGAAATACAAAGTATATGTAGGAATAGATGGTTACCTTGGACTAGTGTAGGAATGAGAGGGTTAATAGAGATAAAATAGAGGTTAAGGCTTATAGAAAGAGGGTAAAAATAGAGCATTTTGTGACACCAACATCCTCCCATCCCTAAGCTATTGTGTGTCCTCACACAACGTTTTACTTGCTGCAAAAAATATTCAAAACTGGGGGGAAACTTTCAATCCTGCACTTCAATGCTGATTCCTTCTTTCAATACCTTTGTATTTTATACCTCAGGCTCTCTTCTATTGTTCTGTCACCTTATTGAGATACTTGTAGAATTTAAAAGCCTAAAACTTCCATATTCTCACTTTCCAATTCTGTTCTTCGACCTCTGCGACGACCCTACCTGGCCTTGCTTTTGCCAATTTTTCTCCTTAATGACCTGGTTCAAAGCCTCTAGGTCATGAAATTGTTGTTCCAATTATACTATCTATTTATTGAGGTAGAGGGTACAAGTCTCCATTCCCATATCGTCTGGTGTGAATACCTTCTCTGCAATGGACTCGAAGCAAGGCGTGTCATTGCCAAGATCAAAATCATCTTGGTCATCCAGCGTTTTCATTATTATATCGCGAAGGGTTTCTCTGCCAGGAATTTACATGTTACCAAGGGTTTCAGTACCCTCCATATCCTTTGTGCTAAGGGCTTCAGTACCTTGCGCACCTAGTTCATCAGGGACTTCAGTGCCCTGTTCATCCAACTTGTCAGGGGTTTCAGTACCTTTTTCATCAAAATTGTCGAGGGTCTCTATGTACTATGCCTCGTCATATTCTTAACCCTATGCATGATTTTATCTTGCACTCAGTGTCATATTATTATTTCTTAACTTGTAGATGATGGCCGACAGAGATATGTCATCTTACCTCTATACATTCTCTTCATTCACCACAGTGTGGGCTGCTACGTCTACAAGAATTGAAAGGTTATTATCTCTAGGTGAAACCTGGGGTGATTCATCAATCACAATCATAGATATTGACTAATGCTGACTTGTCCCTGAAGAGACAACCTTATTCTTGGTCGGGGTTCTCATCACTCTTTTCTTTGCCAAGGGTGAAGTGTCTTTGACAGACTTATTTTCTGCTTGCACCGGCTTTCTTTAACTCTTTTTCTTGGCAAGGGATAGTGTCTCTACCTTCCTTTTCTTTCTTGCACTTGTGCCAACAGACTCCCTACACTCCTCACCCGAAACTCTTTTAGGAATTCCTTCCAAGTCACTCCCTTTTATTCCAGTGCTTTCTTGACGAGGATTGTGATGAGCCCATGATGATGTAACTTATGTGAAACTTGTCTTGCATCCCTACTCTACACACATTTCTCCATCTTCTTGAGACTTCGGAGCAGGTAGCAGGGAAAATTAGTAAGTTTCCCCGACTCGAAGTGTAGCAATAACCAAAGGTGATATAAAAATGTTAAGGAATAACATCCCTCATAGGTCAAGAAGTTATGTAAAATGAAGAGGAGGTCTTGCCATTTTCTGAGCATGGCACTGCGCAGAAGCCCCTTCTTCCAATCAAATTTGATCTTTTGATCGACCATGCATCGACGCCATCTTTTTTTTTCAAGCCGCTCCCTTTTGAGCCACTTCTCCCATATAGTTGGAAATCTTGTAGCTCACGCAATGGACTCCTCGATGAACTCAAATTATATGAGCCAAATCTAGCTTGGCCTACTTCAAATGTCTTCGAAAACTCTAGAACCACGGCCATGTCGAAGCCATCAAACTTCTGCAAAAATGGAAGGAACCTAGATTCTTGCAATAGTGCAAGATAGTTCCGATATTCTGTGGTCTACTCTAGCTCCCTCAAGGATGATGGCTCATTTCTTATAGGTGCCATATTCGAATCCATCTCAATTCCCTGTCACAACCTCAAAAGGATTTCACAGTGAGAAATATCAGAGGTTGCAGAGAATTTTATGCTGGAGGTTCATCCATCCACCATATTTTCAGTCCCATCCATTCGATCATGTTTAATGATTAAAAATGACTTCTCAGATTGGATGCATACATGTATCACTCTGCTACGGGTGAGCAATAATAATTGGATGTGGTGGAGGCTTATACGGTGGTGGTGTAATGGTCATGGATGATTGGGTTATGAGGTAAGATAATGATGAACAAGTGATGGAGGATCCTTTCAAAGGAGGTAAGTATGGGGTTTCGAACAATCTGTACTATCCCAAGTTTTACCCATAATTCAATTAAGACATATTTCGGTACTTATTAAAAATATTAGATTTCAAAGCCCATTGTATCTTGCACCTTAAAAATTTTCCTAAGTCAGTAAATGATAAAGCAAAGTATTAATTAAAAAATAAAATGCTATGATCTATCAGTGCAGTAATCATTCATGTGCAGAGAAATAAAATTCCATAAAATTTTTGCATGAAGTGCTCCTGTACTATGTTAAAAAAAAAATACACTGTACTTTCATAGTCGACCACATTCTTGCACTAATCGTGCCTACACTGATCCTGCTTGCACTGCACCGTGCTTGCATTGAGACTACTTGCATTGCAACGTTCTTGCACTACGCATTTTTGCACCGGGGAATTTACCAAAATAAAAAATTCTGATAGGACAAAATTCTTCAGTTGGACTTAAAAAATTTCCTGAATATACAAGGAAAGTTTTATTCGCCATCCTTTTGTGTTTCATGAGCATTCCTTCTGGATTGACTGCATGAAATCCTGCAATCAATTTAAGAGGGAATAGAGAAGTGGGAAGGGGGTAATTTTCAGAATGGGAAGGAACATTACAACAAGGATTCCAAAGATAGTAGTACCAAGGGGGATAAGCAAAACAAGACGTGGAAAAAAATTCAAGGGAAAAAGAGGGATTTTATGAAATCGGGTAAGGGTAATTTTCTTAGAAGAAAAAGGAAGGTAATTCATTATGGGATTTAGAGAAGAAAAATATTGAGAATTACGAAACGAGAAATAGAAGAAAGTTAGATTTTTTACCCTGAAAATCTACCTGCACTGGTGCCAGAAAAAGTAAATGCATTGGGAATTAAGCGTTACTTGGATAAAAATTTCCATGTTAGCTATCCCAAACTTGGGTAAGGGCTTGGTTCCTTGAACATGATTTTTCTTGGTTACAGCCAGCATATCTAAAAATCAAGCAACATTCCCCTTTTATTTGAAATTTCTATCTCCCTACGAGCATGCTGGTTTTCAGGTTGATCCTTCTGCAATCATGTCAGTCAACTGATTTTCATAATTAAAAGAAATTTTTTTTTTTTATGATTATTTTTTTTTTGCAATTTTTTCATTTTTTTTCATTTTTTTATATAAGGAAAAGGAAGAAACATATCTTCAGTGGCCTGGTGCTTCCACCTACCATCTCCTTTTTAGTTTGTTGTTGGACTTGCTGCATAAAATCTCCTTTAGTAAGGTGCTAAAAATACACCTTTAGTCTATACCCATTTACTAGGAACATGACATTCCATCCATTAATAGTTTTGATTTCTACCGCTCCATTCTCAAACACTTTGACTACCTCATAAGGTCCTATCCAACATGTATGGGATTTCCCTTTGAAATATTTAAATCTAGAGTCATAAAGGAGTGCCCAATCACCTGGTTGGAATTTCTTCTTCTGGATGGACTTATCATGCCACTTCTTGCACTATTGTTTAACCAATATGTTCTTTTGAACAACATACCTTCAGAATTCATCTAATCCGTTAAACTGTAGGAGACGTTGCTGTTGTGATTCATAGAGATATATTCCCAATTGGACTGATGTTCTGAAAGTCTTGATATAGAACTTTATCGGAAAGAGGACTTCTTTCCCATACACTGGCTCATATGGAGTGTGTCCTGTGTTGTTCCTCCAAGTGGTTCGATATTCCCACAAGGCTTCAGGTAATTTATTATCCCAATGATTTTTGTGGATATTTACTGTCTTTCCGAGGATGGACTTGTCGAGCCCTAGAATTGTCTTCTCTTTTGCAAACCTTCACTTCATTTCATCATTTCTTTATCACTTCATAGGCCTAAAAATAAATGAAGAATGATTAATATTTCTTAAAGGTTACATAAAAATGATTGACATATTGTATTTTCGTGATTTTTGTTGTTTTAATAATTTTGAATAGTTTAGCTACAGAATACAGGCATTCTGTAGCCAGTCAAGTGTTCCGCAGCTTTTTTTGTGTTTAAGTATAATGCAGGTGTCAATTGGAGAAAAGGTGCACATGGGTAGTCCTCAAATCTTCCCTACATGATTCCTTCCTATCCATGAGGATTGAATCAACAACTGGAGGTGTCTAATCCAATGGTCAAAACAAGAGTCAAAGAAACTATTTTCTACAGGAATTAGGACTCCTGATTTGCTTTGCAGCAAATCACGAGTCTCAAAATAGTTTCAATTCAATTTTAACTTGAAGATTACACCTGTACCTATTTTTTTTACATTAGTTATGAATTTTCATATAAATTAAGCTCTGTAGAACCGAGAAAGGATGATTGATAACATATTTGGAATTACAGTGGTACTCTGTTTTTAAAGCACTGTATTAATAAAAGGAGATTAGCATTGATGCTATTTTGATTACAATTTTAAGGAGCTAAAGGATTACACCGAATTGGTAGCAGAGGGCCCCTGCTATTCAAGGAGGTTTCATGTGTTTTCTAGCTAAGTTATTTTAATTTCTATTTTAGTATCTTTCTTTACTTCTTGATTTCCAGTTTGCTTTCTTATTTCATAGTCATTGTGTTTCCCCGAGTTCAGTTTATTGAATAATAACGAGTGACTTATAAAGAGAATGATTGTTTCAGCATTATATTTCATATAATAGGAGATCCTCATTACACTACAATTAATATCTTTCAAAAGCTATTCCAATAAACCTTGATTGAATGAATTAGATTCAGTTATAATGTTTTTGAGTTATTGATTGTTTCAACATTTTATTTCATATCATAGGAGATCCTCATTACACTACAATTAATCTCTTTCAAAAGTTATTCCAATAAACCTTGATTGAATGAATTAGATTCAGTTGTAATGTTTTTGAGTTATTGATTGTTTCAACATTTTATTTCATATCATAGGAGATCCTCATTACACTACAATTAATCTCTTTCAAAATATATTCCAATAAACCTTGATTGAATGAATTAGATTCAGTCGTAATGTTTTGGAGTCATTGATTGTTTTAGCATTTTATTTTATGTCACAGGAGATCCTCATTGTAATACAATTAATCTCTTTCAAAATATATTCCAATAAAATTTGATTAAATGAATAAGATTCAATTGTAATGTTTGAGTTATTAGTTGCTTTCATTTCTTGAATCTTCAATTAGCTACAATATCCATGGATTAGGATTTCTAGTTTTCATCATTTCTTAATTAGAAAATAGACTCCAAAGACTTGCAAATAAAAATCTTGACAACATTTCATTTTGCCTTCCTTTTTAAACAGATTTAATCTCATCTTTCTAGTTTAGAATAGAATGCTAAGGATCAAAATATAAAAACTTCCAAAAAATCAACAAAACACTAAAACAACGAAGTAAGAAAAAGGGACACTTAGGCACATACAGTGCATTATAATTCATCAATTTACTAGCCCTGGTCGATAATTTATGCTAACAATTTAGGACACTAAATTGACTAAACAAGACTTAATCACCTTGTTTGTTGACACCACCTAGCCATTTTCTTACAGGTGATACGGTATAGATTTCCTCTGCCAAATTTTGTATTGCTCCATCACACCCTGTACTAGATTAGAAATAAAATGTGGACCATTGTCAGAAATAATCTCTCTAGGCACACTAAATCTACTAAATATTTCATTAAAAAGTAAAATCAACAACTTTTTTAGTAGCAAAAGAAACAACTTTAGCTTCTACCCATTTTGTAACGAATCTGTAAAAACGAAAATGTGCTTTTTATTTGATGATGTCAGATTTATAGGTCCTACGAAATCAATAACCCATTTTTCAAAAGGCTCAATCATAACTTGAGGACATAAATTAATTTCATTGGTTTGGTTAGGTTGGCCCATTCGCTGAAAGCTATTACATCGCTTGATATATTTCTTAGAATCCTTGAATAGGGAAGGCCAAAAATAGCTAGCTCGCAAAATTTTGTATGCAGTTCGCTTATCAGTGAAGTGACCTCTGCAAGGTTTGTCATGAGCTGATCTTAAGATATCAAAAACTTCTTCCTTTCTTACACATATACAGATAATAAGATCTGGTCCAATGTAAAATATGTCTCCTTGAACCCAAGAATATGGAGCACTTTTCTGTATAATATTCTGCTTCTCACAAGCAGATAAGTGAGGTGGTGTTTTTTTTGTCACTAAATAGTTAGCTATGTTAGCAAGCCATGAGCATTCTGTTGACACAAAAAATAGATGTTCATCAGGAAAATCATCATCAATAGGAATTAATTCACCAAGATTATTTAATCTTGAAATCAAATCTTCTACCACATTAGATTTTCCTAGTCTATCAACAATAGTAATGTTAAATTCATGTAACAATAATAACTACCTAGTCACTCTACTGCTAGTTAATGGTTTATTCATTAAATATTTTACTGCGGAATGATCAGTATGTACAAAGACTTCATATCCTATGATGTAGTGTCTAAATTTATTAATGGAAAATATTATAGCTGAAAACTCTTTCTTAGTAAATCTGTAATTTAATTCAGCGGGCGACAAGTTTTTACTGATGAAGTAAATGGCATAGGATTGTTTATCTTCTTCTTTTCCTAAATTTGAGCCAATAGTAGTATCTGAGGCATCGAAGGAAATATGAAATGGCAGGGACCAGTTTGGTCCTCTCAAAACTGGTGCCTGAACTAGTTTTTCCTTCAATGTCTCAAAGGACTGTTGGCAAGCTGTGGACCAAGAAAACTCACTATCCTTAGCCAAAATTTGAGAAAGGGGGGTAGCTATCATAGAGAAGTTCTCAGTGAATCTCCTATAGTATCCAACATGTCCTAGAAATCATCTTACTTCCCTTTGAGTTTTGGGTACAGGAAGACTCAAAATAATTTCTATTTTTTCAAGGTCAACCTGGATACCTTTGTCAGAAATGAGGTGGCCAAGAACTACGCCTACTTTGCACATTAATCTACACTTTTTATCACTCAAAGCAAGATGAGATTCTTGGCAGCGAAGAAGTACCTTTCTTATATTTTTGAGGTTGTCCTGAAATGAATCATCAAACACAGAAAGGTCATCCATAGAGATTTTCACACACTCAAGGTTAGCAAAAATGGCCAAGACTGGACTTTGAAAGGTAGTTGGGGCATTACATAGCCCAAAGGGAAGGAATCGGTAGGAAAATTCATGTAAAAGTGGTTTTTTCTTGATCCTTAGGTGCAATCTGTATCTAGTTATAACCACTAAAGCTATCTAAAAAAGGAAAGTACTTCTTACTAGTACGGGTATCGAGCACCTGATCGATAAAAGGAAGGGGGGAGTAATCCTTAAGAGTGGATTTGTTCAATTATCTATAGTCAATGCAAATATTCCATCTCCCATATTTCTTCGAGACTAATACCAATGGAGAGACCCACTCGCTATCAGAAATAGGATAGATAAAATCAACATCTAAGAGTTTTTTCAATTCTTCTTTTATAACATCTCTTAGAGTTGGATTCATACACCTTTTGGGTTTTCGGATAGGTCGGGCTCCATCCTGAATATATATATGGTGAGTACAAGTTTCAGGAGGGATGCCTTCCATATCTTCATAGCCCCATGCAAAGGCATCAAGATGGTTTAGCAACAAATTCACAAGTTGCTTTTGCTGGGATGAATCCTAGTCTGAACTGATATGTAAAGATTTTCCCAGAATAATCTCAACAAGAGTAATATGAGGCTCAAGAGTACACAAAGGTGTCACTAAATATGGTTGTGAGGGAGGTAGAATTTCGTGACTTTCCTGAAAATATAGACTGGAAATTCGACTCAATGACTCAAAATTAGGCATAGTGTCTAGATTTTTCAAGAAGTCTTGAATCTCACCCTCCTGTGAGGACTCGACATATTGATGGATCATGGAAACAGAATGAGTCTCCTCATCACTACTGTAGTCTAACAATAAAGTGTCTCTGAGCTCCTAAATGGATCTAGCAGGTAGATACAAGACGACCTTCTTCCTAGATTCTCCATGGGAAATATACATATCACCATAACAACATCCAATATAAGCATTGACTATAGAAAGCCATGATTGTCCCAAGATCAAAGGATGTCCTCCAACAGGATTCTTTGGCTAAAGCATAATGAAGTCTGTGGGATATTCCCAGGCATCTAATGAAACGACCACATCATCCAATACCCCTTCCGACTTGATTTTAGATCTGTCTACCAATTCAAGCACAGTGGGAGTAGGAAGAATATGGACCAATCCAAGTTGGTCCACAATTTTCTTGGTCATAACATTAATGGATGCCCCCAAGTCTATAATTAATTTATATACAACGACATCACCTATTTTAACAGAGACAAAAAGATTTATAGGGTCAGTATATTTCTCCATGTGCATACACTCTGTCATTCATTCTGCTACTCTTACGACAAATTGAATGTTTTGAGGCTCCAATCTTCTCCTCCCTAGCTTCTTGAGACAGAGTTCCCTAATGATTTTCGTACAAACGGGGATCTCTTTGATATCTTGGGGCAAAGGCACATTTATGAAGAGGTTCCTAAGCTCAAAAGCCAAGCTAGACTTGGGAATGGGATCATTCCTCTCCACTTCTAGCCTCTCTAGGTAGGGAGGCTAGTTTGAAGAGGAGGGAAAAAGTTCAGAAGGTACGGGGATAGGTTGAATGGTGACATCGTTCATAGAATGGTTAGGAGTTCCCCCCTAACCTTTATCTTCAATAATCACCATAGGATTCTTTTTCTTTTCTATGGATACTATCTTCCCCCATATTAGTTGGAGATCGTTGAATCCAACTAGCATGGACTGATATATGGATGATGAAAGCGGGTTCATGGAAACCGATTTTTTATTGGGGTTTGGAAAGGTTTGGGTAGGCAGTTGAGGGGGTTGAAATGGTAGGGGTAAAGGCAATGGTGGCTTTGGTTGACTCAACCGAGGTAATGATGGTTGTGGCATTGGGTAAGATGCATATTTAGGTGGGTATGACTGCATAGGTGCAATGATAGGAACAGTGTGAATGGTTTGAGCCTTTCCATCCTTGTTACTAATATTGGGAGGATTTTCCATAATGATACTGGTCCCCATGCTTCCAGTTTTGAGAGTGGCTAGTGCTCGGATAGGAATATTGATGTGCATTATAACCAAAGAAATGTGGTCGAAATTCAGGAGCCATACCTACACTTATCTGAGGCGAGTTTCTTCGTGCTCCCATAGCATGAAATGATTCAGCTTCAAGTTGTCCTCCTTCAAATACAACTTTCAGCCTAGGTATGGAGGGAAATTTTTCCGTGGCATGGTTCTCTGAACAAATTGCACATTTATTAGTTCCTTTTACATCGAGAGGACATTCTCTTAAAGGATTCTTTTTTCTACATTTTGGACAAAGAAATATATAGTGACTCTTGTTCCTCTACAATTTTTTGTTGAAATTTCAAAGAGTCTATTTTTTTGCTAATGGTATTAATTATTTCAATTTTCATATTATCCAATTTTTTCTCCAATCCAACGATCATAACATCAGTAGGTTCAGTTTTCTTATTTATGTTTCGAATCCCTTTACTGGATCTGTATGGATTCCTTGATAATTTCCTGCGCAAGTCACAGATTTGATCAAAATGTTTCTGGGTAATATCTCCTTGTCCTAGCAGATTCAAATTATTCCTAGCATCATCCGTAATTCCATGTAAGAACAAGGTTCTAATGGTACTTAGATCAAATTTGTGCTTTGACCTTTGAAGGACATACATGAATCTCTCTAAGTAGTCCTCTAGGGTCTCATCATCATTTTGCAAAATAGTAAAGATTTCATCTTGAATATCTCTAGTTTTACAATATTTCAGATATTTATACAAGAACACTCTCTTCATTTGCTCCAAAGAAGCTATAGTGTTTCCCCCTAGTCCCATGAACCAGTGCAATGTTGCATCCTTAACGGTTGCAGCAAACAACTTTAATTTCTGAGCATCGAATGAATAATCATAGCTCCTACATAAAATATCAACTCAAATAGAAAATATTTTGTGTCTTCATGTACCTTACCATAGAAATGGGGAAGGGTTGATGGTGGTGTATTCTTCATTTTCACAATTTCATCAAGATACATAATTGGGAATCCAAAAGTTGATTGTTCCTCATTTACCTGATTCTCGCCAAGTCCCTTAGCATGGTCTTCTAAATATGTCAGTGTTATTCCTCCAATTGAACTACTCTCAACAGATTGGGAAGGATGAATATGGGTTATGATAGTTTCCTTCCTCCCCTTCGGAGGCTGTGTCACCCCTGGACTACTATTGCCAGAATCCAAGTGGACAGTTCCTTTGTGATGAGTCTGGGTTTTTTTGGACATTATTCTTGCAAAAGAAGGCCCAATATGATATTGGATTTCACATTTATCAATATTTCCTTGGCCCTTAGTGGGCTTCGGACACCTACCATTTTTATGACAAAACGAAATTCCAATAAAATGCTACAAATGCAAAAAGGAACTCAGCACCTATAAATTCCTTCGAAAAATAGAAACTCACTACAGAAAAAATAATAGTAGACTAACCCTTATTGAAAAAATGGAAAATTCATACCAACTCAAATCGCCTCCTTGGCAACAAAGCTAAAATGTTAGGTGCAGGAATTGCACTTAAGAAAACTCTTCAACACTTAATTATCAATCCGGGGGTTTCATAAACTTAGAGATGAAGCACAGGAAATGCCATAAATGGTATGAAATTTTCCTATTCCTATTCCTACATCTTAATTGAAATATTGTAGAATCAAACAGAAAAAAATTTCAAAGGCAATTGACACCAAAGAAATTCTAGTACTGGAATGTAAAAGAATGGATTTGCGAGGAAATAAAGTTAAGGAAATTTCACACAACTGGAAGAAATCTTAAATGCTGAAAAAAAAGCTCTATTTTTATCTTCAATATAGAGGGATGACAGCTTAACAAGTGGGCCCTTGTGTTGGCAATATGATGCAATGAGTTGTCCTTGATGGAAACCTACTTGATGAAGTTGTCTTTGGATAGCAACCTATGTATTGCAGATGTAAGAATGATGTATCTACAGAGAAAATAATTCCAGTAAATGCCGGAGAAATGATAAATATAATATGTCACAATGTATGTGTGCTTTTGTAAAGGCCAAGTCACATATACACGTGGATTAGTACGTCCCAAGTCGCGTATGCTCTTTTGCGCTCCAAATTTACAATACCAAGGGGCATTACCATGGTTTTGGCACACAGTATTGAGCGTTGTATGGTTTATTTGATTCCATCCAAGAATACCATCGGAAGTGGTGTGGTTTGGGCTCATGGTATTGGTAAAAGCTAAATCTATTTAAGGAGAAGAAGATCATAGGGAAAGGGGTACATGAGTAAGGGTTATTGATGAATAAATATCTCTAAGGAATATTTGCATGGATGAAATCTGTTCTTAACTGATAGATTTGAATCTATGATGCACCCATGGATCTGAGGATGATTCAAGATCTCTAGATCTGATGATGATGAATCTCTAAGATGATCTGTAGAAGAAGAAATGGTGAAGATCTGGCGCAAAGTCTACTAAAGATAATGAATAAATCTGGGTAAGTTTATAGATCTGATCTGTTTTTCAAAGTTTTTCATTTACAGATCTATACGCTAGTTTGTCTCGTCAAAAGCGCATGTATATGCGGGTTCTCTTAATGAAAAGCGCGTGTAGGGTTTTCTGAAGAATAAAATACACAGAAGTATACGCGGGATGGTGTGCAGGAAAGCGCGTATGTACGCGGCTTCAGTAAATCAAAGTAGTGTATGCTATTTGAATTAATCAGGGTTGAGCATGTATCTGCATATCTATTCTGAAGTCTGGGTTAGTTCTGATATTCTGGTTACAGTGGTCTCACTGTTCTGTTTGAAGTATTGGGCAAAGCATGTTTGTTGATGTTATGTAAAGGGTTGTGTTGAAGCTGTTTGATCTAGTATGAAAATTGATGAAATGTGGTCTGCAGTGGGTCTGAAGGTTGAAGCCTTCAGTATGGAAGTAGAAGCTTTCAGCCAGTATAAGCTGGTGTTGAATTCAGGGGGTCAAAGCTCCCTTCCAGGAGAGGCTGTTAAACGAGTTCAGGGGGTTGGAGCTCCCTTCCAGTTGCACCTGGAAAATGAGAGAAGGTTGCAGCCTTCTGCAGGTAGAAGCCTGCGTACTGGTATGAGTCTGCATCAGTACTATGTTGTAAAATGTTTTCTATATAATAAAAATTGAAGACAACGATGACAACAGCGGTGGTTTTCTCCCGAATTGGGTTTCCACCTTAAATATTGGTGTTCATGTGTGTGATGCTTTATTCTGTCGATTACTGTTCATAAATTCTAACCTGATACATAACTGATAAATATGTTTATAAGACTTCTTCTAAGAATTTCTCTAAATCTGGAAAGTTAAATTAGTATACGATAGTTTCCTTCTGCATTTCCACGTGCATACGCTAGTTTCCTTCTGCATTTCCACGTGCATACGCTAGTTCCGTTCATAAAAACCACGTATGGAAATCTGCTTAAAGAAAAAGTTGAATTTATGTTATAAGCTCTAGATACTGATTCACCCCCCCCTCTCAGTATTTTTCCCAACAATTGGTATCAGAGCAGGTCCTTCTGAAAAAGCTTAGCCGCTAGAAGGAAGATCAAGGAAGATGAGCAATCAAGATGGAACAACATCTATCAGGCCTCCACTCTTTAACGAAAAAAATTTAATCTTCTGGGAAACAAGGATGAGATCCTATATTCAGTCTCTGGGAGCAGATGTATGGGCTATTGTTGAAGGAGGATATCTGTTTCGGGGATTTAACACCCTAGAGGTTGGTTGGGATTCAACCTCCACAGAGCAGGGGCGTACTACTTAACAGAGACTCACACGATCATGCACATTCATAAAAACTAAATAGAGCATAATGAGAGGTTTACCCGTTGGTCCTACGTTTGAAGTAGATCCACGTGGAGTTCAAACTCCCTGCAACCGTCCTTCCTCCTTAACCTGAAATACAAGAAGAAACCAGCACAAAGGACAAGTTGTACAGCATATTTCTACTCTATATGTTAGTGAGATTCATATAAAACATTAAATAAATCATAATGAATGCTTGCATAACAAATATTCTTCATACATAAAAGCATACACTAACACGTTTATTTCGGGAACAACATGATACTTCTGTATTATAAATAGTACGTACAAAAGTAATCAAGTGGAGAGATCACCTGATCCTTCCAAGGCCTTCGCAGACCATCGTCCGGATCCGTCCAGCCCTTGCCTCGCTAAGACTCCTTCCAAACTGGTGCATATGAGATAACATATAAAGGGATGTGTATCTCAAGGAAACAAGGGTTTCCTGAAATGAACTGGGAAAGTGCAGGAGGCACGGGGAATCAGACTTGGATAGGGAACCAACAGAGTATAATAATAATAATTCTCTCCCTCCCTTAGGCCATACATATGAGGTCTTTTATAGTCCCTCCAAGTAGTTTCAGCAGTTGGAAACAGTTGGCCACGGGCTGGGGTGGTTGAACCACCTGAGTAACCATCAACCCAGCGCGAAATTAGGGATTTTTATATATTTTTTTAATCATTAAAATGGCATACGCGGAAAAGTCTAGCTGTACTCGCGTATACACGCGGAAAAACACGGGCATAGTCGCGTATGAGGGATTTTCCACTGTTTTTAAGTGAATTTGTCCAAGTCTGTAGGAATGGGTGCCCATAAAGCCATAAAGCAATCATGAATCATGTCAAGGTGAGAAATGATGCTATAACAGATGCCCCCTAATATATGAGGTCAGAAGGGGTACATGATGGACGAAATGTATTATGCACATAGAAAGAACTTCGCAAGGACAAGAGAGGACTTCACCAGATTTCAGCCTGCCAAAAACCAATGAAAGAAACCAGAGAGTCAACACATGCTGAGGCGGGCATACCCATGCTCAGTCAAAAATACATCATATATATAGAAAGTACCGAATAGATCCAACATGTATACAAGTATAACTGAACTGAAAGTACATAGTGAATCATCTGAGCAGGGCCCGGAAAGACAAGTCTGTATCAATGTCCAAGTATCACATATAGAAAGCTGATCAAAGATAGTGCAACTGGATGTCTGATCAAGTAACTGAATCTCCAAGTACCGGATCATAAGTGGTGGATCAAACGGTACAATCACGCAACTCGGGGATCAACATATAAAATGCTGTTGTGCTGAACTGCAACATATAAGGGTGGACGGCATCACTGGCAGATACTGAAGAGAGTGTCAACAGTGAACCGAAGAATGCTGATGCTACCCGAGGTCTTCACCGATCTCATATACCGGGATCAATACCTTGACATTTTGACGATCGTATGAGCTCATTAACACTCATACATGCCTCCTCCGCAAGTCTTACAACCTTTGTTCCTCATTCCAAGCTCCAACCTTGGAATATGAAAACTATAAAATCTTCTAAACTGCACGCAGTACACAGTTTAGTAGTTGATAACCTGCAGTTTAGAAACCTGATTTTTCCGTTGTTATAGGTGCTTATTCTAGTTAAAAATGCGTTAAATTAAAACCAAAAAAGTTGAATTTTGGTCAATTCCCGGAAGGTTCTGGATGAGATTTTTTGGGGATGAGTACGCTTTGATAAGGTGAATCTATCCCACACCTTAAGGAACTAATCCCTTGATGTGAGGAGCCTATCCCTTTGAAGGAGGGTTCTATCCCTTTAAAGGTGGAATCCTAACCTCCTCATCTGCTCTATAAAAGGAGGCATTGGGTAGCCTTTTGGGGTTAAGTCAAGAAGTTCAAGAAGTTTTGATGGAGATTTTGGAGATTGAGGATTAGATTTCAAGCTTTATGTGTGATTGAGCTGAAGTGCTGTTGAGATTTAGCTTTCCTTCTGTCGAGCTTTTGAGAGGAAAGATCACATACCTCTTTATGCTTCTGGAGGAAGAGTGCAAGACTTATCAGAGTAGAGGAGACTCCTGCTTCAGACCCCGGGAAGGCCTTTCGAACATCAAGGCAAAGGTTGTAAGGTTCTTCTGTATATTTTAAGATTAATACAATCAAGTTCTGTTTTTCTCAATAAATTGTCGTTCGATTGTTTAATTCAATAAGCTGTCGTTTGATCGTTTATTTCATAGATTCCTTGATCACTATGATAGGTATGTTTTATGATTATTTGCTATACAGGTGTTATTGATATTTTCTTGTTTGTGATTGCAGATCAACGAAAGATGATACTTTCTTGTGACAAAAGGGCCCTTGTTGCGATGAAGGATTATTGATGCAACGGAAGCACTGTGACCGCAAATAAGCATTTGGATCTAAGGTAGGATCGACACCTTCATAGCATTTATTTATAAAACGAATATACTTAGAGAAAGACAAACTTAGTTGTTCGTTTGTTGCTAGATTGTCTTCTGACACTAGGGAGATCGGTCTTGTCCGCAAGAACGATTTATCCGGCCAACAAATTGGCGACTCCACTGGGGAAAGAAACTTGTTGTTTTGGTTCTCTTTTATTTTTGATTTGAGGAAAAGTTTTTCCTGGTTTTTGATTAATGGATATCTGCCTGGGTAGCTTAGTTTTTCTTCTTTTTTTTAAAATTTTGAAATCTTTTATGTTTTTCTTAAAGTTTTCAGGGGACCGCACTTTGTCTTCACACACAGTGCGGGCATCTCCGCACTTTCCTTTAGTAAACAGTGCGGTACCGCACCTGTTACTTCTGGAAGCCTGCGGACCCTGTTAAATTTTGGAAAAACTTTAGATTTCTTTTTCCTATTTTAGTTTAGATTTATTTTAGGATTCTTAGCATCTACCCAGATCTATATTTTTCTGTCAAAAATCTCTTGTTTCTGAATTTCTTTCAGCAATCTTCATCTCATCAATCTCCATTAAGTTAATTGGGTGTTTTGAATCTCTTTTTTGAGAAATTCTTAACTTGATTTCCTTTGGTCATTGCTTGGAGGTTTGTCTCAGTCTTTTCACAATTTTGCATCTTTTTGCTTTTGTTTTTGCAAAAAAATTTCCCCCTCATTCGCCGGGGGGGGCTAAATTGTGTATGAGTGTTAATCGCCTTTGAGTGTTTTTTGATCTTTGGAACTCTCACCCGTTTTTCTTGACTTCCACTTGATTGGTTCTTAGATCACATTAGAATCATCTTGTGCTTGAGAATTCTCTTGCATAGATCACATTTGCATAATTAGAATTCTCATTTTCAGAATATGAATGAAAAATGTGCATAGATTACATTTGCATACTTTTCATGTGAATTGTGCATAGATTACAACTGCATAGTTTAAATTCTGAAAAATCAATCGTAGATTTAGATCAGTTTTCTTTGATTTGAATTTAGATGTTTTTATGCTTGTTTTAAAAAAAAAAAAAACACAAAAATAAAAAAATTGGGATTGATTTGCATTAGTTTTTCTTGATGAAATTAGTGCATTAGAGAATCTGTTATATTTTCTCTTATTTATCAATCTTTGCATTGTTGGAAGTGATGGAAACTCTCTCCTTACTTTAGGTAGGATTCATCGAATTGAAAAGATTACATCATCATATTCGATTGCATTCAGTTTTGGTTCGGGTCATAACACCATTGGTTTCACATCCATTTACCCTTTTGAGTAATAACAGCCTTAATAACACAGCGCTTAATTAAAATTCATCTAGTGATTTTTACATTTTTAGGGCTCTTTCCACCAATCTAGCTTAGGCTAGTGTCTTGGAATAGGTTTTAGTTAACTCTCCAAGACAGTAAAACAAACAAGTAGTCGATCTTGCGGTAGGAAAATTCCAATTGTTGCATGTATGCTCTGGGAAGCTCCTCCTAAAGGAGTCAAGCACGAGATCATATCTGAACCAGTGAGGTAATCAATCCTTCCTCATTGTGAACGATAGAAGATATACATGTATTAACAACGGTAAACCTCGGATTAACCATTGTCGAGGAGCTTGGGGTCACTTGTCGGTATACCTTGGATTATGTCAAGGAGCCTTCAAGGGGATTGAACTTTGTTACTCTGCCCTTGCGTGTGTATCGGATCGTAGACTGTTCCCCCAGGTATATTTGTTTCTATTGGTAACCTTAGTGGCCATAATCTATAGGATTCTTTCCTAAGGTGACGGTGGAGGGAAGATCCCACTGTACCTGGAGTAGACATCGACTAGACTCACTTGGACTCTCTGGGGGGTTATCTTCACTCGAGATGGTTTTGTGAAGAAACTTGTGCCAGTCTGTTTCATTAAGCAGGTTGTCGGGGTAACTGTTCCAACCGCCCTTTCTGTATTAAATTCTACGATGCTGGATTTCATCACCAACTAGTGTTTTTAGTACGGGAAGTTAGTGTTTGTGTGTGGTTTGACTCCTAGATTTGATAGCGTGTGTTAATTTGTTTGTTTTTACTTTTAGAGACCATAGGTGTGAATTGTGAATTTTAATTGTTAGGTGTGAATTGTGAATTGTTAATTTTAGTTTTAAATTGTTAATAAAATTCACTGAAGTTGAATATAATGGCAAATGTTCTGGAATTTACCAACCAAGGAACCCCTCTTAACGAGAATCCTAGTCCTTTTCCTTGCTTTGGAAATGTTGGTCCTCCTTATATGGCTACTTTTTCATTACCTGGATTTACAATAGGTTTACCGATATGGTTATTTTCAACTTCGTTGGCCCCGAACACTCCAATTGTTCCACCTCAACCGGATGCTTCACCTCAACAGAGTTCACCATCTCAACATCACCAACCTTTTGTTGACCCTTTCCCTTCTTCGCCTAATATTTCTTCCTCCATTTCTTCCTCTTCGCTTGGTAAAAGCCTTGATGCTAGTAACCAGGTGACTAAGAAGAAGAAGAAAGGAAAGAAGAAGAAGAAGAAGAAGCAGGATAAGAAAGAAGTCAACCAACCAACCATGGCTGTAAATGTTAGTTGTGTTGAGGAAACCTCCAACAGGCTGTAGTTTACATGACAGGTGAGGATAGTTCCTTGTACTGTGTCAACCTCGTTAAAAAATGAAACCGTAGGTAGATTGTAGAGAGTAGATTGTTAGATTAGAATAAATAGATTCCGAGGAAAGTTCCTTTTACTGTGTCAACCTCGTTAAAAAATGAATCAGTGTGAGTGAGGATGGTTCCTGTTACTGTGTCAACCTCGTTAAAAAATGAATCAGTGAGTTTGAGGATAGTTCTTTTCCTGTGTCAACCTCATTAAAAAATGAATCAGTTAGTCGAGAGCATAGTTCCTTTTATTGTGTCAAGCTCGTTTAAAAAATGAAACAAGCTTCGATGGAGCAAAGTTCTTGTCTTGTGTCAAGCTCCTTAAAAAATGAAACATGTAGGTAGATTGTAGAGTAGATTGGTAGATTAGAATAAATAGTTTATGAGGACAGTTCTTTTCCTGTGTCAACCTCGTTAAAAAATGAATCAGTTGGTCTGAGGATAGTTCCTGTTACTGAGTCAACCTCATTAAAAAATGAATCAGGTCTGAGGACAGTTCTTTTCCTGTGTCAACCTCGTTAAAAAATGAATCAGTTGTTCAGAGGATAGTTCCTGTTACTGAGTCAACCTCATTAAAAAATGAATTAGGTATGAGGACAGTTCTTTTCCCGTGTCAACCTCATTAAAAAATGAATCAGTAGGTTATGTAGGTAGATTAGAAATAAGTAGTTAGCTGAGGATAGTTCCTTTTACTGTGTCAACCTCATTAAAAAATGAAACATGTTGCCATGAGCATAGTTCTTTTCCTGTGTCAAGCTCATTAAAAAATGAAACAAACCCTCCCCTAATTGAGTCGAGTCTTTGACTAGATCTCGTAGATGTTAAGTCATAGTTAGGTTAGTTTTTAGGTCGGGTCTATCATATGATCTCGTAAAATAACCTTCATTCCATCCATCTATTTATTACTAGTGTACTTAGTTGAATGAAATGAAGCTGGGGGGCATGCGCTCTAGCAGTTACGCTTAGGGGGCATCAAGCACAGTTTTTTCTTTGTTTCAAGCTTGTGTAAAAATGAAACCACTCTGAAGCATAGTTTTTCTCTGTTTCAAGCTTCTGTAAAAATGAAACCTATCTTGAGTCAATTTCGGTTATTTTCGAGACTCATTAAACTCGTGAAAATCCCGAGATTATTTTGCTATTTTTCATTCTCGTAAAACATATAAAAATGCCGAGTTCTTTCCGTCTTTTCCTGCTCATAAATTAAATTGAAAGTCGGCCATATGAGTACATTTTTATCCCTTTTTCGAACTCGTTAAAACTTACGAAAAAGTGAAAACCATGAGTACATTTTTATCCCTTTTTCGAACTCGTTAAAACTTACCGAAAAAGAGAAACTTTGGAGTCCTCTTTTAAGCCCTTTTCAGACTCTCTAAATATGAAAAGATTGCCGAGTACTTGACTATTCGAACTCGTTAAAGTAAATGAACAATCGTCCCTTCAGTATAAGTTTACCCCTTTTACGGACTGAAATGGACTATTTACGAAAAAGGTATACGTTGACTAATTACGGTCAATAGAGTTCTCTCCTGCATTATTTTATCCTTTTTCGGGCTTGAGAGACTAAATTTATGAAAAAGTACACCCATGGAGTTTTCTTAAGTTTTTTCTTCTGACTTCCTAAAATTGAAAAACACCGAGTTTCTCCTATACTGGACTCGTTAAAATTTAATAGTAAAGGACCTGTTCAATTTTAAACAGGAACGAACCACTCCTTCTTAGGGTTCGAATTTTAAACTAAGTTGGACTCATCCGAAGGATGAGCTTATAATCAAGCAAATGTTATCCTCCTCAAGCTTGTCAAAAATAAAGAGGTACTTGCCAGAAATGGTGGGGGAAAAGAGAGAAAAACGAACCTGTTTGTTACATTTTGATTATTCAGAAAGCCGTTAACCACTCTTGAACACGACACTTTTTGTCCACCTGGGTTGGGAAATCCTTTGCCTAACAGTTAATCAAACCACATTGAAAGTCTTCAACCGGTTTCTGGGTATTAGCTTTGGGTCAATTGTCACCAAGCCATCTGCAGTGTCGTTATGTGTTCAAGAGGACAGTTCAAATAAACCATTCATCTGCAAAATATCTGTCATCCATTTTGACCATCCTTGAGTCAGTCCTTGCCAATATATTTTCAAAACTTGATCTATGATTTCGTGTTGTGGGCTTTCCTACGACGGATCACTTTCTATCGACGACAACTCATTATCTAGGAAGTTGATTCATAAATCGTCAGTACCTTGAAATCTGCATGCCTTAATGGCAGGTTTCTCGCGTTCGACGACAGGTTGCATCATTGATCTTCGATCGAATGATTCCGTGAGATGTTCGACTTCAGCTCATTGATTCACATTTCATGGATTGTACTGAGTACTTTGAGAGCCATTGACATTACTGGTGGTTTCTCTCACACTTGTTAACAGTTTACATCATTGACTGGTAATCAAGTGGTTTCTACCATGTTCGACTTCAACACATTTAATCGCATGGTTAGAATCGTACTAGTTCGAGATGCGAAAATCAAGACCCTGGATCTAGTTTCCACCATCCAGGCTGCGAGGAATTTTGTTATCATTCATACAATAGACTATTTATAAACAGATGGCTGCGTCCATGCTGTGTCGACATATGTCTATACTGTGATGTATTCAAAATCATTCCTGTATCAGAACAATTTAGATTAGTTTAGTTAGTTTTTGATCTGAGTATGGGAATGCCTACCTCAGTGATGATATGATTACATATATATATATTTTGCATTGAATTTTTTTACAGGTTCCGACTGGGGTGTCCACAGGATGATCCTTGAAATGATAAAGTACTTCACTCTTCATATATGACAGACTTCATCTTCATCTATTTCAGACTTCGCACTTTAGGGGGAAATTTGTTACACTGAAAAATGTCACCTTGACATTCGGCTGACTGTATGAGCTCATTGACACTCATACTTACCTCCTTTGCAAGTCTTACAACCTTTGTTTCTCATTCCATGGCCTGAAAATGGAGAAAAAACCCTTAAAACTCAAAAAACCTTGGGTACGCAGTTAATATGAAGCCTACCTGCGTTTTTAGCTAGGGTACGCAGGTAATATGAAGAGAAACTGCGGTCTAGAACGCACTTTTCCAGTGTAATGCCTGCGGTACCCCTGTAAAGTTAAAAAAGCGCGGAATTAAACTGAAAAAGTTGATTTTTGGTCAATTCTAGAAGGTTCTGGATGAGATTTTTTGGGGATGAGTACGCTTTGATAAGGTGCATCTATCCCACACCTTAAGGAACTAATCCCTTGATGTGAGGAGCCTATCCCTTTGAAGGAGGGTTCTATCCCTTTAAAGGTGGAATCCTAACCTCCTCATCTGCTCTATAAAAGGAGGCATTGGGTAGCCTTTTGGGAGGTTAAGTTAAGCTATTGGAGATTGAGCTGAAGTGCTGTTGAGATTTAGATTTCCTTCTGCTGAGCTTTTGAGAGGAAAGATCACATACCTCTTATGCTTCTGGAGGAAGAGTGCAAGACTTATCAAAGTAGAGGAGATTCCTGCTTCGGACCCCAGGAAGGCCTTTCGAACATCAAGGCTAAGGTTGTAAGGTTCTTCTGTATATTTTAAGATTAATACAATCAAGTTCTGTTTTTCTCAATAAATTGTCGTTCGATTGTTTATTTCAATAAGTTTTCGTTTGATCGTTTATTTCATAGATTCCTCGATCACTATGATAGGTATGTTTTATGATTATTTGTTATACAGGTGCTATTGATATTTTCTTGTTTGTGATTGCAGATCAACGAAAGATGATACTTTCTTGTGACAAAAGGGCCCTTGTTGCGACGAAGGATTATTGATGCAATGGAAGCACTGCGACCGCAAATAAGCATTTGGATCTAAGGTAGGATCAACACCTTCATAACATTTATTTGTAAAATGAATATACTTAGAGAAAGACAAACTTAGTTGTTCGTTTGTTGCTAGATTGTCTTCTGACACTAGGGAGATCGGTCTTGTCCGCAAGAACGATTTATCCGGCCAACATGGGGATTTAGTGGCCTGAGGTCGGAGTATAATTTAGCAGCTTGGAGG